>SJYO01004349.1:362072-501941 GCA_006410555.1 Capra ibex | reverse complement strand
TGACTTGACTTGACTTGACTCGGGATTAAGTTGGAAGACTTTTATGGATTGTTTAATAATTGGTGACGTCGTTTATAGAAAGGGATCTGAGAAACGATTAAAAGAAGGACTCCCTAAACTCCCCGAATATTGTAACTTGTAGTACCTTTCTTCCTGTTGACCCAACTTATTATCCTAGTCTCCCTCATCGAGAAAGGTCTTTCATCTTTACACAAGAATAAATGTTGATTAATAAATGAAATCGAAGTACAAATGACCGTCGATATCTGTTTTTCTTTTCAAACCCCAAAATTTCAATAAAAAAGGACTGTTTTCTTCAGGATCTTCAAGTAGGTTTCTGTTTTAACTTAGACTCTGATCTCTACTGTCCATATATCTTGGTTTCTAGTAGATGGATCGAGTGACCCAACACAATGTATATACCTGACACATGACACAAGTAGTCTTTAAATTTTGATAAGTATGTTTGGGCGTGCGACTACGTATGTCGCCGAAATAATATCGACGGTTTTGAACCTACGTGGGTACAAAAGGGTCTCTACTTACCTGTGCATTTGACCTTCTCTGATTTGTCTTCGGAGGTTGTCCCAGAAATTTAAGTTTCTATACCTTTCAAATAAAAAATTTAATTAATTAAACAAAATTAACCTCCAATCGACGACGACGACGATTCAGTGAAGTCAGCACAGGCTGAGACACGCTGGGGTATCTGTCGTCGGGTGGTCCGAGGGGGCAGGGACCCTAAGAGGTCCGTTCTTGTGACCTCACCCAACGGTAAAGGAAGAGGTTACGTACGTTCACTTTTCACTTTCACTTCAGTGAATCAGCACAGACTGAGAACCGCCGGGGTACCTGACGTCGGATGGTCCGAGGAGACAGGCACCCTAAAAGATCCGTTCTCATGACCTCACCCCACAGTAACGAAAGAGGTTAACCTCCGATTAATGAAATGTTATAACATTACCAAAAACGGACCTTTTACAAAGAATTGAGAGGGTTCTATTTTTGTTTTTCTGTACATGAACAAACCGAGGACCCCCTAAACCCAGTGAGTACCGACAAACGACTGAGTCAGAACAGACTGACAAAACGTCTGGGTACCTGACATCGGACGGTCCGAGGAGACAGGTACCTTAAAAGGTCCGTTCTTATGACCTCACCCACCGGTAAAGTAGGAGGTACCAGAGAAGGACTGGGTCACTAGCTTGAGCTCAGAAGACACAGAGGACGTAACATCCGTCCAAAAATGGTAACTCGGTGGACCCTTCGGACCCAGGTGAACGTCACACTCCGACCGACTCCGGTATCTTAGGAGGAACTGACAGGGACCCGTTGAAACAGAGACAGAGAATACGTTACACAAGTGAGGTGACCCGGAAAGAGAACGTACTCTACCCGATTCTTCAGACGACTCTTGCTCCGTCCGGTCCGTCGAGGAATCGAAAGGACTAGTTTCGTCTACCCCCTCGCCATTCGTCGTTAACTTAAGGAAATTCTGGACGGAACGATTCTCTTTTCAACCAAACAAGACCAAACATGAGTCGACCGTATTTTCCCTAACGTACTTGACTTCATCACTATAGGATAACACGAAACAGGTCTCGTTAAAGTCCTTTATTAAATACTGGAAACGATACAAAAGGGGGGAATTTTAATTTGAACACCTACTAGTCGGTAATCCGAAATTGGATTTGGACCGAAGGACGGTGAAAGAAAAGAGTCTGAACCTTTGAGTTTTCTACTACAGTTAAATAACCAACAGAGAACCTACAGAAGAGTACGTCCGACCCGCCCGAACCTACTTTCCGTTGCTGGCTCAAAATCCAATATAAAACTCGAGAACAAGTCCGACCCGCAAAACAGAAGTATTCTCCCTTAAAACCAACTTACAAAACGAGCTAGGGATCCTTGACAAGAACGTACACCTCGACGGTCACCCGATCTCTCCGTTAAGATAAACCCTCATGAACCGTGTGAGAACTACTCGACTCTTTCTTCATTACTCCGTAGGAATGTACGAACAGTCCGACTACAGCGTTTATTTTTAATGTATTTCGTTACGGGAGACCGTCTCTCTCTTCGTGTGAATTCACGGTTGGTTTCCGGTGGTCGATTTGACTTTCCGTTTCTTTACGTCTCCAATTAGATACCACGGGACCAACACACACCTCGGTCCGGCAAAGTGGACAGCCGGTTCCTTCAGTCACCCACCCCACCGAGTTCTTCCCTCCACCGTTCCTGGACCTACTCCAAGGGCCCGACAACACCGTCGTCTTTGACGACTTAAATACGGTCTGGGAACTCGGAGGTCGTCTCGAATCACCAGCCACAGACTCTTCTTTTTACACGGCTAACACCTCCCCCATAACCGTCCGCCCGACCCCACTCGAGTCGACAGTCTTTTACGGTGCTTGGTCGAGAGAGAGAAAGAGAGAAGGTCACCTCCCTTTTAATTCTGTTGTTGGTTTGAATTGATAATGGACACACAAAGTATCAGTTGAACATCGACACCTTTATAAATGACGACCAACGAAAATGACCTCTACCGGGACGCGGTTAGTATACGAATTATAGTGGTTAATTAAGAAGAACGAAATAGAGACCCGTCCCGAGTCAAGTTAGGTACTTTGAAATCAATTCTATTGTGCCTTGTCACGACACGTTCACAAGAAAGAAAGTCCGGGTGTCAAACCCAAATTCCTACACTTAGAGACAAAATTACGTTATAGTCCTTAAATTTTGAATCTGTAAACGGCTGTGCCTACGAGTAAGCAAAACACATCGACACTCTAATCTTGAATTTAAAGGGTGACGTCCTTTCAATGCATGGGGAGGGGAGGGGACGGGGAACTCGATATTGAATAAATAGTTCACACGCACGCACGATTCAACGAAGTCAACACAGGGTGAGGAACTCTGGGGTACCTGACATCTGAGTAGCCCGAGGAGACAGGTATTTTAAGAGGTCCGTTATTATGACCTCACAAAACAGTAAAGGAAGAGTCGTTTTATCTTACTGAGGAACGACGGGAAGTTGACCGAGTCAACCCACATACACACATACACACGCACAACAAAGAGAAAGTCAAAGAAAGGGAATATCTAATAATATTTATTGACTCATATCAAGGGACACCATATGTCATCCAGAAATAATCAATTATAAAATATATATACCATTGATCATACATATACGATTAGGGTTTGAGAATTAAATAGGAAGAGTGGGGAAAGGGGAAACCATTGGTATTTCAACAAAAGACATAGACACTCAAATAAACAAAATATTTATTCAAGAAATATCGAAAAACAAACAAATAAACAAAGGTGTATGGTCAAGTCAAGTCAAGTCAAGTAAAGTCAGAGAGTCAGTACAGGTTGAGAAACGCTGGGGTACTTAGTATCGTGCGGTCCGGAGGGACAGGTAGTCGTTGAGGGTCTCAAGTGAGTTTGAGTACAGTTATCTCAGCCACTACGGGTAGGTCGGTAGAGTAGGAGACAGTAGGGGAAGAGGAGGACGGGAGTCAGGGAGGGTCGTAGTTCCAGAAAAGGTCACTCAGTTGAGAAGTGTACTCTACCGGTTTCATAACCTCAAAGTCGAAGTCATAGTCAGGAAGGTTACTTGTGGGTCCTGACTAGAGGAAGTCTTACCTGACCAACCTAGAGGAACATCAGGTTCCCTGAGAGTTCTTAGAAGAGGTTGTGGTGTCAAGTTTTCGTAGTTAAGAAGACGTGAGTCGTAAGAAGTGTCAGGTTGAGGGTGTAGATATGTACTGTGGACCTTTTTGGTATCGGAACTGATCTGCCTGGAAACAACCGGTTCATTATAGAGACGAAAACTTATACGATAGATCCAACCAGTATTGAAAGGAAGGTTTCTCATTCGTAGAAAATTAAAGTACCGACGTCAGTGGTAGACGTCACTAAAACCTCGGGGGGTTTTATTTCAGACTGTGACAAAGGTGACAAATGGGTAGATAAACGGTACTTCACTACCCTGGTCTACGGTACTAGGAGCAAAAGACTTACAACTCGAAATTCGGTTGAAAAAGTGAGAGGTGAAAGTAAAAGTAATTCTCCGAAAAATCAAGGAGAAGTGAAAGACGGTATTCCTACCACAGTAGACGTATAGACTCCAATAACTATAAAGAGGACCGTTAGAACTAAGGTCGAACACGAAGAAGGTCAGGTCGTAAAGAGTACTACATGAGACGTATCTTCAATTTATTCGTCCCACTGTTATATGTCGGAACTACATGAGGAAAAGGATAAACCTTGGTCAGACAACAAGGTACAGGTCAAGATTGACAACGAAGGACTGGACGTATATCCAAAGAGTTCTCCACCCAGTCCACCAGACCATAAGGGTAGAGAAAGTCTCAAAAGGTGTCAAATAACACTAGGTGTGACAGTTTCCGAAACTGTATCAGTTCTTTCGTCTTTATCTACAAAAAGACCTTTAGAGAACGAAAAAGGTACTAGGTCCCCTACAACCGTTAAACTAGAGACCAAGGAGACGGAAAAGATTTTGGTCGAACTTGTAGACCTTCAAGTGTCAAGGGTATAACGACTTCGGACCGAACTTATTAAAACTTGTAATGAATTGATCACACACTCTACTCACGTTAACACACCATCAAACTCGTAAGAAACCGTAACGGAAAGAAACCCTAACCTTACTTTTGACTGGAAAAGGTCAGGTCACCGGTGACGACTCAAAAGGTTTAAACGACCGTATAACTCATGTCGTGAAAGTCTCGCAGTAGAAAGTCCTAAACTTTATCGAGGTGACCTTAAGATAGTGGAGGTGATCGAAACAAACATCACTATACAAGATTCCGGATGAACTGAAGTGTAAGGTCCTACAGACCGAGATCCACTTACTAGTGTCGTAACACTAATAGACCCAACACTTCTAGAAAAAAAGATGTCAAGAAGGCACATAAGAACGGTGGAGAAGAATTATAGAAGACGAAGACAATCCAGGTATGGTAAAGACAGGAAATAGCTCGGGTAGAAACGTACTTTACAAGGGAACCATAGAGATTAAAAGAACTTCTCTAGAGTTAAGAAAGGGTAAGACAAGAAAGGGAAATAAAGAAACGTGACTAGCGACTTCTTCCGAAAGAATAAAGAGGAACGACAAGAAACCTTGAGACGTAAGTTTACCCTTATAGAAAGGAAAAGAGGAAACGAAAAGCGAAGAAAAGAAAAGTGTCGATAAAAATTCCGGAGGAGTCTGTCGGTAAAACGAAAAAGCGTAAAGAAAAGGTGCCCCTACCAGAACTAGGGACAGAGGACACGTCACAGTACTTGGAGGCAGGTATAAAGTAGTCCGTAAGACAGACAGTCTAGATCAGGGAATTTAGATAAAGAGTGAAAGTGACCTATTAGTATTCCCTAAACTAAATCCAGTATGGACTTACCAGATCACCAAAAGGGATGAAAGAAGTTAAAGTCAGACTTAAACCGTCATTCTTAAAGTAATAGACTCGGTGTCAGTCGAGGACCAGAACAAAAACAACTGACATATGTCGAAGAGGTAGAAACCGACGTTTCTTATATTAGTTAGACTAAAACCACAACTGGTAGACCACTACAGGTACACATCTCAGAAGAGGACACAACAACCTTCTTCCACAAAGGATACTGGTCGCGTAAGAGAACCGTTTTGAGATAATCGAAAACGGGACGACATAAGGCATGAGGTTCCGGTTTAAACGGACAATGAGGTCCACAAAGAACTGAAGGATGAAAACGTAAGGTCAGGGGATACTACTTTTCCTGTAGAAAAAAAAACCACAATCAAGATTTTCCAGAACATCCAGAAGTATCTTGATAAGTTGAAGTCAAAGAAGTCGTAATGACCAACCCCGTATCCGAACCTAGTGGCACTATGACTTACCAAACGGAACCTTTACTTGCCTCTAGTAAGACACCAAAAACTCTAACCTAGTTCATAACGTAAAGTCTGAGAAAACAACTGGTACTACCGATGAGGTAAAGAAGACTCCCTAAGGACGGACGTCATCATCTATATTACTAGTAGACTCAATTTAAGTGGGTAAGGTCAGGTAAAATCAAGCGACTAAGGATCTTACAGTTACAAGTGAGAACCGTAGAGGACAAACTGGCGAAGGTTAAACGGAACTAAGTACCTGGATTATAAGGTCCAAGGATACGTTATAACGAGAAATGTCGAAGCCTGGAACGAAGATAGTGGTCCGTGTAGGTGTTGACCCATTACAAAAACGAAACCGAGGTAGGGAAGTAAGCAAGGTCTCAACAAAGAGACGACTAGTGGACATCGTATAACCCGTGGATTACTGGACCCCTCAAGGAGAAAGTCATAGGATAGTAAAACGGAAAAGTATGACAAGTACCCCAAGAGTTCCGTTCTTATGACTTCACCAAACGGTAAGGGAAGAGGTCACCTGGTGTAAGACAGTCTGTAGAGGTGGTACTGGACCGGCAGAACCCACCGGGGTGTTCCGTACCGAATCAAAGTGACTTAATCTGTTCCGACACCAGACACACTAGTCTAACCGATCAAAGGTGTATATTCGTTATTGTTACTGGGGACACAAAGAGACAGACTGAAGTGAATAATACTCCTTGAGATCTAGGTAGGAACACGACGTTTCCCGTAACAAAGTAAAATTAGTTTTGGTTTGTGCTAAACAGTAGGAGGGGTAGTCCGAAGGGACCACCGAGTCCACCATTTCGCAGACGGACGTTACGTCCTCTGGACCCAAGTTAGGGACCCTACCCTTCTAGAGGACCTCTTCCTTTACCGTTGGGCGAGGTCATAAGAGCGGACCTTTTAGGGTACTTACCTCCTCGGACCACCCAATGTCAGACACCCCAGCGTTTCTCAGTCTGTACTGACTCACTGAAGTGAAAAAGAAAGAAAAGAAGGTAAAAGTTTGAGACGGTACGGAGAAAGTTAGAAGTTCCATTAAAGTTAGAAGGAGAAGTGTCAACAGGTTCATTCTTTACATCCTGAATGCTCGAGACAGTCCTCTGCCGTCACCGTGGGGTGGGGTCATGGGAACGGACCTTTTAGGGTACCTGCCTCCTCGGACCACCAGACGGCTGATACCCCAGTGTGTCTCAGTGTGTACTGACTTCACTGAATCGTCGTCGTCGTCGTCGTCGTCGTCGTCGTCGTACTCGAGACAGGGAATGGAGACTGCAGACGACCAAGG
This sequence comes from Capra ibex, assembly GCA_006410555.1. NCBI lineage: Eukaryota > Metazoa > Chordata > Mammalia > Artiodactyla > Bovidae > Capra > Capra ibex. The sequence continues at coordinate 494,733 of SJYO01004349.1, read as the reverse complement.
AGCGTAGAGAGTTTAAGTAGATGTGGAGAGAAGGGAAGACAGAAAGGACAAACTTGAAGACGTTCTCGCCGTAATGGACCAAGAAAGAGCAGATCAGTAAACGAGTACAAAGAGAGAGGTGATGACTGAAGAAATCAGGGGAAAGAACAAGATGGACCTGTTTGTGGTCTACATTTAATTGGCTTGTTGAATGGAGAGTTACTGAACAAATCTACGGGCAGAAGGACTGCCTGTACAAGGATTTTACCAGAAATAAAAATTAATTAATCAATTAGTTAGGTACGTAGTTACTTAATTTAGTAGACGGAGAATTTAAACATGATAAAAACGAAAATACAAGGAAATAAAAAGTCCCGGCTCCGTGACAAGAGTCCGTGGTTACTCTCCCTCGGTGGGTTTGGGAGTGAAAGGGAAATTTTAAGTCGGGTCTCATCTTAAGAGCCACTGTGGAGAAACCGGACGTAGACCGAATCCGAGTCGACCCGCGAGGATCAGACACGAGAGTGTAGTGACGATACTTAACAGTGACCTGACGAGACGGGGCAAGTAATAACCACCAAACGAATATAATAGCCTCTTCGGACTCTGAAGTCTAAACCCGTCCGACAAGGTCGGTCTGTGTACCGACCCCAAGTCTAAATTTAAGACTTAAACGCTCCTGTCCTTACCTACTTCTTCACAAACCTATTAAAAAATGTGGGGGGGGGGGAAAAAGTCACCGAGTTTTTGACGTCACAAGAATTACTGGGTAAATATTTCCAAAGGTCTATTGGTCGATATTTTCGCGACGATAAACTAGTACCCAGCCCTGCCCCCGCCCCCGTCTAATCTACGAGACAATTTTGAAAGAGAGTTAAGGGAAGACCATTATGTAGGTACCTGTACTTCCCAATAGGCTCCACTACTCCGGTCTCTTTCTAGATTACCTTAGAAGCCGACGTAATTAACTTCTTACCATGGGAGAAGTGTCTCCTATTTTCCGAGGAACGTGAGTCGTGTTGATTTGGGTGTGGTCGTTTGAGACTAAGTAAGAGCCACAGAGTAACTTTGTCCTCTCAGAGAGAGGCTATAGAGACACTCTCCAGTCACCCATTACTAGGAGCAGAATTGTATTCGCTACCAACTTCCACGGCAAATACAAGTCACCCCTTTTTCTCTGTGTTCGGAAGGATACAAACTCCAGACAATATACCTCCTCCTTAATTTTGAATGAGGTAAGTCGAAAGTCTGGATCCGAAACTCTCGTCTTTAATGGGTGTCTCTTCTAAAGTCGATTAATTTTCTTTCTTACATAATTGTTAACCTTGCCCGAGGGAAAACCTAATGATGCGAGGAGTTCACGAGTGCCACACGTTCTCCTTACTAAAGATGTCCCGTCCATCGACTAGAAAAGTTTGAGAAAACCTAGATTCTCAGATGAAAAAGTTCTATCACTGGAATAAAAAAGGAGTAGAGGTTTCTTCTAAGTTCTTCTTTACCTTAAATTCATGTAATCCTGTTAAATCCATCGTCCCGTTTTCTTTAAGGACTTTCTGTTACTATAAGTACTCATCCTGGTAGTGTTCAAAATACTTTAGAGTTAACATCTAATTGAACTTTTTATTAAACGGGACAGTAACTACTTGTGTTAAATCAATGAACACAAGTTTTAGTTCCTCTTTATTTATCCGAGAATAATGGAGACTGAGTACCAAATAATCTGGATATATTACAGAAAGGAGTATCGTTCCGTAAAAACTCATACCCTTATAAAATTTATTCTTTTTGTTCTGGTTACTATTCGTTTGTTTGTTTTTTTTTGGGGTTTTTTGGGTCTTTCCCGTCACCACTCTAAGGATCCAATAAGTAAGTAGTTAACATAACGATAAATTTCCAACTGATTGTCGAGTGTCTTAGGTTTTGATAGGAGGGGGGTGCAAAAAACCTTTTAATAGGAACAAGACTTTTTGAGTCCATCAAAAAGTAAAAAACAGAATTAAAAAATAACGGTTTGTAAATTAAAAAAATTACAGACTTCCAATAGAGAAAATTGTTTAAAAATAGGGTACACACTGTAAATACGTCTCAAAATAAAATTGTTTAGTCGTTTATATAGAAAATAAAACCAGAACTCTATACTTCAAGATTAACGATAATGAAAAATATCAAATAGATATGGCAGAAACGAATGACGTACGTATATTTAAGGTAATAGTAATTATTCCTACTATGTCACTTTCGTATGTGAGTAATCACAGATTACACGAAGAGTTCCAATAAGATTCCACGTCCTTAAATTACTCATGAATTACTCTTAAGATCATAGTGACTAATTCTTATAGATAGTACAAACACTATATCTATGGTGGTAGATTGTGACCCTCCGATCATTTTTCTTATTCAGGGTTTATCGAAGAAAATAATTAGTGTATACACTTTCCGTGAAACACTAGTGTTGCAATACTGGAAATTAAATCAGGTAATTATGAACTTTAGACGATTAGAGTATTCATTAAGTAGTGTTAAATTTAAAAGTACGTCAAATACTGAAAACACTATTTATTGTAGTATGTTCTGACTTTTTTCGATCCCAGTACAAAATTTTATCTTGAAAACGTAGAATTTTATTGACGGACGAATTTTGACTCAACTTAAAAAATAATAACGAAACTTTTTATCGGATTTTACCTCCTTAATTATTAGACATTTATATCACACTTACTCCAATCAGATCTATAAAGTCTGGTTCGAACAGTAGAGAGATACTTGTATCTAACAATCAACATTCCTGTTCTTGTTGTAAAGATTAACACCTTCTATGAGACCTTTTACTAACTAAACTTTGAAAGTCAGATGTCAACTGGGAACTTGTTTCTACCCCCAATCCCCAAGGGTGGGACACTCGTCAGTCTTAGACGTACATTGAGCATCAATCGGAAAACTTGACCAGTGGGGAGACATTCGTACCAAGGTGTAGGTCCCTAAGTTGGTTGGTGCCCTAACACATCGCGATATCATAAATGGAAACCCTTTTTTTTTTAGGTGTATATTCACCTGGGTACACTAAGTTTAGGTAAACAAGTTCCCAGTTGAGATAAAGTAAATGTTCCAATGTTTTCAGTCTATGTTATATTCCTCCTTAATAAATTTGTCCGAAGAGTCGTTGAATATATAAAAATCAATTTGTTGCAAAAACTGTAAAGGTGTCTGACATGGTGTTTATTACGAAGGGTACCATTGACGAAAAAAAAAAAAAAATTCTTGAAACCCTTTTCAAAGAAAGGTTACCTCGACTATCCAATTACTCACAGGAGGATGGAAATACCTTACCACCAACATTACTAGTGTGCTCCATTGTATGTATTTGCACGGAATTTCGGTATTTTCCGAAATATCCAAACATTAAACAAAAACAACCTATAGTCACTTTTACCAGACATTTCAGTTATCGAAGACCTACCCTTAAGCCATCCACATTGTCTGCACACTTTACTAGTCGTAGGTCCTTTACCCCAAGGTCCCGAACGAGACCGAGACGGAGGGAGACAGAGACGAAGAGACGAATTGAGACAGAAGAGAGAGAGAGTGTGTGTGTGTGTAAAGTTGACTAACGTAAAATACGTGCGAAGGACGTTCATTTAGATTTAGGGTGCATCTGACTTAAGGAATCAATCTTTTTACATTACGACAGAGAGTTTGACTGTGGACCATCTAAAGAATTGGGTATTGCTATTTCTCTCTACATGTACCCTGAAGCATTGTCCAAGGAGTCCTTCACCTTAGACCCTTTAGTTTGATTTTTAGTCACTGATAGCACCATTTTTGACTTATCGAGACGAAGTAGACAAGGTCTCGGGTTTCTCTTCTTGTTTAGTTCCTCCCCTCAAGAGACGACGTTGAAAGTCCCATCCTTTTCGTTTTAGATTTCCTTGACTACCCTGTAGGTTTACTTTGTTTAATAATTGTCTAGACAAGTCCACAGTGTCAAAATAAATACTTTTGAACTCATAGTGTGTTTCCTCGCTCGGTATCTTACTTAGCACCTTAGGGTGACTATTAGTAGGTTAAATAGAAACCATTCATATAAAATGGAGGCAATATTCTTAATCTCTGAAAACCATGTAGGTAATGCCACCATTTTAAACTCCAATAAAACCAGGGTAGAAAGGAAGAGAATAGGAGACAGACCTTCTCCTATATGATTCATCGTTTATCAAATTTCTACCTTTTGTCTCCTTTTCTTCGTTCCTCGGATTCACTTGATATGTGATCTAGTAATGGTGGACATTACCTAAACCATACTTAAAATTTTGTATATCCTAAGTCATATAGAGAATCCAACTATATATGGACTTTGTAAGGATAGAGATCGGATAAAATGGTAGACAACTTAAATTATCTACTTATGGCGAAATGAACCATTTATAGTTACACAACCTCTTTATTTCAATGAAGACTCGGACTAGAGTAGGAACGAATAATTTCTTTTCGTGAATTATCACCAAGAAAAAACGATATTGTATATAGTTTTCGTATGTCTCGTACTCGTTTACTGAGTCATTAAAAGGGTTTCGAATGGGTGGTGGATTTATCTGTTTATCGTTGGGCTATTTCTGTTGACCTCTACGGAATTTATTTCAGTGTCCTGGAAGAACGGGTGTTGTTCCCATTGTGGTGAGAAGAGAGGTTTATTGTGGTACTAAGGAAAATTTTAGTTTACTATTAGTCTAAATAACTCTTGCAACTACATCTATTCGGGTACCGACTTCTTTACGTTCTCAATTGACACTTTGAAAGGGTCAGTCACTGAAAATATCGACTATTATAAAAGACAAGGGGACGAACCAGTAAATGTGATAGAAGTTATCAAGACTCACAAACCGTAGAACGGGAGTTTTACAATACCTTTAGTATAGGTCTAAAAAACTTTCGTTTAGACAATCCTAGTCGTAAAAAGACTTTTGCAGAGTTTCTTTACTGAGTCAGTGTTAAAATTTTGAATTACACAAACCCCCTCCCACTCCTGAAATTTTTGTGATTAAACACCCGGTCTACGTCACCCCAGAGAAGACACTTCGTTCTCCACACCCAGTTTTAAAACTGGAGACACTGAACTCCCCAATAAAGGGACGCTCGTTCTGACCTACCAGGTTCGACGATTCTCTTAAGTACTTCACCGCCCCCATTCTACTTTTAGACTCAGAAACGTCCTTAAAAGCAAAGGGCAATTTGAGTCACTTTACTCTTTTAGTACTATAAGCACCCTCTACGTACCGAGTCTCTTCTGGTCACTTTTAGTGAGAAATACCGGAAAAGAATATAGGGATAAGATGTAGTTTCTAGGACAAACGAAATTACCCCCGTTTATAAAAGAAAACATTCGGTGACGGTCTTAATGTACTAAAGACGAATTACTGTATTATTAGTTGAGTATTCACTTTTTATTGATATGTTGACTTAGTAAAACCACATATGGACTTTGATATATATTAGAGACCAACTCTTCTAGGGGACCTCTTGCTGGGTGAGGTCATAAGAACGGACCCTTTAGGGTACCTGTCTCCTCCGACCACCTGGTGTCAGGTATCCCAGCGTTCTCAGACTGTACTGAATCGCTGATTTGGTGGTGGTGGTAGTGTGTTTGTGTATGCGTGTGTATATATATTTGATATATACATATATATTGACTCAGTGAAATGTGATGTGGACTTTGATTTTCTTGTGACATTTCGATATGAGGTTAAATTTTTTAATATTTATTTTAACTTTTGGTTTTAGTCAACTGAAGAACGTAAATTGAAAAGAAGAGAACGAATAACTAATTTTTTGTTATAAACCTGACCCATTAAGAATTTCTTTAAACAGTTACAGGTTGTAAATCGATTACACCAAACAAGGACATGAACCTATTGAAAATTTTGTAAAACGTCGACGTATTTGCGTATACACATTATTTTGTTTTATATTTATCTTCGCATCACTCTCCTGTCGTCTTCATCTACTCATCCTCGACCAGGTGCCTTTACGTGCGTCTCCTCAAACAAATTTTTTGATTACTTTAACCCGATTTACGAGACAAAGGAAACTTTTTTAATTTGTTCTTTTATGAGAGTCAATGTTCCAAAAAGGACAGGGACTCTGGTAGATCGATTACTGTCTACAAGAGACGGCCACAAGTCACTCTCGGGAACATTGATACTTGTCAAAGAACCGTAAGACAGAATAGGTACACAAAATTCACACAAACAACTTATAAGTGGATTAAAAACTTCCTCTATGATAGTAAACGAAATGTGTATCTTCCTTTACCTTGAGAACTATCGAAAACGTTAAATGTATTTCAGTGTCTTCGATATCCGTCTCGTGGTCTTTTGACTTGGATTCCAAAGGACTCCAGTTTTACGTATGAAACGGGAGATGTAGAAAGACGAAAAGTTAGATGTCGAGAAAAAGAAAAAATTGTCTTTTTTAAGAATTGGTAAAAATTCACTTGGTAACACATTAAATCACCACAATTTAAGTAAGCGTTACAACACACTAGTAGTGGTGGTAGGTAAATGTATCGAATTAAAACACCCTGACTTCGAGATATGGGTGAGTTGTTATTTGGGATCAGGGACTCCTTGGCGATCAATGAAAGACAGAGATATTGAAACTGACGAGATTCGTAGAGTATATTCATCTTAGTACGTTATAAACAGGGAGACACTGACTGAATAAAGTGAATCGTGTCATAGGAGTTCCGAGTAGGTACGGTATCGCATACAGTCTTAAAGGAAACCCCCGACAAATCACAAATGTCATGTGTGTGTGACACAAAACGAACAAGAAAGTAGGCACCTACTTATGAACCCGACGAGGGTGTAAAATTGATAACACTTATTACGACAATCCTTGTACTCACATCTCTGTAGAGTAACTCTGAGATGAAATTTAAGAGAACCCATATATAGGTCTTTGTCTTAGCGACTTAATGTGCCATAAAGATAAAAATTAAAAAACTTCTTGACGGTATGGTAAAAGGAATGGACATGCAAAATGTCAGGGGAGTCGTCCCGTGCTCCCAAGACTAAGAGCTGTAGGAGTGGTTTGTGAATAAAAGACAAAACAAAAACCATCATCGATAGGATTAACAAGACTCTACTATAGAGTAACATCGAAAACTAAACGTAAAAGGACTATTAATCCCTAGACTTCGAAGAAAAGTAGGCAAATAACTGGTAAACATATAGAAGAAATCTCTTTACGGACAAGTTCAGGAAACGGACTAAAAATTAACCGAACAAACAAAAAGACCACACAACACAAATCTTTTAGAGTAAAATAAGACCCTAATTAGGGAATAATCTGTACGTCGAACGTTATAAAAGAAGATAAGACACCCAACGGAAAAGATGAGATTATCACAGAAGACTTCGTATTTCTAAAATTTTAAACGTGCTTCAAGTTAAACAGAAACAAACGATAACGACGTACACCGAAACCATAGTTATAGGTTCTGCAGTACTGATTTAGGCAACACTTTGAAAACAGAGTAAACAAGAAAATTGTCAAAATATCGAAATCCAGAATGTAAATTAATAATCTAGTCAAAACTCAATTAAAAACACACACCATAATCTATTCTCAGATCAAAGTGAGAAAACGTACAACTATAGGTCAAAAGGGTCGTAACAAATAACTTTTCTGACAGGAAAGGGGTGACTTACTAGCACCGTGGGAACAGTTTTGAGTAAGAAGGACCCGGTACATAAGATTAGGTGACAAGAGATAAAGACAGAAATACGGTCATTGAGGAACAAAACTACTGACATCGAAACATCATTCAAAACTTTGGTCTTTCAGACTCGGGAGGTCGTAACAAGAAGAAAAGGTTCTAACAAAACCGATAAGTCCCAGGGAACTCTAAGGTATACTTAAAATCCCACCCACAACGACAAAGACGTTTTTTTTCAGAGACTTTAAAACTATTCCCAATATAACTTAGACATCGAACGAATTTTCATCATAACTGTAGAATTATGACTCAGCAGATTAGGTACTCGTACCCTACACGAAGAAATAAATACGAAAGTAACTCAAAAAATTTCGTTGCAAAACATCAAAAGTAACGTGTTCAGAAAGTGGAGGAACCAATTCAAGTAAGGATTCACAAAATAATAAAAAATACGAGAATCTTTAACTTAGTAGAGATACTAAAGAAAAAGTATAAAACACAACAATCACAAGTCTGTGCGCCCACTAAACACTTACAATTGAAAAGTACGACGATGAAACGAAACACTCAAGCTAGGGACCCAATCCTTCTCGGAGACCTCCTCCCATCACGTTGGGTAAAGTCATAAGAACGGACCCCTTAGGGTACCTGTCTCCTTGGATCTCAAGGAGGTCAGCTACCCCAACATTTCTCAGCCTGTGCTGACTTCGTTGAATCACACGTGTGTGAAACAACTCGATTAAGATTGTCAAAACACACACACACACACACACACACACACACACACACACACTCTAGAAATTCCAAAAGGGGAGTACTCTAGTATACTAGACGTATGTCTCTATTAAAATAAAAAAGGAAGGGTTTACCCTACAGAAGATAACGAAGTGGTACCTTAAAAGTTCGGAAATTATCTGAACTCTCAAGGTTTTATCAATAACACCTGTATAAGTCGGTCTTGTTAACAGTAAGTCCACCCCTCTATTTAAAGTCCACCAAGGATGAGAGGATAAAAGATCTTAGGAGGAGTTACATGTCGAAAATATAGAAGTCAACACACGTTCAACATAAGAGTATCCAACTGAATAAGTCCGACATCACTTATAAAAACCTTCTACATCAACGAAATTATAGCAATCGATACAGTCGATACCTGAAAAAAGGTTGTTACATAGACTCTAGTTTTTTAGATCAGTTACATAAAAACCTTCCTTATCGACGTTATAAGGTCTATCAAGAGCCTTGTGGATTTACCCGCTCCTTAACGTATCTACAATGTAAAATCAGCAAATAGAACATTTCCAATTTTTAGACCAATTTGTTCAACTTTCGTACCTCTTTACATTGTGACTTTATAATTTTATTATGAATTTATCTTTCTGATCTTCTTGATAGTTTTTTCGTCATATTTTATTTATCTATTTACTTATTATGTCCATAATTGACGATCTTCTAAAGTTTCCTCCCTCTGTAGTGAAATTCCATTGATTAACCCTTTCCGAAGTGCTTCCCCCGTCTTGAAAATCTGAGGGTAGAGGTTTAGAAACGAGTCTAAAAAAAAACAAAAAACAAAAAACGAAAAAAAGTAAGTATATTTAAGACTATCTTTTTAAGTACTACTTAGGGTCTAAAATACCTTACTATAAGTCTTGTGACTCGATACGTAAGTTCACTGGAAAATCCTCTCAATATTCACTTTGAGCCTACGTAACTAAAAACACATACGTATACATACTCTCTTTCTGAACCTTCAAAGTGTATAATACTCTAATATCTGTGTCATTTTTCACTTTTCACAGTCAACGAGACGCACAGACTGAGAAACGTCGGGGTACGGATGGTATGAAGAGACAGGAACCCTAAGAGGTCCGTTCTTATGACCTCACCCAACGGTAAAGGAAGAGGTCCCCTAGAAGGGGTAGGTCCTTAGCTTGGGTCCAGAGGACGTAACGTCCACTCAAGAAATGATAGACTCGATGGTCCCTTCAGGGTCTGTGTGATCTTTTTTTAGTATTACAAATCGTCAAACGTCTGTACTTATTTAGGTTTTCGATGGGGAACCCTTCATCACCTTATCTTAAAAGGAGTCGCTTATCGACTCTTTTAACTTCTTATCTTCGTCTTTTGTTAAAGAATACATACGCGTACTTCCGACTTTTTTCGTCAGACTTTAAATCAAGAACTAAATCATAGAACTTGAACTCTACCCGACCTGTGAGTCATCCGTACAACAAGGATACTTTAGGTGGAATCGGGAACGAATCAGCGGAAACCATACTACATAAAGTAAAAAGACAATATTACTCTCACCGTGTAAAACTAGGTGAAACGAATTATTTCACTCGTCGATAAAGTATCGAATTAAGGGTACGACAATTGTGGAGTATTTAATTTCATATAAATCTTACTCTAGTGGAACGAACTAATCAAGAGTGGAAAAAACGTTTGGTACGAACTTGCGGAAATAGTCTGTCCGCAGACTTTTAAGTGGAAGAATGGAAAAATTTCAAAGACGAGGACATTCGACCATCGTCTAACTCCGGTGGTACCTAATTTTTTTTTAGTTAGTCTGTAAATTTAGCAAAAAAGTCTTCAAAAGAAAAGTGTACCTCGGTGTATACTGAACAAACACGTAAAAAGAAACCCCTCCTCTAAAGGTCTTTTTTCACTTCTTTTAATCTTTGGACCACCTAACCGGTCTACTTAAGTTACCCGGGGCTCTGCAGGACCACACCCTTTTTTTTTACTGGTCCTTACCTTCTAAGTAAAAAATTTCAGAAATAACTTAAACAATATTGCAACTAAGATGAAATACGAAACCACAAAGCCGATACTCCACATGCCCTAGAGTCAAGGGACTGGTCCCTACCTTGGGTGTGGGAAACACGACTTTCAGCTTCAGAATCGGTGACTTGGTGGTTCGTTTAGGGTCTTCTGAGCAAAACTTATTTTCAGATTTGCCTTCGTAACCACGAAGAAAAGTATAACAATCTTTATGGTCTTTCTTTATTCTGTCTTTTATCAATATTCATACTTAAAGTTTAAATGAAGGAAAGGAAGTCCAATCTGTTTTGAGTAAATGGGGACTACCGAGTCACAGAGGTTACGACCTCTGAACTCCAGTTAGGGACCCATGACCTTCTAGGGGACCTCCTCCTTTACCGTTGGGTGAGGTCATAAGAACAGACCTCTTAGGGTCCCTGTCTCTTCGGACCACCCGATGTCAGGTACCCCAGTATTTCTCAACCTCTGCTAACTCGTTAATTTTGACCCGTAAGCACCGCTACGACAAGTGGTAAAGAGAAGAAAGACACAGCGAAGACTCTCGGTGAAACAACGATACAATGAGGGAGGTTGTGGTCTTCCGAAGTCCCTGGAGGACTATTGAATCGTAGGTACTCCAAGAGGCCTACCTATAGAGACAGTACTTGTAGTTCCTAGATGGGACATTAATGTCCAAGGTGGTAGTAGTAAGAAGAATAAAATTAAGTTTTAACTTAACATTCAAGACATTCCCTGGTACAAAACGTATGAGTATACACGTAGAGAAGGATGTCACAGAAGTCGTCTCCAACCCGGGTATTCTTTCATAAACTCATTTCTTAATAAAATCTTTTTGACATACAAAAATTAAAACGTTTTATTCATGCATAAACCTCTCAACATTTACGGAAGTCAAAGATTTTTCGAAACTACACTTAAAAAGTCTCAGTGCAAAATTGTGTCATAAAGTGTGTCTTATTACGTCTCCTTCTGTGGGATGTTTATATTCTTAAATACTATTATAACCTCCACTTTAACGTATTGTGTAAGAACGAGTAAGACGACTGGAAAAACACTGTTACGTTTTTCTTCTTTTGTCTTCTAATAGAGTTAAATTTCGTGAAGACCGAAGGATTATAAGTGAAACTGTTTGGGTTTCGTACGTAAATACCATTGGTATAGTATTAAATCGTTTGAATATTATCAGTTTCTGTAAAAATCAAAGAAGGAGTAAATTATTTTTTTCAGTAAAAGTATCTTACACAAAATCTAAATGATTCAATGTGTAAAGCGACAAGTACGATAAAAAAATTTCACCTTTGAATATGAAATTGATTTTAGTTACTGAAATGGTCTATCCTCGTGTAATGTAGAAATCTGGAGAAGACGTAGAAACAAACGCAATTTTTGTCAAGTGAATTGACAATTCGTAAGGAAATGGAGACACCTTTCACCGTAGAACAATAAGTGTAAGACATTTCTCCCTCACTTCTACGTAAACCCAGTTCCCACGGTTTCTGGGTTCTATACAACTTATCATTAGGACTCCCACGACCCCAAACTCCACGTAACCCTTTCCAACCAATGAGGTACCCCGGGATATTAAGGAAGGAATCCGGAATATGGACGTAATTTCCTCTCTTAAGAGTGGTACTTTATTTCACTTTCACAATCAACGAGTTATCACAGGATGAGAAACGTTGGGGTACCTGAGATCGGGTGGCACGAGGAGACAGGTACCTTACGAGGTCCGTTCTTATGACCTCACCCAATAGTAAGGGAAAAGGTCCCCTTGGAGAGTTGGGTCCCTAACTTGGACCAGAAGACGTAACGTCCGTCTAAGAAGTGGTAGAATCAGTGGTCCCTTAAACGTTTATAATGATCTCGTTCATCGATTAATCCGGTGTTGTTAAATGACGTTTAAGAAACTTTGTCAACTCTCAGACTCTTGTACTTTGTCGGTTCTCCACTTTACAGTGGAATATGATCTAGGTCCAGGGAAGGATCTCTGAACTCACGGGAACGGTATAACATACTAAAGGTAAAAGGTCATTACACAAGTCAAATAGGTGTAACCTTTCTAATCACATAAAGTAACCGGGAAGTTGTAGATTGACATCTTTCTACTCTTCCAAGACACCGGTTTAATTAAACTTTTTACTACCTCATTTATTTTGGTTTAACTCAATAAAAGGTGACTAACAACCCTTTGACACTCTAGTAGTCTTTACATACTGTAACCCTTTTAGTTTGACATAAATGACGTTCAAATCAACAGTCTTTAACCCATTTAATGACACTATACGGATCTAAAAGTGCACATTCTCAGATAGGGTACTGTAAGGCGAACGTTACTTTATTGAACTGTCCTGTTTCGGGACAAAACAAATCAATCATTCATTCATTCCTCCACTTCAGCGAGTCAACACAGGCTGAGAAACACTGGGACACCTGACATCGGATGGTCTGTAGAGACAGGTACCCTAAGAGGTCCGTTCTTGTGACGTCACCCAATGGTAATCTGAAAAAACACTGGGGTACCTGATATCAGGAGGTCCGAAGAGACGGGTTCCCTAAAAAGTCCGTTCTTATGACCTCATCAAACAGTAAAGGAAGGGGTCCCCTAGAGGGGTTGAGTCCCTAGCTTGGGTGCAGAGAGCGAAACCGTCCACCTAAGAAATGATGACTCAGTGGTCCTTGCGGGTTTCCTGGTTTGTATCCTGGTAGGTATTTCCTGACCCTGCACCACCCACGAAGACCTTATGACCAAAAGAGGAAGAAATGAAAAAGAGGAAAACGAAAGACCTTTTAGTTCTTCAAGTCTGGTCATGATTTATCTTTAATCGTATAACATTAAAACTGAAAAATAGTTAACCGGACATCTGGAAAAGTTTCTTAAAAACAATCGTAGTAAATTTATCCTTTATATAATTAGGAAAAGATAATGTGTAAACTAATTATATTATGAAGACAAGTAAAGGACATTCCAAAAATATATACTTAAATAAATACACTTATAATGATAAATTTCCTATACCATTAGTAAGATATATTTTCACGTACCGTCTAAACTTCGTAAAATTCTATTAATAACAACCAGAAAACGATCAATGAATCTAGTATACGTTTAAACTTTATCTGATAACTTATCTACTATAATTTTAAATAACTCATATACAATATCAGACCTATATTAAAAAGGTAAATTTTAGTTAAACAAATCAAAGTCTAACGTTGTTCGCAATTTTAAAAACATCCAAAAACAGACCAGTGGACTTTACTTTTGACTTAAGGGTTCCGTACAAAAACAAATGAACGATTCAACACAGGTTGAGAAAACGTTGGGTACCTGACATCGGGAGGTCCGAGGAGACAGGTATCCTAAAGAGTCGTTCTTACGACCTCATCTAACGGTAAAGGAAGAAGTCTCCTAGAAGGACTGAGTCCCTAGCTCGGGTATGGAGGACGCACCGTTCGTCGAAGAAATGGTGACTCGGTAGACCCTTCGAGGAGGGTTCCGTATGAATACACGTAAAGAATCTTAAACAAAAATTTTCTTTTAACTCCAATTACTAATATTCTTCACTGTAAGTCCTCGTAAACTACTTTTGATTCTTTAAAAAGTTTTTTCATCGTCGAAATGTCAATAACTTTTCTGATACTGTCTTTGACTTCGTCGGTAGAAAATAAAATCACATTAAAAAGTCCTATAGAGACCCAGATATACCGTAAATGACCACCAAGTTAGGTTTACTTGTAGGTCCATTTACCTAAACCTTTCTACTACTGTCAGATGTCCACGAGATCGGAATGATTTACGGTGGGAGGAAGTACAAATTGAGTGAATAACTCTACAGTAAAGGTTCAACTAAAAAGTTAACAAGGTCGGTAACATTACCTTGTTTTCTCGGGAAATATCGAGAATTCCTGTCATAACGTTCTTCTAACCGAGTCTAAATCCTATTGATCTGTAGATACGAGAAGACTATTTCTCGTCAAAAGTCTTTGTAAAGAGTCAAGTAACACGTTTCAACAACTGTAAAACGGTAACATTAGGAAAATTACAACATCGGGAAACTTTAAACACATTTCCGAAACGGAGTGTAGTTTCATCTACTCTTATATCCCTCGTTGGTTTTTATTGTAGAGACTTTCGTGCGGACCATAACATCCCTAAATGCTACGATAGTGTTGTAGATACCTAGTCACTTGTACTTAAACAATTTTTGTCTTGTTTTTTCGGATCAATGGGTCTCTCAAAGTCTTTCTGGCAAATTTCGGACTATTTGTTTTAGGTGATCACCCTGCGTGACGACGACGACGACAATGAAGTCAGCACAGACTGAGACACGCTGGGTATCTACCGTCGGGTGGTCCGAGGGGGTAGGGACCCTAAAAGGTCCGTTCTTGTGACCTCATCCAACGGTAAAGGAAGAGGTTACGTACTTTCCTTTTCACTTTCACTTCAGCGAGTCAACACAGGCTGAGAAGCGCTGGGGTACCTGACGTCAGGTGGTCCGAGGAGGCAGGTACCCTAAAAGGTTCGTTCTCACGACCTCACCCCACGGTAACGGAAGAGGTCACGTCCTTTCACTTTCACTTTACTTCACTGGTAGTAAGGAGTCAACTAAGTAAATCCAACGAAGGTACAGAACCGATAACATTTGTCACGATGATATCCCAACCCGTCTAGGGACCTCTTCCCTTGCCGATAGGTGAGGTCATAAGACCGGACCTCCTAAGGTACCTTACATATCATGTACCTCAGTGTTTCTCAGCCTGTGCTGACACACTGAAAGTGAACCTTCCTCCACTCGAGTCTCAGAAGGATGAGACAGTAGAGTCGGTTCGAGGGAGCACATAATAATAATAATTACTTGTGACCCCACGTGCATAGAAAAACTTAATCTCAAAAGAGGTCTATGTACGTTTCTTCACCCTAACGACCTAGTATATCATTGAGATGAAAATCAAAAAATTCCTTCGAGACATAACAAGAGGTATCACCGGTGTGGTTAAATGTGAGGGGGGTGTTGTGTCCTCCTAAGGGAAAGGAGACGTGGGAGAGGTCATAAACAAAACATCTGAAAAATTACTACCGGTCAGACTGACCAAACTCCCCTATGGAGTGCCTCCGTAAAAATTAAGTTAATCGACGACAGAAGAGGGATCGTCAGACAGAATACACCGAATGTGTCGCCAAGTCCGGTCGGGGAAGTAAGATGTGATAAACGTATAGAATCAAGTATTCACTTTCACTTCCGCAAGTCAGCACAGGTTGAGAAACGCTGGGGTACCTGCCATCGGGTGGTCCGAGGAAACAGGTACCCTAAAAGGTCCGTTCTTATGATCACACCCAACGGTAACGGAAGAGGTCCCCTAAAAGGACTGGGTCCCTAACTTGGGTCCAGAGAATGTAACGTCTGTCTGCGAAATGGGAGACTCGGTGATCCTTCGGGTGGAATCAAGTATTCTTTAGAGTTTACGGGTCATGTTGGGACACGTTGAGTAATTCTTAGCTCACCTTTTGTAGCTTACCGAGAAGAATACGCAGGACAAGGGTCCGGAGGTAGGAGAAAAGGAGAGTCTTGCATTGACGGACAGGACTGGAAGTCTTTGATCCGACTACTACTCAAACACCAAAGAGGCAGTAGGAGGCGACGAATTATATTTAGGAAGACGACGTTCAACTCGGGAAAAGTGAGAAGTCGTCGCGAAAGGAAAGAACCAGATGTGGTACCGAAGTCCGAATCCCTGTAAGCCCCGGCCTACTTAGACACCACCCCCCACACAGAGTACGGGACAGCCTGCGGATCAGTGACTTTCAGCCACAGTGGGAGGAGGTCACACTGATTTCGCAGACGTCTGTAGTGGTCGACAGGGGACCCCCTAGGCTTGAGGTGACGACTCTTGGTGACCCGAGGTGTACGAGAGGTCTTGAGGCACCCGTAGACCCACAGACTGTACCGTCTCGGCCCCGGAACGAGTCGTAGACATAGGGATGAAGATCAGTACGGTCGAGGGACCCATGGCGGGACGGGGTTCAGTCTTTTTATAAGTTCCGCGGTCGACACTCCAGTAGAAAACGGGAAACATCGACAGCTTTGACACCTCTCAAGAGAGACCCCGAGTGACTGAAAGTGAACATCGTAGGAACTTTGAGTCTCCACCACTACACAACCCGTTACTAGTCTTGAGTACAGGTGTGAAGATACCCAAAGAGAGATTGTACCTGGCCTGCACTCGACTTTTTTCTGGTCGCTCTTAGAACTAAAGTTAAATTAAAGAACCTTTTTTTTAGTAAAAATATGCAGATAAGTACAATATATGAAACATTTGTCAAAATGAAAAAAAGTACGTGGTCCACCCTAGAATCAAGGGACTAGTCCTTAGCTTGGACACTACCTTCGGATCTCAGAATCGGTGACCTTGTGGTCCCTCCAGTGTACGATATAGAAGAATTCGGACGACAAGAAGACTTACATATTGAAACTAAGACTTCCCTTAAATTATCTTTGTTCTCTTACTCCGAGTCTTAGACCGTTCAAAAAGGAAGGAGAGGAACGCGAGGTGAGTACCGTGTGGGGCCGACGGAGAAGTGCGATATGGAAGTCGTAGACACCCGAACAAAGGAAGAACGGGAAGACGAATATGCGACTTTAGAGAACGTCTAGAGACAGACAGGACAAAAGGATCGGACCAATGTCGACTCTTAGACAAAAGGTGGACGTAAACTGACACAAACGAAAACGGTGAATTATTATAAACAACACGCTCCTAACACAAAGTCCTCAGAAAGGGGGAGTCCTCTGTCCGAAGGACGGCAGAGGACACAAACCTACTGGCACGGAAATTGAGCAGACGGCAGGGAAACCAGAGAGACTGTTTAAGTCTCGTCGCCAAACCTTATAAATCACGGCACAAAGAGAGTGACTTCAATTTTCCCTTCACGGAGACACTTGGAAGGAAGACTCCAAGTTCCGCGTCGGAGTAAAAGGTTCGTTGCAGAGAGGACCCACCGTCGCCGGCACCCACCACGAGGTGAAAGAGACTCCATTTTTACAGAAACTCTCCGCAGAATTAAAAAGACCCGACTAAAAGGGAACTATGGTAAAGAGTCCACCCAGACTCTTTACAAACGCGACAAGAAGTGTGTGTGTGTGTGTGTGTGCGACTGTGCCCGGAGGATATAAAGGTTTACGTCTTTGTCCGCTGGAGTCGACTCGTAGACTTCTGTCCCGGGACACAGGACCGGAGGCACCCTGCCCTCCTTCCCCGGATCAGGTCCACCAAGAGCGGAGGAACGGGTGTGTCAGCACCAAGGGTGAAGGGAACGAGGAGGGTTCGGGGACACCCAGGGGGTGGGATTAGAGGAAAAGGGAGATTTTGCGGGGTAACACCCGTCTCCATCAATCCCCCACACCCTACCCGTACATGTGTGACGATATAAATTTTGCCTCTTGGCCGTTCCTGGACGACATCTCGCATCCCTCGAGGCGAGTTGCAATACGCGTCGGACCTGCCCTCCCCGCAAACCCCCTCTCGCCTACGCACATATAAATCCCGGCAGGGGGGCACGACAGGTGGTCTTTGATGTGTCATAACCGATACTAGGTTACGCTTCCTTTTTCAAGTTCCTTTTGTCATTTCTTTTACGAGGTAACGACACATGTTTGACCTCAATTCAGGTGCGACTACAGACAGAGAAGGAATCTCGTCGTGATATAATGTCGAATTTTAGGTAGGAAGGGTGAAATTGATCGTCGGTCGTAACAAATAGTGACTACTACCGATAAATCTGGGACATAGGAACCCAGTTAGACTCCGGAGGTACAAACCATTCTTGTCCACTCGTTACTTTTGTTTTCAATTGCCTCGAAGACTTTTATCGTCTAGCTTTATGGTGCTAGTCTATCCGGGGTGGATCGTACCGTCTACCCAATAGGAAGTCAAAAGATCGAGGAACGACCGGCTTGAGAGACTTCGAAATGTCCACTACAGTACCTGACTAAGGACGAAGTGGACGGTGGAAGTTTGGGACAGTGTCCTCAAGACTAAAAGGTCGTTCGTTCTCTGCCGAGACCAAAGGTAAGAGGTTAATTCAAGATACGTCCACTGGATCTTTACTACCTTTACAGGAACACTCTACGAAATACGTTAGATCAAATTCTCTTGTAAGATTAAGACGTCTATAGTAAGGGTTCTCGACGTCGAAAACCAACTTTCCTGAAACGACTAAAAGGGGACGTCGGGATAACTCCATGGCAACTGTTTATTTTTAATATGTATGAATTCCGCACGTCGGACCACAAAACTATATACATGTATAACACTCTACTAATGGAGTTGGTTCGATTAATTGTATAGGCAGTGAAGTGTATCGATGGTGACACACATCCACACACACTACTGTCATAGTCTCTAGATAGTAGAATCTCCTGGAGTCTGTGTGTCATGTCACACCAATTAATGTCAGCGCACGATAAGTACAACGCAGATCTTGAACAAACAGAACATTGAGTCACAACCAAGGGTGACTGACTGTAGGGAAAAAGGGTGGAGAGTCAGGGACCTTTGTTGGTAAGCTGAGACAATGACACAACAACAAAAACGGCAACAAGTCACTCAAACCGAAAAACTCTAAAGGGGGGACATTCACTTCCCCCTAACAAAAAGACACAGAGTGAATAAAGTCTGTACATTACAAGAGGTCCAAATAGGTACTACAACGTTCTCCGTCCTAAGTTCACACTTTCTCAAGATAGTAGAAAGTTTAAACTCACAGAATTCCCTAGGTTTCGATTTTAAGACTCTGTGAATCGAGGAGTTTGAAATGAGGTGACGAATTAAAAAATGGGTGGTTGTCGATTGACTAAATCACTGTAGAAGTTTTAAGTGACATAAGAAGTAAGGAGACACGGTAACCAAGAGTTTGGACTTTCACGTCTTAGTGGTCCTCCCTGACAATTTTTGTGGTTAAGATTTTCTATATACGTGGGGGTATAGGTGAGGTCATGAGAACGGACCTTTTAGGGTACCTACCTTCTCGGACCATCCGACGTCAGGTACTCCAACGATTCTGAACCTGTGCTGACTCGCTGAAGTGAAAATGAAAAGTGAAAGTACGTAACCTCTTCCTTTACCGTTGAGTGAGGTCACAAGAACGGACCTCTTAGGGTCCCTGCCCCTTCGGACCATCCTCCGGCAGATACCCCAGTGTGTCTCAACCTGTGCTGACTACACTAAATCGTCGTCGTCGTAAGAGACACCGTAATAAGTGTTATTGGTCCTGTAACTTCGTTGGGTTTACAGGTAATTGTCTACTTACCTTTTTCTACACCATGCATATATGTTACCTCATAATGAGTCGGTATGTTTTCTTACTTCATGACGGTAAACTTCGTTGTGCCTACCTGGATCTCTAATAATATGATCCACTTCATCCAGTCTGTCTCTTTCTGTCTGTGGTATACTTAGTGAGTATACACGTGAGATTTTTTATTGTGTTTACTTGAATAAACGTTTCGTCTTTATCTGAGTGTCTATGTTTTTTTTTTTTTTTTTCCAATGGTTTCCCCTATCGTCCCCCACCCTCATCTCTTTATTTAATTCTCAAACCCCAATTGTCTATGTGTCATGATATATATTTTATCTATTGGTTGTTTCAGGATGACATATGGTGTCCCTTGAGATGAGTTATAGGATATTATCGGATATTACCCTTTCTTAGACCTTTTCTTATATTTATATACACGTATTGACTTAGTGAAAATACATGTGAACTTTGATTATATTGTAACTTTTAATATGAAACTTTCTTTTAGTTTCGTTTGTTTGTTTGTCTTTTGGGCAACGACCCTGGGTGGTAGTCTCAAGGACTAACCACCCAGACCCCACCCCGATCCTTATACGTAAAGATTAGTCAAAGGTCCACTAGGACTACGACGACCCAGTCCCTGGTGTGATACTCTTGGTGGCGAGACGTGTCTAGAATCATCATTCTTCCGACACAAAAGTTCCAACATAAAACCCCTTTTCTTCTTTGACTCGATACCAGACACCTCGTTCCCTTCAGTAACTCTTTTGACCTAGAGTTCCACTCTTCGACCCTCTGAACTTGGACCCATGCCTGTCGGTCCCCTGACCTTCCTGGCCGACTCCAATCTTGTAAGACTGAAGTCCACTTCAGTGGTCGTCCGACCCCCACACCCGGTCCCGTCTCCATCCCCCAGAGGAGGGGTTCGTCAAAAGTCCACTACCGTACTGACCACCTGGGGTCCTCAGCGTACTTAGTCGAGACGGATGAATCTTTGAGATCCGATTACAAGTGTCAAGACGGACGAGAAATCATAGTGGACCTCTTGAAATTTTTGATGGGTACGGGTCCGGTGACGTTTCGTTAATTTAGGAGAGGGTTCCGACGGTACACCCGACACCTTCCAAAGTTTTCGTTTAGCTAGACCGTCGTTTCTACACCGAGTCTACCATTTCTTAGACGGACGTTACGTCCTGTACGTGCAAGGTCGGGATCCAACCCTTCCAGGGACCTCCCTCTTTACCGGTGGTTACGACCATGAGAAAGGACCTTGGAAGGTACCTATCTCTTCGGACCACCCGATGTCAGGTACCCCAGTGTTCCTCAGTCTGTACTGACTCGTTGATCGTGAAAGAAATACCGACACGGGGTGGAGTCTCTACGACCAAATTAACTAGACCCCCACCCCCTCCTCGTAAAACTCTTTATAGGTCATAAACACCAAAACTCTCGGAACGACCACTAAGATTACGAGTGAAGCCACTTTCCTGTCGTCACCCGTCATCTGGGGTACCCCGACTCCCAAACCCGGAGACGATAGACACACGAGTCGCAGAACACGACATAGACCGAGTCTCCGGGAGTCAGTTGTGCACCACTCACACAAGTAATTACTAAAGACATCATAATTCGGGAATCCTCCGTTCTTGTGACTATTTTTTTTGCAGAATCCTAGACGGAGAAAGAGAAAACCAGTTGTACCGTTAATCCTGTAAAGGGAATACTCACCGAGTACAAAACTACTCTTTATTCTTTTACTCTACGAGACCCGTATCCACCCTAAACGTTAAGAAAAAAGTAAATCGGTCCCCAAATTTAGATATCGGACTCCCGGTGTAGACCGGGTAACTAAAAAATTTTTTTTTAATTTTGTTACAATAATAAATAAAACCTACACGACCCAGAAGAACGACACGTCTGAAAAGAGACAAACGTTACTCGCCACAACCCCCCATACGACGAAAAACAACACCATACGGTCGAAGAGTAACCTCACCGAAAAGAACGACGTCTCGTACCCAAAAGTCCTTCCGTTCGAAGTCATCAACACCGAGGACCCGAGATCTCACGTCCGAGTTGTCAACACCGAGTGGCCAAACCAATGGGACGGTGTACTCCCTAGAAGGGTCTCGTCCCTAGCTTGGACACAGAGGACGCAACCGTCTGTCTAAGAAATCGATGACTCAGTGTTCCCTTCCGGACCGAGTAACGGACGAAAACCTGTCGAACGTTCGAGTCTTGTCTAAAATGTAAAAATTCACTAACCTTTTTTTCGTTTTCTCTCTATTGTAACGTACACTTTTAGTTTGCAGTCACAGTCATTTAAAGTAACCTTATTAGTACAGGCAAGTAACAGTGTAACAACTACTTCTAAAAACACACTGTTGTTGTCTCACTCCTGGTCGACGTCTCTGGTGCCCCGGAACGTTCTGGTTGTCACGAATGAGATTCCGAGAAGGACATTTTCAGACGATTGGGAAGCGACTTTCGGAATCGGGAGGGATCTTTGTGTGACCAATGTTACCTTGTAGTCGGTCGAACGACAGAGATCCAGAAGATACTACGAAGGGTCATCTCAAGAAAAAGTTCGTCTTTTCCTGTTCTCCTAACAAATAAGTAAGTCCAGGGTCACCTGGAGAAACGGTTCGTATATCGTAGCGAAAAAAATTTAACTCCTTCTAATTTTAGACACCTGGTTTCTGTTGTACACCAGTACTTACGTACCAGGGACCCCGCAGGACTCAAATAGATTTCGCCGACTTCTACAGACACTCGCACACTACGAGAAATTAGACCTTTCTGTCGGTGAGGTCAACGGTAAATCACTGTCCGCCGGTAGAGAGGAAAAAACGAAAAGGGTCGGGGTGAACGAACGAGAGAACGAGACGTGTACCTGTCACTTTCCCTCTGCACCGACACCAAAAGTTCGACACCCGCCTGTGAAGGGTTCCGTAGACGGAGTTGGGGAGTTTCTTAACCTTTCACTGACCGGAAACAGAAGTCTCCTCAAGTTCCGGTGTTCCCTGGTGTAGTTTAATTCGAGCAAAAACTCTGGTAAAGTCCGTGAAATCTGCACGAAACCTGAAGAAGAGAACAGAGGAGATTGTAACGAAAACTTATAAGGTCGAGAAAATTTTTTTTTTTCTCGTTAATTTACAAACCCTTAAGAGACCTCCAGGTCACCAATCCCGAGTCCCGAGAGTGACGGTCCTGGGCAAAGAAGGGAAAGTCCCTTGATTCTAGGGTCTTCGGCGAGCCACCCCGGTTTTTTTATTTTTCGTTACCTTATAAGGTCGAGGAGTATTAATGGACAAAACGGAAATAAAGGTAGGGGAATATTTGATTCGAAGTGGGACAGAAATCTTAAAGAGGGTTTAAAGAACGTCCAAGATTGTCGATGTATTTCTGAACCCACAGTCGTCTGTGACTTTCCGTATCTGTCCCGACGAGTTCCCGACTCTGACCATCTCCCTCACCCCAGAGATGACCTACGTGGACATTTTAACATGCAGTAACTGCGAAAGTGGAGACCCTGATTGGTCACTGGTCCTAGCGGAACGAAGGGACCACTCACACATTTCTTAGGTGGACGGTTGGTCCTCTGTATTTAAACTAGGGATCCAACCCTTCTAGGGAACCCCCTCCTTTACCGTTGGGTGACGTCATAATAACGGACCCTTTAGGGTGTCTGTCTCCTCGGAACGCTCGATGTCAGGTACACCAGTGTTTCCCAATCTGGGCTCACTCGTTGATTTGGTGGTGGTGGTTGTGGTTCCAACGGGATTGTAAGAGGAATCGAATGAAGAAGGACTGAAGTCCGAGGACTGGGGGGAAAAGAGTGTCGTAAAGGAACTCTTGTAACGTCAACAAGTAAGACAGAACGGGGAAACCCTACATTTAGATGTTGGGTCGTTACAGAAAGCGTTCCTGGACCCTCGGTAGGGAACCTTATGTTAATAATTCTTTCGATCACGGGGTAGATGACCAGAGACACCCACCCATACTCACATTCGAGGTAGTCGTTGTTAGCCGGTCGTGTCTGTGAAGTAGCGTAATCGGTTTGAGGAGTTATTACAAGAAGTAGCGTAATCGGTTTGAGGAGTTATTACAAGAAGTCATAAAAAGGTGGTCGAATGAGGACACGAATTTCGTAGGGAACACAAAGTCACCTCGATTCGAACTAGAGAGGGTGGATAAAGTTATCAGAACTAGAACGTTCTGCTCTGAACTAGAGTAGAGAGAATGTTTTAGAACAGATTGAACAGGTACGTCAAAAGGAATGTGGTCAATGGGACACTCAACAATAAAAACAACAACAACTCAGCGAATCGGCACAGGTTGAGAAACGGTAGGGTACCCGACGTCGTGTGGTCCGAGGAGACAGGTACCCTAAGAGGTCCGTTCTTATGACCTCACCCAATGGTAAAGGAAGAAGTCTCCTAGAATGGGTCCCCAACTTGGACTCAGAGGACTTAAGCGTCCTCCTAAGAAATTAGTTACTGGGTGGACCCTTCGGGACACCACCCAACTTACCAGGGGTAGTTTCCATACCAAGGATACTTACACTGGAATAAACCTTGATTCAGTCACATCTGTAGTACTTTTATAGTCACTTCTACCTCAGTAGGACCCTCCGTCCCCCGGGAACTAGGTCACACCGAGAACAGGAATACTCTTCTCCGTCTCTATTTGTGTCTCCTCTCTTCCGGGACACCTCTACTCTGTCCCTATTCTTCCTACACCGATATCGGTTACTTGTAGGTCCTACCGACCGTTTGTAGCTTTTCGTCCTCTCTTCGTACCTTCTCGAAGAGACAGTGTCGGAGACTATCCCTCGTCGTGTTATGAAAAAAAAGGGGTTGTCTTCAAAAGTACATAAATAATGACTCGGTGTTCTTGTGATTACTCGTTTGTGGTTCTCGGTTTGTAAGGTAAAGAGGGTACTCGACAAGTCTGTCGTCCCTACGAGACACTAAGTCAATTCTACGTTCCCTAGAACTACGTCGTTTTTACGCACGGTGAAACATGTACTCCGAGGAGTATCTGGGTCAAACCAAGAGGTCACAGACGAGAACCTCAACAACGACAGGTCAGCGTTTCAGCACAGGCTGAGAGAGCACTGGGGTACCTGACGCACGTCGTACGGTCCGAAGGGGTAGGAAGTCATAGAGGGCCTCAAACGAGTGTAAGTACAGGTAACTCAACCACTACGGTAGGTTTGTAGAGTAGGAACCTTGACCTGGACTAAAATACTGGCCAAAAAGAAGCTTATGTAACCCTTTACCTTGTTGAGACGAAAACAAAGAACCGGTCCCTAGTGAACTGAGACTTTCAAAACACTCTTCTGTACCACTCCTCGTTTAAGTCGACGCGCGTCCTCTCGTCTCTTCTCTCTTCTTCCTGTCGGTCGTGGAACTAAAGTCTAAAGATCGGAGGTCCTAACCTCTTCCGTTACCGTTGGGTGAGGACACAAGAACGGACCTCTTAGGGTCCCTGCCGCCTCGGACCACCCGACGGCAGATGCCCCAGCGTGTCTCAGCCTGTGCTGACTTCGCTAAATCGTCGTCGTCGTCGTCGTCGGAGGTCCTAACACTCGTTTATTTGAAGACAACGAAATTCGGTGGAGCGAACGCCATGACACAATGTCGGTAGGACCCCCTGCTTACACGGATCTTGTGCCTCTGAAAGTGGTCGATCGGACCTGGGGGTTGCGAAAGGCGGTCGCGGACCACGAGTGCGGGATTGAAGATGTGATGCCAGAGAGGGTACAGGTGCCAGAAAAGGCAAATCTATGCAGACGGACCTCCTGGAGTGGGGGTAGGGACAAGGTGGAGGGGTGCGACGAACCGTTTCAGGATAAACAGGAACTTCTGCGTCGTATTTCTCTCGGAGGAGACCCCAGGGGAGCTAGACACCCTGTCAAACGACGGGACGGCAGACTCGACTACACGCTGCACCAGTGCGTAGATGTGTGGAGGGGAATATAGTTTTAACCGACCACCAACACTGAGAGAAAGGGGTCCACAAAGTCGGAACAGAGGAAATAACAATCCCTTTTTATATATTTTTATAAAAATTCCCTTGCGGGGACGGGAGAGACAGAAGGACCATCTTGTCTCCATTTCCTAGGCGAACGGTCATGTTCTCTGGAGCCTCTAAGCCCAAACTAGGGACCAACCCCTTCTAGGGACCTCTTCCTTTACCGTCGGGTGAGGTCATAAGAACGGACCCTTTAGGACCCCTGTCTCCATGGACCTGTCAGGTACCCCGGCGTGTACTGACTCCCTACTCGCACACGTATGTGCGGGAAGAGAGAGTCTTTTGTGACCCCCCCCCATTTACCTCGATCCATCCTTCCCCGGGGTCTCTTCCCAGAAGAAAAAGACGAGACGCACCCTACCTCTCCGGTCCCACGGAGAATGTAGTCCAGACCTCTGAGTAGTCCATAGTGAAGAATTTATGTGTCAGACGTACTTTCACCTGATTAGTAAATTCTTTTCGTTCGGGGTATTTACTCTTTCCTCGTGACAGGTAAGGGTGCTTGTGCACGTGTCGAGAACGTAGAACAAACGATTTCCTGGTGCGCCACTATATCCGGACGAGCCATCTAAAACTTAAAAATAACCTTTCCGATTTCCTTCATCTTATTTTACTCCAAACAAACAAGACCACCGACAAACAAATTAAACAAAAATCACTCGGTTCCTTTACTAGGAACTTTCCTCAACCAGGAAAGGGGGTCCAAAGGTCGGAACCCCTTCGGTAGAGCGGGGAGGTGACAGAGGTCCGGAGTCTAGAAACAAAGGAGAAGACGCTAACTTCTTCTTCCTTACTATATTGTTCAGAAAAAGAAATTAACGTAAAGTAGTCCGAAGGGTCCATCCGAGTTACCCTTTTCTTAGACGGACGTTACGTCCTCTACACCCAAGGAAGGGACCCAGTCCTTCTAGGGGACCTCCTCCCGTACCGTTGGGTGAGGTCATGAGAACGGACCTCTTAGGGTGCCTGTCTCCTCGGACCCCG
Organism: Capra ibex; assembly: GCA_006410555.1. Lineage (NCBI taxonomy): Eukaryota > Metazoa > Chordata > Mammalia > Artiodactyla > Bovidae > Capra > Capra ibex. The sequence goes on along the minus strand of SJYO01004349.1, from coordinate 467,935 downwards.
ATGTGAGGTACTCCAGTACTGCCTTCGGTGACTCGGACGTCGTACGTGTAATGACCTCGTATCGACTGAATGTTATAACACAATTAAAGTCTACATGACGTTTCACTTAGTCAATACGTATATGGTTTCATATGCGTCAACACGTACATGATTTCTTTTGGATTTTCTAAGAGATGGATATATCCGGTGATGTCTCATAACTTATCTCGAGGAGACGATCTGTTGTCCAGGAATAATAATAGAGAAAACACATATCACTTTCACTTTCACTTTCACTTCAGCGAGTCAGCACAGGCTGAGAAACACTGGGGTACCTGACATCGGATGGTCGGAGGAGACAGGCACCCTAAAAGGTCCGCTATCATGACCTCACCTAACGGCAAAGGAAGAGGTCCCCTAGAAGGACTGGGTCCCTAGTTTGGACCCAGAGGGCGTAACATCTGTCTGCGAAATGGCAGACTCGGTGGTCCCTTATATATCGTCTCACACACGCAGTTAGGGTCAGAGGGCCAAATAGGGAGGCAGGAAGGGAGAACCATTGGTATTCAAACAAAGGATACAGACACGGAAAGAAGAACAAATCATTTATTCAAGTGAAGATGGTAAAAAAAATTCTGAGGGGTACCTTCACATTGAGGAAAGCACCTCCTATGTTCCGGAGAGACGAGAGTCTCGCAGAGGAGAGTCGAGAGTGGGGAGGAGTGGAGGGACCCGAGGGTCTCTTGAGACTACGGAGACAGGCCCCTCCCCGACGAATGTCCGGAACACCCCAATCTTCGGGGTCCCTGGAGAGGACTAGAACTGGTGGGGACAAGAGGAAGGACGGCCAGAGGAGCCTTGTAGGGGAAGGAACTCAGAGTGGGTGACACGGGTGGGAGCTGTTGGTGTACAACCAGTGGGTCCCGAGGGGAGTACGGAGTCCCTACACGTCCTGGTACTACTCTCTTTCTGACTATGTATGTCTTGTTCCGGAGAACTTCCACACGTCCTGTTGTCTGTCACAATAAGTACACTCAAAACAACAAAGGCTCCGCGCTTGTAGAGGTTAGTGAAGGAAAGGACGAAACAGGTCTTTGTACACCCAACACAAGTGACCGTAGACTTCCTAGGTCGGAAGTCGCCCCGGTACCCCGAGTGACAGGACGCGAACCCAGAGAGTACAAGGTCGTCTTGAACGGAAACACCGGAGTTTTCTGCTCCGTCGACGTCTTTAGGGGACTGTCTAAAAAAGTGACCCCAACGATAATTATGAACCTAGTAGGACCCCAAAGTAAAGTGCAAAAGAAGGAGCCCCCACTGTACGTGGGTTATGTAGTACAGCTATATAGGAGAATAAATATAGAATTATATGGTAGTCAGCGCACTACTCTAGTAAACCTTAAATTATCTTGAAAGGACTCGCTTAGTCGACTCTATCTAGTGCCACTTTAGAGCCTCGGACCTCTTCCCTCTCCCTCCAACGAGCGTGTGAGGGACTCAGTCGTGTTTTATCGTTAAAAGACGTAGGAGTAGTGTCTATGAGCTCCTATTAATGACTGTCGGACACCTCTTAAGTAGCCGGAGCCGAGTGGTTATTATTCAGTATGCTAGTGCCATTGGCATACTTACTTCAATCTTTAAGGTTCTTATGACTACTACAGAGCAACCAAAAGATGGAGGTCTTTTCGGTTAGATGTATTAACTACGACATCCATCCTTTTGTAAAAAAAGAAAAAGAAAAAGAAAAAATCATAATCTAAGATTTAGTTTCTCAGAAATTATTTACTCTTCATGTCCTAGTGGTCTTCGTTTAACACTGGTGTCTCCTGTCGTCAATGTCGCAAGCATTAACCGCCCGTCCACTCTTTCATTTTTTACGACCATAAATAAAAGATTTGGAGTCGTACGGTACAAGGTTTCTCTTCGGAGTTAACTGATCCTCTCTACCTGACCCCGTTCAAGTTACAAATCGTTCTCTCGAATAATTACTCAAACCCGTCCCTTGAAGATCTGCCCGACGGGTCTCTCACCGACCGAGCTGTCGTACTATCAGGCCGACGGTTGTGGGACTAAAAAGGTAAAACCGACTTTACTCCCGAGACATTGAGTACCACCACTTTTGTGTAATCTTGAAAAAAAATAAATAAAAAACACACACTGATGATTAATTCCTCGACTTACAAAACGACCCACTATAAAACTACGAAAGGAATTGTCCAAGTAATTTCAGATAAGACCCATAGTTATGAGAAATATTGTCTGTGGTTTTCGTTTACTGTACGTAGACAAACCTCCTCATCGACTAACGCTTTACTTTAGTCAAACGGTACGAAGGCATGTCCTGACAAAAATTTTATATAGAAAATTCCTAAGAAAAAAAAAATTCCCCCTGGTAAAAATTCCAGAAATAACTTAGACGATGTTATAACAAAGACAAATACAAAACCCGGAAAAACCAGTACTCGGTACACCCTAGAATCAAGGGACTGGTCCTTAGCTTGGGTGTCGGGGACGTTATCTTCCACTTCAGAATTGGTGACCTGGTGGGTCCCTTCAGGGGTGTGTCTCGAAACTTCACATCAATCAGAAAGGCACAAGAGAACCGTGAGTCTACAGTACCGAACTCTGAGACTAAAGAGACATGGTTCCAATCGGACCTAGTCTCCGCAACTAAAACTGGGGACACGCCCGTAGAGAAGAAACGGAACGCCGACTGAACATACTTCATGTGGTCGCCGTCGAAGTCACAGAACAAGACGAACCAAACAGGTTACCCGTCGGGGTCCTCCTCTAGTCTCTCGTCTCTTCACCCACACCAACCCGAGAACTCGGGGGTCTTGAGAGGGACGTCCCATTGGAGTTAGTCTCCAGTGTCGACATGGACATTCAGTTCCGAGGTGGACATTCGGAACACAAGGTTCTAGACCAGACATAAGAGACGAGTATCGGGAAGTCTGGAACCGCCACTACTGTCGCGGAATCGAACATGGACAGAACCCTAAGGTGTGAGTACACTAAAGGGTCACGGGACGGAGGGACGAACATTCTCGAGAAACTTATTTGGGAGGAACTTCTCAAATTATTTGGGAAGGGGGTCACAGTCACACGGTAAGTAAAGGAAGACCCTAAGGCTGACTCAGTCCAAAATTTACTTTCTACGAACCAGACTTAAACAAAGAGGTAAAGAAATCAACGAAACAGGACAATGGGAAGTAACTGCAAAGGCCTTTTGAAGCCCAACAGGGGTGAATTCGACTGCACCTGAGGTTACGAGAGCTCACAACGACAGTTGTCGGGACGAAGAGACCAATACTCAGAGCACAGGACCGACTACACCCACAGGTACAAATATCCTAAAAGGGAAGTAAGAGTTGGATAGAGGTAGAAGTTTAAGACGGGAGGTGGGGAGCGGAAAATCCTCAAATCTCAGAACCCAGAGTGTAAAGAAGAGGTAAAGGACATTACACTTTGTCGTTGTTGTCTTGAATCTTGAGTCCCACAAAAGATTCGAGTGTTCAATATAGTGGAAACCCCAACCATAAAGAACTAAAAAATGAGAGTGCATGTAGATAATAGTGACTAATTTAGGGGGGTATAGTCGTTATGAGTCTTGTCTTCTTCGGTATTGGAGTGTACGTTTCAACCACCATCAAGTTACCCTCCTCACCTGTTGTGGGGACCATCCTGTAAATTGTTGGAACGAACGGATCTTTACACACGATTATCGTAGACTTCGAGGTTATGAAACCGGTGGACTACGTTTCTCGACTGAGTACCCCTTTTCTGGGACTACGACCCTTTCTGACTTCCGTCCTCCTTTTCCCCCGTTGTCTCCTACTCTACCAACCTACCGTAGTGGCTGAGTCACCTGTACTCAAACTAGTTCGAGCCCCTCTACCACGTCCTGTCCCTTCGGACCACACGACTTCAGGTACCCCAGCGTTTCTCAACCTGTGCTGACTCACTGAGTCGTAGGTAAGACTTGAAAGGAGATATTCTTAGCGAATCTCAAGTTTGATGTTTCCCATCCAGTGTCGCAAAGGTAAAAAGTAGAGGAGAAGAGAAGAGTTTTGCAATCGGAGTTTCTACTCAGTATCTCTGTCTTACGTAGTGCCCCCGGTCAATCTGACCTCGCCTCCTCCTCACCTCCCTCCAGTTGGATGTTGGTCCTATGTCCCGATCCAAAACTCCACTCGTAGACCTAAAATCAAGACCACCAACGATGAAGTATAAGACGCTTGAACCCGTACAGTGTATTTAAGAGACTCGGAAACAAAGGAAAAGACTTTTTGCTTCGATTATGGGTGAGGTTCCTCCAACGACCTTCCTAATTTGTTCTACCTCGGACACCTTCGAGGACCCTTTCAGTTGCGTCCTGAGTGCCCACCGTATGACTCGAAAGACGTATTAAGAAGAGAAAGGGAAGAGTCACGATATTGTAAGATCCACTCGGACTACTCCCATCGGTACCTCCCGACCGACGGAGGACCGGAAAACTAAACATTAGTATTTGGAAGTAATACAAAAGTATATTTGAACAAGACGAACTTGTGAAATAGCCCCGGAAACAAAGACGAATTAACAAAATAAAAAGCACTGTGAAACCGCACTAAGCCTCTCTCTCCGTGACGAAACAAATAGAGTAAGAAATTAATTCAACGGGATGTCACACCATGGTCGGTCAGGGAGCCCACGACCTCTTCTCTTCGATTAGTGGCCGGGTCTCGGGTACCGTCTTCGACGAAACCCAGACTCTGCCCAAGACAACGGGTACTCCTACGAGAGACAGGTTTAGTCGACCGTAAACCTCGGACGTGACACCTGTCCGGTTCGTACCCCACACAAAAAGTCCGACCACTCTATCCTCGAACCTAAAGTAAAGAGAAAGAAAAATTTTAAAAACAAATAAAAACAAATTTTAAAAAAAATTAAGTCTCCTATTAACGAAATGTCACAACACGACCAAAGACGGTATGTTGTTACGATTAGTTGGTATTAATATACATACATACATAGGGGAGGAAGAAGACGGAGGGAGGACTGAGGGTAGGGTGGGAGAACCAGTAGTGTCTCACGGTCCGACCCGAACGACCCGATATACCGTCGAAGGGGGAACGCTCGACAAAATGTGTACTACCACATTTATACAGTTACGGTGAAAAAGTTAAACAGGATGGACGAAAGGAAAATTGGTCACAGGGCGAAGGTAGAAAACGTGAAAGATGGACTTCCGGTATGAAAGGTAATTTTACCCGTGAAATATATAATAAATCCTGAGGTCAGAAAAGTTTCTCGAAAACATAGGTAGAAGAATACATCGACAGTTGTAGTGACACAGACCTACTTCTGCACCTCACCCGTGGACCGACCAGACTCCGGTTAGCCGACCTTTGGTCATTTTCGTCTACTCTCGAGTCGACAAGGTCTTTGGTCCCGCTTCCGAGAAGGACGGGGTGCCCCACCCATTTGTCCTCCCCTTCTGACATGAGAGCAAAGAACCTGGAACCGGATACCTAGAATGAGAAAGAAACGACTTGTTGACTACACAACGGAGTCGAGATTTTTCCGCCTACCATATGTAGTTAACGAGGAACAGGGAGAGGAATTACAAACGTGCACTTAGGGGATGAACACCCCACCAATAGTCACAGGAACACCACAGATGACAAATGGACCCGTCGGTAAGACAGTTAGTCGTGGTTGGTTCACTCGGAGATACGGGACCCATCCGTACCTCCCTTTAATTTTCGTTTTAATTTTTCTTTTCCTCAACTACTTCAGTACCATGAATGAAAGTTCCTCGCACTTTAGTTCATCACCGGTCCCCTACAGGAGTCAAATCTTGGAGTCACGGAGAAAAGAAAAAAATTAACTAAATAGATAAAATTAACTTCCGATCAATGTTACAACACCACCAAAAACGGTATGTAACTGCACTTAGTCGGTGTCCACCTGTACACAGGGGGTAGGACTTGGAGGGAGGGTAGGGTCGGGAGTCCCAGTAGGGTCACGTGGTCGAAACTCACGGGATAAAGTGTGTAACTTGAACCTGACCACTAGATAAAGTGTATACCATTATATGTGCAAAGTTACAATAAGAGAGTTTAGTAGGGTGGGAGCGGAAGAGAACTGACGTAGGAACTTTGTGAGAAGGAGACGAAGACGGACGAGGGACTGAAAAGTTTGAAATGGAGCAGTACACTCAATGTGGGGTCGATGTGACCCCAGGGGCGGTAGATAATTTATAAAGGAAAGGAGTCCGAGAAAGAGGTGGACCTTGAGAAAAGGAGTATAAATGAACATTTTCACGTAGGGAAAGAAGTGACGGAAAAAAAGATGTTATACGAAGTCCCCGAGCCATAAAGGTCTCGAGTCTGGGAGCCATTATAGTATACAGTCGATACGACGACGATTCAGCGAAGTCAGCACAGGCTGAAACGGTGGGGTGTCTACCGTCGGGTGGTCCGAGGCGGCAGGGACCCTAAGAGGTCCGTTCTTGTGACATAGAGACTAGTCAATACACACATATATAAACAGTAGTAAGTGACTTGACCTTCGAGGACCTTCCCCGAACCTCTTCCCTTACGTAGATACATGTCATCAGACGTTTATCATCCGCATGAAAACATATAAGAGACTTAGGGTGACATTGAAAAAAAGAAGAACCCGTATATCCTTTTGATGTAAAAATCGGAGGGAACGACAGTTCAACCCCCACGATACTGACCCAAGTCGATCACGCTACGTCCATTTCACAATTTTAGGTGAAGATCTGACCCGATGACTAGTGGATGAACGACAAGAAAGAAAGAGAGAAATAATTGTACACCGACTAAATGTCGCAGCACAGTTATAACCGACACGTCACTCAGTCAAGGCAATTACGAAAAAAGACATAAGAAAAGGTGCACCAAGTAGTGTCCTATGCTCATGTCAAGAGACGTGGTATGCCACCGCGGAACAACTACGTAGAGACGTATTACCAAACGTAGAGGGTTGGGGTGGGAGGTGGAACCGTTGGCGTTCAGGTGAGAGATGCGGACACTCAGGCAAAGACAAGGCATCTATCCAAGCAAAAACAGTGTCAAATCTAAGGTGTATATCACTACAGTGTCGTACAAAAAGAAAGAGAAAGACTAAATGAAGTGAATCACACTATTAGAGATCCAGGGACATACAACGACACTTACCGTCATAAGGTAAGAAAAATACCACCACACCATAAGGTAATATATGTATCATTTGTTACGACGATGTTTGTATCGTCAACGGACATAGAAAAACTTAAATCTGAAAACAGGTCTATATACGGGTTCTCACCCTAACGACCCAGTATACCATTAACATAAAAAATCGAAAAAATTCTACAGACATATGACAAAAGGTATACCGACATGGTTGAATATAAAGATGGTTATCGCATCTTCCCAAGGGAAATAGGTGTGGGAGAACTCGTAAGTAATAAACATCTGAAAAATTACTACCGGTAAGACTGACCACAGTCCATCTTGGAATAGTAGCAAAACTGAAAGTAAAGAGGTTATTAATCACTACAACTCGCAGAAACACACACGGAACTCCGGTAGACGTACAGAAGAAACTTCTTTACAGATAAATCCAGAAGACGGGTACAAAACTAACCCAACAAACGAATCAGTAACAACTCAATATACCTGACAAACATATAAAACCTTTAACAGTGAAGAGAAGGAAATTTCTGGGACCTTAGGTGCACGAATTCTATTTCCGTGTTTTTCTACCTTCCTTGAACCTAGGTACACAATCGGTAACCTTCCCCCCCGGTAGTTCGTACCTTTCGACGGTCTATGACTGACTGACTCTTTATGTAGAACTAGAACACTTTAATGACTTTACAATTTCAAATAAATAGTACGTCGGGTCTGTTTCAAGTAAATTTTACGTCCGATGGGACCATTTATCGGATGTTGGACAAGGTTACGGCACAGGACTCGAAAATCGACTTACGAACCGTATGTCATCCTCGAGTTATTTGTAAACGACTTATTCAATTATTTAATTATATGTAAACGGTTGAATACTAAAGAAACGTAAAGTGGACATTTCCGGTTAGAGTTCTAAAGTGTAAGACCTTTTTTTTTTAGCAAAAATCATGATCAAGTATCCCTTCGAAGATGAGAAACCGTAGCTATGGCTCCGTATAAATCACTCGTACTCCGTCCAACAAACGACAACAGCTTCGACTGACGACTCCTCAGATCAGTTAGAAAAAGGTCGTAGGACACGACAAGAGACACTTACCTTAGTCTCCAATACCCCTAGTACCAAATGGAGTCTTAGTCCATAACTTCATTCCGATTTTCTTTTGACTTCAGATTAGAAAAAGTTTTTCGTGAATGACTGATTTTTGAACTACTCCGATGATTCAACGATTATTTTTTAGGAGTCGGTTCTCTCTCCAGGTCTTTACTCGGCCTCCTCCTTCAGTCACAAACGACACACGAACGGTGGGCAACAAAGTCTGGAAAGCACTGAGAACCAAAATAAATTAAGGGTGTTTTCGTGACTCTCCTTCCTGAATAATAGGATTAAAATATCCCCTTATCTTTAACTATGAGAGTTCCCAACCCCTGGGATGTGTTCCAGTGTACAGATCATTTAAAGTCTTGACCTAGACTTGAACCAAGACAGACCGACTTTTGGGTAGGTACAGGAAAGTTTACGTGACACAAGTGGGGACGTTTATAACAGTCTATCATTAACTGGTCGTTAGACAGAACTAGGACCCTGAAATTGAGTCCAACTTAGGGTGCCCAGAACCCCACAGCAGGGTCGAACCCCCTCCCACGGGACCCGTAGGAACATTATCAAGACCAGAGCGAAGACACAAGAAGAAGGGGAGAGGTACGGGCACGACACTTGAGGACGTACAAACCTATGCCGGAACTCGCAGTCCACGACGGGACAGGCGACCCCGGTCTACTGTCCAAACAGGGACGACAACCGGGGAGAGGTGGGTGGGAGACTGTACCCAAACGAGAGTGGCCACCGAGATAAAACCTATTAACGGTAAGAACCGAACCGAAACTTGTGACTTCGGACCCAGATGAACCGACCATCGGAAGACCCCGGTCATGTTACGGGTACTGTCCTAGTCTGTTGTGAATTTATTAATTAGATGAGTAATTTATGCATTACACAATAACTCACGTAACCTTTCCTACCACGAATCAGTGAGTCAGCACGGATACCTTAAGAGATCCGGTCTTATGACCTCACCCATCGGAAAGGGAGGAGGTCGCCTAGAAGGGTTGGGTCCCTAGTTCTTATGACCTTACCCAGTGGGAAGGTAAGAGGTCCCCTAGAAGGGCTGGGTCCCTAGTTTAGGTCCAGAGGACGTAACGTCCGACCTGAGAGAGGGTCGACTCGGCGTTCCCTCCGAGTGGGAAGGGTGACCTCACCTCTCAGATAGGGAAGAGGTCACCTATAAGGACTACGGCCTTAGTTTGGTCCCGGAGGACGTAACGTCCACCTAAGAAATGGTTGACTCGAAACTCCCTTCGGGGTTAGTCCCTTCGATAGTAACCTTTCCTACCTTTCTGCGTCAAGGATTACAATCTGTGAACCTCAGGTCACTGTGCATACTTTTGAATAATGAGAATTTCTTAAAAGTACCTGAAATTGACTATAGGTTGGAAGACTTCCTAGGAACATAGCCCCCTTTACCCTTGGGGATAACCAAAATACTTGAACGAGGGGATTTGTCTCGTGAACTTACCCTCCTCCCTATAAACTTGGGTCCGGAATAACGTTACCGAGTCTACCATTTCTTAGACGGACGTTACGTCCTCTGGACCTAAATTAGGGACCCAGCCCTTCTAGGGGACCTCTGACCTTACCACTGGGTAAGGTCATAAGAACGGACCTCTTAGGGTACCTATTCCTTCGGACCCCCCGATGTCAGGTACCCCAGCGTTTTCTCAGTCCGTACTGACTCGTTGATTGTGAAAGTGAAAGAAAGGAGGGGAATAATGTTTGTAGGACGAAAGAGTTTTTATAGTGACAACAGAAGCACTCTTTCGTCAAAGAACGTTATAGACTTGTTAAGTAGACAAAGAATAACGACGAACGTACCAACCTCTCATCTGTGTATGTAAATGTTACTATTCCGATTTTTTAATTAAACCGCTATAGGTTTGCAATAGAACTGTGTCCGAGGCACTACATACTTCAATGACCCCTTTGGACGATACAGGTCGTCAATGTGTCACGTCCGACAATTACTACAGTACAAAACACAGACACCTAAAAATAAAAGTCTTTGGAGTCCCCTTCTCCCACCTTTAAACTCCGACGACGGTATTAATATTATCAACAAGATCCTTACAATTACACGAACATCTATAAAAATAAAAGTGAGTCGTTCTATTTCCCCCTTCTCTGACTGTCAAGAAGTCGGGTTAGACCTCGGACCGAAGACAGGAAATTAGATAACGCAAGAGTAAAAAGTGAAGGGAAAGGAGGAAAGAGGTAGAGTTGTAGACAACAGGGAAGAAGATGAACTTTAATAAACAATCACAACCTCTCACAAAAGATTGATTAAGACCGACAGAAAACTACCTCTCCCTCTGAGAAATTAATACAATGACTACCTATCACCGACGAACTACTCTCCGTACCCTTACAGGTACGACAGTGGTCGCTATAAAGATCTGACGTTTTTTTTTTCTTTTATGGACCAGATGTTTTTCTACGGATCAGGAACCCGACAAACGTCGGAGTGTAATTAATGTCTTACTGGACCCCTGTACCTTACTATCAAGATAAAGTCGAAATAAGAAAAGTTACTCCTTTAGTAGTGAAAAACACTACTCATTTCCGAAAAATTATCAGTGTCATTCCTACATCTAAAGTCGGGAGTATAATAGGTCATCCCTCCTAGAGAGATGAACAGGGGTTCAACAAGAAAAAAAAGGAAAAATTTTTAACTTCATATCGATTAAATGTCACAACACAATTAAAGTTTCACTAAGTCAAAATGTATATACATATATATATAAGAAAAAGTTTCAAAAAAGGTAATATTTAATAATATTCTATAACTCATATCAAGGGACACGATATGTCGGACAACAAATACACAAAAGATATGTCATCACACATAGACAATTAGGGTTGAGGATTAAACAGAGTAGGGAGAGGGACGAGGGAAGGGGAAAACCATTAGAATTTAAACAAAGGATACAGACCCCAAATAAAGACAAACCATTTATTCACGTAAACACAGTTAAAAAATCTAAAGTGTGTATGCACTATAGTATACTACGAACAGAGAGACAGACTGAATAAAGTGTTAGGAGCTCAACCTTCCTCTTTGAATCTATAGACTACAGAAGTTTATGCGTTATAAAGGTCGTTTAGACTATCAACCCAAGTATAGTAGGAAACGTGAAGTCTCCTTCTTAGAAGATAAGTAAATTTTGATCGACTCACCGAGGGATATCCCACGTATCTCTCCATACTCCTCGAATACCTTTTACATCTAAAGAGATATAACATCAGTTTTAGACCAAAATTGTACTATAATAATTATTAACCAAGTATTTATTGTAGTTTCATGGAACTTACACTCCACGTCAAGAGCCGAAATGATCCAGATTTAATTCCTGACAAAACTTCATGATTAAACTGAATGACACTTCCCTCAATAGTCCACCCAACTCTTACTTAGATAAATATAACCGTCTCAGGTATTATTTACTCAGTTCATAACCGACAATCGGTACGTATCATAACTAATAGTTAGTTAATGAAGGAGGTTATCCAGAGACGATCAGAGTAATGATGTGTTTAATCGACCGGAGTGCAGTTGGTCTCAATGAACTCAATTCACATGGGAATTGAGTTTCTTGAATTTATTGTTTACCGGTTCTGTCAATAAAAAAGGATGAGTGGTCTGTCTCTCTTAACTCAGAATAATCTGTACGATTATAAACACTCCAAGACAACATGAAGTATACTGTCCGTAAAAGAGGGGGTGTCTATGTCCACTCATTGAAATTTTGTCGTTTTATTAAAGAAGTCGATAAAGTAATTCATCCTATGCCTTTTCATTTCGTAGAGAGAAGAGGGTGAAGAATCAAACTTCCAATTATTATCTTTTGTGTTCATGAGACCTGTTAAATATTACAGTCCTTTTCGTCTTCTCTTCTAATGGTTTATCATATATTGTCGGAGGATTCAATTCTGGGTTTTACGACTTTACCTTTTGTGTCCGGGAAATAACATTTTACCCGGTAGTAAACAGGTATTACAACTACTTCGACTGTTCCAATCGTCCCCGAAATGGTAGGAATACATAAAGAAGGACAGGATAAAACGGAGAGGTCTTCTTTTCTTCCTTTTTCTATGTACGTCGATGTAAGTAGAGCCTTTTTAGCAAAGTCACTTTAAAATTGGAGACGGTAGACGGCGCACGTCTATTTATGGAACGAAAACACAACCCAGATGTATAATTTTAGGGGTAGAAGAAAAATTACTCTGGACCTAGATTTAACGTCGGAAACCTACCAGTGGGATTATGTGGTCTGTCTTTTCTCCCTTTTTGTGGTGGCGTTTCTTAACTACTATTTACCTCGACCAGACCCACTCTTTTCCCGTTAATCGTAAGGAGTGACGAAGAGAAGAGGAATGCACTTCCCGTAAACCTACTGGAAATGGTAAAACGGTTGCTGTATCCACGGGGCGAGAAGCACTTTCGAGAGATCAATCAGGGTGACAATCTTTTCTTTAAGTCGACTAGTACCAAACATCAATGTTAGTGTCACTGACATGTCCGTCTTGAGACAAAGTCCCCTCCGAAATAAACAGGGTGACAGGGTTCGGACCTAAATTTCTAAACTATGACTGAAACGGTTTTTCAGTTTTATTAAATGGCCAACCATCTTTGATGTAAAACATTAAAGGAACTTTCATTCTTAGTAATTTTTTTTTTTTCCAGACACGAATTTCTAATCAAAATTCTCCTCATATGGTCTGGTGGACTGGACGGAGAACTTTTTAGACATACGTCCAGTCCTTCGTTGTCAATCTTGACCTGTACCTTGTTGTCTGACCGAGGTTTATCCTTTTCCTCATGCAGTTCCGACATATAACAGTGGGACGAATAAATTGAAGATACGTCTCATGAAGTACTCTTTGCGACCCGACCTTCTTTGTGTTCGACCTTAGTTCTAACGGTCCTCTTTATAGTTATTGGAGTCTATACGTCTACTGTGGTGGGAATACCGTCTTTCACTTCTCCTCAATTTTTAGGAGAACCACTTTCACTTTCTCCTCCTCTCACTTTTTCAACCGAATTTCGAGTTGTAAGTCTTTTGCTTCTAGTACTGTAGACCAGGGTAGTGAAGTACCCTTTATCTACCCCTTTGTCACCTTTGTCACAGTCTGAAATAAAAAAACCCGAGGTTTTAGTGACGTCTACCACTAACGTCGGTACTTTAATTTTCTGCGAATGAGGAACCTTCTTTTTAATACTAGTTGGATCTATCGTATAAGTTTTCGTCTCTGTAATGAAACGACTGATTCCAGGCAGATCAGTTCCGATACCAAAAGGGACACCAGTACATACCTACACTCTCAACCTGACACTTCTTCCGACTCACGACTTCTTAACTACGAAAACTTGACACCACAACCTCTTCTGAGAACTCTTAGGGAACCTGACGTTCCTCTAGGTTGGTCAGGTAAGACTTCCTCTAGTCGGGACCCTAAAGAACCCTTCCTTACTACGATTTCGACTTTGAGGTCATGAAACCGGTGGAGTACGTTTCTCAACTGAGTAACCTTTTCTGAAACTATGACCCTCCCTAACCCCCGTCCTCCTCTTTCCCTGCTGGCTCCTACTCTAACGACCTACCGTAGTGCCTGAACTACCTGCACTCAGACTCACTTGAGGCCCTCAACCACTACCTGTCCCTCCGGACCGCACGACTCTAAGTACCCCAGCGTCTCAGCCTGTGCTGACTCGTTGACTTGACTGACTGTGTCTAACAACCATTCACACAATCGGCGATCAGTACAGGTTGAGAAACACTGGGGTACCTGACATCGGACGGTCTCAGGAGACAGGTACCCTAAGAGGTCCGTTCTTATGACCTCACCCAACGGTAAGGTAAGAGGTCTCCTAGAAGAGTTGAGTCCCTGACTTGGACCCTGAGGACGTAATGTCCGACTAAGAAATGGTCGACTCGATGTCCTTACGGTGACAATCATTCTCATCCATGGATTATATATGTCACCTTATAATGAGTCAGTAATTTTTCTTATTTTATTACGGTAAACTTCGTTGTAACTACTTGGATGGATGTCTCGTAGTATGACTCACTTCATTCAGTCTGTCTCTTCCTCTTTATAACATACTGTAGGGAATATACACCTTAGATTTTCCTTTACTATTTTTACTCGAACGTATGTTTTGTCTTTCTCTGAGTATCTGAATGTTTTACTCGAATACAAACGACCCCCCTTCCCTATGAATCCCAAACCCTACCCGTACATGTGTGACGATATAAATTTTACCTAGTGGTCGTTCCTGGATGACATCTCGTACCCCTTGAGACGAGTTCCAATACACCGTCGGACCTACCCTCTCCCTAAACCCCTCTTACCTATGTACATATGCATGCCGACTCAAGGAAACGACAAGTGGAGTTTGATAGTGTTGCAACAATTAGTCGATATTGGGTCATCTTTTATGTTTCAACTTTTAATTTTCTTTTTAGTCATCCACGGATTTTCAAAGAGATGACACTAAGGCCACGGGGTTTGGGTAGCCTCTCCACCTCAACTTGAACCTTCACCCCTACCTCGGACTTCCTAAAGAAAAATCTGTCTTTTCTTTTAGTAATTATGATCAAAAATCTACAACAGGTAGGAAGTAACATCTTTCACTGTCGGACTAAAACAGCTTTTGATTGTTACTACCAAGGATACTATATTTGATACTAGTACCAACATATGTCGTGTAGTGGGATAAGTGTACCCAACAAGACCGCCTTCAAGAGTAGATCAGGTTTAATGGACGAAACCCTTGTTCGTACCAAAAGAGTCCCCCATTAATGGTCTCGCTAGCCTCATGGTAGACAAATGGAAGACAAGACACCTACTGAGTTTCCTCTATCAAAGTCCTCTCTGGACCTTTGTCTTGTAAAGTCCTCCCTCCTTTACTTCTATTGATTTTTCTTTCATCATTAATTCTCAAATTTCTCTTTTTCGTATACCATAACTCGTATATTGCATATTTGGTCGTAGGATCTATCTGGGGACCGGGTTCGTTCCAAAGGGGTCCTCGGTCTTGACCGTTTTTAGGTTCCAATCTTGTCTCTCACTGGTCAATCGGACGTCCCTTAGAGGTCTCTCCGGCCGTCTCTCCTGGTCGTCTACCCTAAGTAAACACTACCTCGCCACCTCTTCATCGGCGCCCGATCCACGTAGGCCAATCTTCGAACGAAAGGTACAAGATTTCGGTTTGAAATTTTCCTTTCGGACTCATGGGACCTCCTAAAAGAACGTCAGTAGTAAGTAAATTTTTTATGGAAATTGTGGAGGATTCGTCCTACAGAAAGTGAGTCGAGAACCCGTCTATACGACTACACACGTAATATCAAGGAAGGGAGTCCCTAGCGTCCTACGTTGTCCCTTCAACCCTTTATTCTACACACGTACAGGTCTATTGATGGAAGGGCCCGTGGATTCACGAGATAATCCTCTGATTCACGAACGACCCCTCCAAGTGTCTCCACTGTCAAGGGCAACCCCTTGACCCCCACCGAAGCGTCTCCTACTCCCGAAACTCGGGTACCCTCACCTACCCCCCTCCTAAAACGAGTCGTCTTTGAAGTCCCTGGAATTCATCTCACCAAATCCTAAAATTATAAATAGACTACTCTGTTATTAATATATGTAAAAAAGTGCGAATTTTATGTAGACTTTACCCTAGGCGTAAGAACCCGCTAATTCGACGTAAACTTCTCTACACGTGTCAGTTGGAAGTCAGCAAACTCGAAATTGTATACAATTAGGACGTCGACACTGGGGTCTTTATCTTCAAATCCCTCTTATTTAAAAAAATATATAAATTAAAGAAAAATCGAAGTCGTTTGTTTTCCCCTTACCGAAGTTTTCGTTTTCGGTACCGACTACAGTCTAAAAGAAGGTGACTTTCGCTCCGACCCCAGAACAAACCCCCTTAGTCAAAGAAAACAGTCGGACTTGGGACAAGAGGTGCACTTAACCAGAGACGGAGAAAGGAGACCCACAACACCAGTCCAGACATATTACCCTTGTAAACGTAAATAGTATAAAGATGACAGTATTTTATTTATTTTAGAAGGTCATTAAAAACTTCCTAACGTTTCTTGGGTGGACGTTACGTCCTCTGGACTCAAGCTAGGGACCCGCCCGTTTACCTGTTTAGGGGACCTCTTCCTTTACCGTTAGCTGAGGTCATAAGCACGGACCCTTTAGGGTTCCTGTCTCCTCGGACCACCCGACACACCAGGTACCCCAACGTTTCTCAGCCTGTGCTGGCTCTCTGATTGTAAAAGTTGTGAAAAACTTTGACCCTTTTTCATTGTAACCCTGGGTTCTATAATACAGTGTTTCTGTTTAATAAACCGATGGGAAAAAAAATTTCTCTCACCTTTGTAGTTTTAGTGGTGAGATTCATACAGTTCAGTATAAATCAACTTTGTATGAGGAAAACCTTCACTCGTCGTCTCCTACTCTACCAACCTATCGTAGTGACTAAGTTACCTGTACTTGAACCCGTTTCAGACCTTCTATTACTCCCCGTCCCTCCGGACCGTACGACGTCAGGTACCCCAGGTTTCTCAGCCTGTGGTGAATCGTCGACTTGTTCTTGTTTGAGGAAATTCACATAAAAGAAAGGAGAGAATTACAACTAAAGAGTTTTCACGAAAAAGGGGGGTGGGACAGAGGTATCCAGAGGGGTGTGAAGGAGGGAACAGTCGGAAGTTCAGACAGTCGTCGTCTTTGGACCTGAAAGACGTCTCGACTACCCGAGTCAACTCCACACTTAATACAAATTAATTTTGGACAGTGAATCTTCGCGTTCTCGTAAATTGGAGCCGAGTAAGGTGAAGTCGAGGAGCCTTGGAGGGTCCCGAGGCGAGGCTCCCTACTCGGACGACGAACACCGGTCTCACCCGGCGGTCACCAGGAAGTCGTAGGCACCCGACGGTCTCCCGTGTGAGTGTGGTCTCCCGTGTGAGTGTCACGTCTTAGTCACACGGGTTTGTCGGAAGGACAGGAAGGGGATGAGACGAGTGTAGGTCCACACACACTCTCGGGTCCTCGCACTCGAAGGGACGGAAGGAAAGCACCTGTGTGGTGCCAGGACGTCCGGCCAGACCGTGTGAGGTGCCAGGGGAGTGACACCACTACTGACTCCTATTAGTAGTGCTCGAGAGGCTTGTAAGGTCTTAAGAGGTGTGGGTAGGACGGAAAGGTCACCCTGACAGCGGTAGACGTAAGTGGATCTACGGACTCTCAGTCAGGCCGAGTCGGTAGATAGCCCCCTCTTAGGAACCTGTACGCCACAGGTCATCCTAAAATCTTTCGGGACCCCTCTCCAACGACCCCGATTGGACGCTTCCAGGTCGTGAGTTCTCGACAGACTTCAGTCACCGTCCGGTCGTACCGCTCGTACTCGACGTCTACTTTCCTCCACCGTTCGGTTGGGTAGTCCACCTTCCCGAACGCCGACCCTTCCGTCGCTCCTTTAGTCCACCTCGAGTGTAACTCCCAAAAATTTTTAATTAAATAAAAATTAACTTCCTATTAACGAAATGGTACAAGACAATCGAAGACGGTACGTAGTCGCACTTAGTCGGTATTCGTATGTGTACAGGGGAGGGGGACTTGGAGAGATGGTGGAGGGTGGGATACGCTGAGGAGGTACACCGACTCGAGGGACGATAGGTCGTTGAAGGGTGATCGACTCCTAAAATGTGTACCATTACATATATACAGTTACGATGAGACAGTCAAGCATGCAACTCCACAACTATCTCGTTTATAACGAAATCTTAATTATCCTCAGGTCGCCAATTCCGAAGGGGAAGGTTACGTCCCCCATGTCCAAGTTAGGGACCCACCCTCGACTCTAGGATGTACGTGGTGTAGATTGGGGGAGGGACGGGGGGGGGCTGGTTTGTATTTTGTCTTCGTTATAACTTTGTTTAAGTTATTTCTGAAAAATTTTTTACCAGGTGTAGTTTTTTGTTTTTAGAAAGTTTATTTCTTAGTTACCCTCATTATAGAAAGGTTGTGTCTGTAGAAGGTAGCTACTAAACGTGTGGAACGACCCGACCCCCTACGTGGATTTTAAACGTCTTTGTGGTGTGTGCAAACATGGACACCTTTACTTGAATGGTAGAAGACAAAGGAACATAACGTAACTGATGCTTACCGTAGTACCAAGAGGGTCCATGAGTTCCGAGACACTAAGGAGGAGGGACCATAGAGGGAGGAAGAGCAAACTACCAATTCAGGAGAAACGAGACAGAGACTCTACAGGAACCGTGAGACCTTGGAAAGGGAAGGGAGGAGACACTCCAGCTACCGTGACCGGAGGATGGACCGACGGACAGGGCGACCCGAGGGAAGATAAAAAGTGTGCGTCGACCGTCAGAAGGACTTCAGTGGAAACTGATAAATGAGCGTTCGAGGTTTGGGAAGTCTCTAAAGGGTAAGGGAGATCTTAGTTCTCGTCAAGGAGTCGACCACACGACCAGAGAGAAGCTAGACCAAAGTTGTGTAAAATTGTTTAGACAAAGGGTAGTGAGACGAAGAAGTACTCGGCAACGACGTCCGTTTAATTCCCCTTTATGATGAAAAATAAGGGTCTAGAGTACAAAAAGAGTGGAAGTAACCAGGAGAAGAGAGACGGCACTATACGGGGAAAGTGGAAAGAGGGTGGAGGTTTAGTAGTTCAGGGTAGATTCGAAGGGGTCAAGGTTTCGGTAGAGAAGACACTTTAGTAGGTAGTAGAAGTATCGACCCCACCTCTAATAGGAATGGAGGGACTTGTCGTCTCGCAAGTAAATGTGTTCAGAATCAAATGAAAGGAACAACACATAGACAAAATACTAGGGAACATTCTGACTTTGCATAAAATCCAGTTCTGATAGAAGACAAGTCAAAACACCGTCGGATCGAGAATTGTGTCACGAAACTATTAGGTACTACACGTTCTTTATAAAACCCAAAGGGACAACCGAGTCACCATTTCTTAGACGGACGATTACGTCCTCTTCACTCGACCTGGGGACCCACCCCTTCTAGGGGGCCTCTTCCATTACCACTGGGTGAGGTCATAAGAAGGAACCCTTAAGGGTACCTGTCTCCTAGGACCTTCTGATGTTAGGTACCCCAACGTTTTCTTAGTCTGTATTTGTTGTCATTATTCTGTATAATGAACTTACTTTATTATTTACTTACTTTGTATCTTTTTTTATAGGCAAGGACAGTTATGTACATGATCTCTAAAGAGATAAGTATAACGATACCTGTCTCCACACGACACTTACATTACCCGAGTCTCACAGTATTCTGACACTTTCTACTTCCTTTGTTTACAAACTCAATCTAAATCCTCCTCAACTTACCTCTCGCTTTGAACATGAAGATTTATCAAACTAAACTCTCCTTCAATAAACGATTTTACGGAAGACCTTTTCCATGTACTATCGGACTACTGAGTACGGTTTCTTATTGCGTTCGGCGTCTCACATAATAAAACCCTTGTAATGGAACCCCCAACCCGGTCCCCTGTTATGTAAGCCGGCCATTAGGGTAGTCCGATTAGGAAACCAGTAATCATAAAGGAAAACAAAAACGAATGGATGAATCGGTCGAGTGACCCTTTCACTAGAAGAGACTAACGATTTACTTTTGTGACTTTAATTGAGTCTTTCCTTTTTTTTTTTCGGTAAGAAAGTCAACTGAAACATTTAGGAACGTCAAAGGAACGTAGTAGTAATTTCGTTTCTTAAAGTGGAGGAAAAACCAACTGTGGTACCCTTACATCCGATTACTAAAACCTCTTCTCGTTCGTCAGACTAGACTCGGGATGATACAGGAAGGACCCCAACCCTCACCCCCTTCGAATTTTCCCCTTCTCGTTTAAGATCTACTTTTAATCTAATAAAATTGACTATTCAGTCTTTGTTATAAAATAAATCAGTCATCACGTTTACTAAGAAGTTTATAATAGTATAACATTTTATTCTCCTAAAGCACCAACAACGGGTTTATCCTACGGAACCCTTCGACGTAATTAAGTTCGTTATGTTTAAATCATCCTTACACATCTTTAAGTCCCCTTCCACAAGACCTCACTGACCTGTCTTTCTTAGATTGAACCTTTTATCCGGTTCGAGACTTATCGATTGGTTCCGATCAAGACCATTTTTCTCTGTGAGATCCCCGAAAACAATCATCTTAGTGAGGTTCGACCTGTTTGGTCGACTTCTGTGAGGCCCGGAGGGTGACTTCCCAGTTTCGCCGACTCAAAGACTCTGTGCGTCTCTACCCCACCGGGTCCACCTCCCTTCCCTGTCCCTATGTCGTTCCAGTCCTGATTAATTTTCATTTTTCAGAGAACAACAAGTCAACGAGTCAGTACAGGCTGAGAAACGTTGGGGGTGTCTGACGACGTGCGGTCCGAAGAGACAGGAGGTAATAGAGGGTCTCAACCGAGTTTCAGTACAGATAACTCAGCCACTACAATAGAGTGGTAAAGTAGGAGACGGTGGGTGAAGAGGACGGGAGTTTCAAAGGGTCGTAGTCCCAGAAAAGGTTACTCAACCGAGAAACGTAGTCCACCCGTTTCATAACCCTGAAGTCGTAGACAGGAAGGTTACTCAAACAACAACAACAAATCGGTGAGTTAACATAAGCTGATAAACTCTGAGGTACCTACCGTCGTGTGGTCCGAGGGGACAGGAAATGGTAAAGGGTCTCGAACGAGTTTGAGTACAGGTAACTCAGTCACTACGGTGGGTTGGTAGAAGAAGAGACAGTAGGGGAAGAGGAGGACGGAAATTAGAAAGGGTCGTAGTCCCAGAAAAGGTTACTTAGATGAGAAACGTAGACCACCGGTTTCATAACCTCGAAGTCAAAGTCGTAGTCAGGAAGGTTACTTATAAGTCCCAACTAAAGGGAATCCTAACTGACCAAACTAGAGGAACATCAGGTTCCCTGAGAACTCTCAGAAGAGGTTATGATGTTAAACTTTCGTAGTCAAGAAACCACGAGTCGGAAGAAATACCAGGTCGAAAGTGTAGGTATGTACTGGTCACCTTTTCGGTATAGAAACTGATCTGACTGGAAACAACCGTCTCATTACAGAGACGAAAAATTACATGACAGATCCAAACAGTATCCAAAAGAAGGTCACTTATAAGTCCTAACTAAAGGAAATCCTAACTGAGTAAACGTCAGGTTCCCTGAGAGTTCCTCCGGAGATCACCCCTTACTCCTCTGTAGACGGGAGTAAGAGGACCTTCCAGATGTGTCACTCCAGCACAGGAAGTCTACCTAAGTGTGTAGTCCCTGTCTATTGAAGACGAGACACACAACAAAGGGACGTAAACTGACTTCGGAAGTCGATTCGGAACAAATTCGGAGACCGGGGGAAGTCACACACATAACGGTCAATCACCTTTTCTCCTTTTCTCCGTGAACCCTTTCCCATCGGGTCGAGTTTCTTCCTTTTCCCCTGTACCAATAAGGTCTCTTACCTCAACAGAAGACACTCACTTGAAACAGGAGACTCTCCTCTCAGCTTATCTTACGGTCGACCTCGGTGACGACTCAGTCGAGTCCAGTACCAGGGTCCGTCCATCGACGAAGGTCGGAACCGTATTGAACCCAGTGCCCCGGAAAACAACAGATCGTAAAGGAAGTGTCCTCACATGTCCCGAGGCTTCTGTCAAAACAAGATACTCGACCCCGGGTCTGACTTCGAGACAACGTCCCGTCAGGATCTAAGAGTGGGAATCGACTGGTAGGTCCACCAGGAGTGGACGTACAGACCCACATCCACACGACACGTATGTGCGTACACGCCCACACACTCGTAAACTCTCACACTCAGACACACACATACTCACACACATGTACCCTCAAAAGACACACACGAAGGTACACACACGTCCTCACCTTCAGGACTCCTCCTTTTTACACTTTCTTCAGTAAGTAAAATATTGACAAAAGTAATTAGCCTCTTCGCCCCTTACATGTGTCTAGTAGGTCCGAAGTATTTCAAAAGAGTAATAGGCGTTCACGTAATAAAGACAAACCCCATCTACTAAAAAGGATTTTAGACTCGAAGGTGAATTTACTGATGGTGTTAGAATATTTACCTCACTCCCTGTCAATATTACTGTAATTGTCACAAATGGGACTTCTACTAAGGTTTTTTCTATGACACAAGTCATATTTAGATCCGACAAAGTTCGTTTCAAACTCAATTCAACATTTATAATGTTTGACAAATCTTTCAATTTTTATTTAATAAAGTTTCCTTTTTCTGTCAACTCAGAATCTTTACATTATGACCTCAAACCGATCGAGTGGAGACGATTTATGTAAGGCACGTCGTGATGTGTAGTAATGGTATGTAGAAATAAAATGCTAGAAGTAAAACTTGCTAAACTACCAAGTCTCCACACCATTATCTATACTTAAAATAAAACTGTACACCTTCTTCCGTAAATCTACGCCCACACACACGTGACACTTTACTAATCTTTAATAATACCCCATCTTTTAAACACTAACTCAAACTTACTAACTTAGATAAAATTTTACACGTCTCGACAATCGAAAGTTTTATTAAACACGTCAGTTTTCTTTAGTTTTAAGTAAAGTCACTAAGGATAAAATAAAAACTTTATTCGGTGTCAATAAAATAAAAAAAATTTCCTTACCGATTTACTGTTGGGGTTACGAGGACTTCTTCCTTCTTACTACCTCTTTACCTCTCTCTTACCAAAGAAATTCAACTTTAATGCTCTATCATTTCCTTCTGTGGTCAACAAAAAAGTAATTAATAGCCAAAGAAGATGAAAATCGACTATATTTATTTACCGGACAACACAATAACAAATCAGCGAGTCAGTACAGACTAAGAAACGCTGGGGTACCTAACATCGAGCGGTCCGAGAAGACGGCCGGTCGCGTGACTCACGTCCGCCGACGTTCCCGGTCGGCCACGCGACTCGTACCGGCTCTCCTCGATGGGTTGCAGGTTCCAGTCCCCGTCGCCGGATCTCACGGTCCGACGATGCCGCGTCCTTGCCGGCTCTCCTCGAAGGGACGCAGGCTCCAGTCACCGCCGGCCCTCCTGGATGGGGTGCAGGCTCCGGTCCCCGCCGCCGTCCCTCCTCTGTGGGGCACAGACTCCAGTCCCCGCCGGCCCTCATCGGTGGAGAACGGGCTCCGGTCCCCGTCACTGGGACTCCTCGGTGGGGTTCGGGTTCCGGTTCCCACCGTCGACCCTCCTCGGTGGGTGTGGGCTCCGGTCCCGGTCGTCGATCCTCCTCGTTGTGTCCTAGCCACCGTGTCCTCCGGATCTCCTCGATAGGGTGTAACTTCCAGTCCTTGTCGCCGCCATTCCTCTATAGGGAGAAGGTTCCATTCCTCGTTGCCGACACGAAACGACCTCGTCGGCACTTCTCTATGGGGTGCGGGTTCCATTCTCTTTGGGTTCATTCTACCATCCACAACGTTCTCCCGTAGTCTCCCGTCTGTGTAACTTTAGTATGAGTGTCTTTTGATCAGTTAGATTAGTGTGATCCTGGTGTCGCAACAGATTGAGTTACTTTGGTTCGGGTACGGACGCCCCGTTGGGTTCTGCGCGCCCAGTACCACCTCTCCAGACTGTCTTACACCAGGTGACCTCTTCCCTTACCGTTCGGTGAAGTCATAAGAACGGAACTGGGGTACTTGTCGTACTTTTCCGTTTTACTATCCTATGACTTTCTCCTTGAGGGGTCCAGTAATCCACGGGTTATACGATGACCTCTAGTCACCTCTTCATTGAGGTCTTTCTTACTTCCCTACCTCGGTTTTGTTTTTGTTATGGGTCAACACGTACACTGACCACTATCTTCGTTTTAGGCTACGACATTTCTCGTTATAACGTATCCTTGGACCTTACGGTCCAGGTACTCAGTTCCGTTTGACCTTCACCAGTTTGTCCTCTACCGTTCTTACTTGCAGTTGTAAGATCCTTAGTCACTTGGTCTTACCTGACCTTACCCACTTAAATTGAGTCTACTGGTAATATAGATGATAACGTCCGTCCTTAGGAAGTCTTCTTTACCTCATCGGTAGTACCAGTTGTTTTCTCAGGTTTTACGTCATGAACCTACGTTAGAGTTTTTACTGTCTTACTAGAGACAAGTAGAGGTTCCGTTTGGTAAGTTATGGTGTCAATAGGTTCAGATACGGGGTTGGTCATTACGACTTCTTCGACTTCAACTTACCAAAATACTTCTGGATGTTCTGGAAAATCTTGATTGTGGGGTTTTTCTACAGGAAAAGTAATATCCCCTGACCTTACGTTTTCATCCTTCAGTTCTTTGTGAACCTCATTGTCCGTTTAAACCGGAACCTTACGCCTTACTTCGTCCCGTTTCTGATTATCTCAAAACGGTTCTTTTGCGTGACCAGTATCGTTTGTGGGAGAAGGTTGTTGTGTTCTCTTCTGAGATGTGTACCTGTAGTGGTCTACAAGTTGTGGCTTTAGTCTAACTAATATAAGAGACGTCGGTTTCTACCTCTTCGACATATGTCAATTGTTTTTGTTCTGGTCCTCGACTGACACCGAGTCTAGTACTTGAGGAATAATGGTTTAAGTCTGAGTTTAACTTCTTTCATCCCTTTTGGCGACCTGGTAAGTCCATACTGGATTTAGTTTAGAGAATACTAATATGTCACCTTCACTCTTTATCTAAATTCCCGGATCTAGACTATTTATCTCACGGACTACTTGATACCTTACTCCAAGTACTGTGACATGTCCTCTGTCCCTAGTTCTGGTAGGGGTACCTTTTTTTTACGTTTTTTCGTTTTACCGACAGACCCCTCCGGAATGTTTATCGACACTTTTCCTCTCTCCGTTTTTCGCTTCCTCTTTTCCTTTCTATATTCGTAGACTTACGTCTCAAAGTTTCTTATCGTTCCTCTCTATTCTTTCGGAAGAAGTCCCTAGTTACGTTTCTTTAGCTCCTTTTGTTGTCTTACCCCTTCTGATCTCTAGAGAAGTTCTTTTAATCTCTATGGTTCCCTTGTAAAGTACGTTTCTACCCGAACTATTTCCTGTCTTTACCATACCTGGATTGTCTTCGTCTTCTATAATTCTTCTCCACCGTTCTTATGTGCCTTCTTGACATGTTTTTTCTAGAAGTACTGGGTCTATTAGTACTACTACACTAGTGAGTAGATCTCGGTCTGTAGGACCTACACTTCAGTTCACCCGGAATCTTTCGTAGTGATGCTTGTTTCGATCACCTCCACTACCTTAAGGTCAACTCGATAAAGTTTAGGACTTTCTACTACGACACTTTCACGACGTGAGTTATACGGTTGTTTAAACCTTTTGAGTCGTCACCGGTGTCCTGACCTTTTCCAGTCAAAAGTAAGGTTAGGGTTTCTTTCCGTTGCGGTTTCTTACGAGTTTGATGTCGTGGTAACGTGAGTAGAGTGTACGATCATTTCATTACGAGTTTTAAGAGGTTCGGTCCGAAGTCGTTATACACTTGGCACTTGAGGGACTATAAGTTCGACCAAAATCTTTTCCGCTCCTTGGTCTCTAGTTTAACGGTTGTACGGGACCTAGTACTTTTTTCGTACTCTCAAGGTCTTTTTGTAGATAAAGACGAAATAACTGATACGGTTTCCGAAACTGACACACCTAGTGTTCTTTGACACCTTTTAAGACTTTCTCTACCCTTATGGTCTGGTGGACTGGGTGGAGAACTCTTTGGATATACGTCCAGTCCTTCGTTGTCAATCTTAACCTGTACCTTGTTGTCTGACCAAGGTTTATCCTTTTCCTCATGCAGTTCCGACATATAACAGTGGGACGAATAAATTGAAGATACGTCTCATGTAGTACTCTTTACGACCTGACCTTCTTCGTGTTCGACCTTAGTTCTAACGGCCCTCTTTATAGTTATTGGAGTCTATACGTCTACTGTGGTGGGAATACCGTCTTTCACTTCTCCTTGATTTTTCGTAGAGTTACTTTCACTTTCTCCTCTCAGTTTTTCAATCAAATTTCGAGTTGTAAGTCTTTTGTTTCTAGTACCGTAGACCAGGGTAGTGAAGTACCCTTTATTTACCCCTTTGTCACCTTCGTCTCAGTCTGAAATAAAAAGACCGGAGGTTTTAGTAAGGTGTACCACTGACGTCAGTATTTTAATTTCCTGCGAATGAGGAACCTTCTTTTCAATACTGGTTGGATCTATCGTATAAGTTTTCGTCTCTGTAATGAAACGGCTGATTCCAGGCAGATCAGTTCCGATACCAAAAAGGGCACCAGTACATACCTACACTCTAAACCTGACACTTCTTTCGACTCACGTCTTCTTAACTACGAAAACTTGACACCACAACCGCTTCTGAGAACTCTCAGGGAACCCGACGTTCCTCTAGGTTGGTCAGGTAGGATTTCCTCTAGTCAGGACCCTAAAGAAACCTTCCTTACCACGATTTCGACTTTGAGGTCATGAAACCGGTGGAGTATGCTTCTCAACTGAGTAACCTTTTCTGAGACTACGACCCTCCCGAACCCCCGTACTCCTCTTCCCCTGCTGGCTCCTACTCTACCGACCTACCGTAGTGACTGAGATAACTGTACTCAAACTCACTTGAGGTCCTCAACCACTACCTGTCCCTCCGGACCACACGACGTTAAGTACCCCAGCGTTTCTCAGCCTGTGCTAACTCTCTGACTTGACTTGACTTGACCTGACTTGTATTTTTGACATTCTTTGATGGTAGCCTTAGAATGATTTAGAATGATTTTTACTTCTGACCTACTTACTAACTTCTCCTTTCTTCGTTGAGAAATCAATAAACCTGACTAGTAATCCCATGTGGGGACAAACGAAAAAACAAAAAGATTAACATCAGACTAAAAAGTCCCTGTGCGTTTGTAAGTCAACGTCTAGGTTACTTTGTTATCAATTTAATGACAAAAGTCGTAACACCTTTTTCCGTACTTTACTCGTTTCTATACCCTTCTCTTTTACAGAGTTCAGAGTTTTTTACTGTGCATGGAGAAAAAAATAGGTAAATATAAACATAATTTATTGAATGATTTACTTTGCTCATTTCGTCATTGTACCTTCAGAACGAGGGGTTACTGAAGAGTGGAGAGAGACAAAAGACACAGTCTACAGGGTTTCGTCGTCTCCACCACCGTAGATCTCTTTGGAAAAGGTGACCAGTTACCTGTACTTCCCGTGTCTACTCTCAGAATCCAGTAGAAAAATGGAAGGATCATAGAGGACTCTCACAAGAAACCGTCTCCAAAAAAAAAAGGGGGTCTCCAGAAGTTAGGTATTATATATGGATAAACACCAGTCTTTTCAAAAGCTACCGGTGACTTTTAAAGTTTTACGGAAAAAAGATAAAATAACGATTTCAAGTCTTTCAGACGGAAATAAGAAGTGTTAGTAACGTGTAGTAACCTATACTGAACTAAAAATAACGGAATCTATATAAATATGTATAGTAATGAAATACTGGGTACGAGAAATGGATAATCTACCTAATCGGTACTAAATGTTCGTTTTATATGTTATGGAGGTAATCTTCTTTAAATTAACATGTTGTTCTCGTCGTCATTGTCGTGGATTGTAAATAAAACGAAAAAATGTTTAAACGTCCGTCAGTGTACATGACCAAGAGATTGAAAACGTGATTAGGAAACGTCATACGTGATAAATATAAAAATAAAATAAATATTCCTATTCCTGTAAATCTCCCCAATGATGGGAACGAGTTTCAGACATTACTTCCTTTCGTCCTTAAACTAAAAATAACTCGTTACTGATACACAGTTCTCAATGTCCTACCAAGGGAGTCCCTCACTTCTTCACTTCTTTCAGGAATGTGGTCTTAGGGTACGTGATCCTTTTAATCTGTATTAGTTCCTCTTTCAAAAACGTGATTCACTAGACCAGTGGAACACAAGTCAGGACAGACTGAGAAACGTTGGAGTACCTGACATCGGACTGTCAGAGGAGTCAGGTACCCTAAATGGTCCATTCTTATGACCTCATCCATCGGTAAAGGAAGAGGTCACCTAGAAGGGTTGCGTCCTTAGTGTGGGTCCAGAGGAGATAACGTTCGTTCAAGAAATGGCAGACTCGGTGGTCCCTGCGGGGATCCTCTTACTTCCGCAAGAATCACTTCAGAAAAGAAGACACATGTCTGTAAGAAGAAGGGAGACAAACGTCCATTCGATTTTGAGAAGAGGTTTTATAAAAAACCTACATTCTTTTAAGAACTCAGGAATAAACAGACTTCTGAATTCGTAAGACTAAAGGTCTTTTAAGATCTTTTATTCGCACCTTCTTAGACTCCTGTCTATATCACTCCATGTTTTAACAAGGAGATAAATGTCTATTGATCTAGTCAATTGGGCCTCTTCCGTTACCGTGGGGTGAGGTCATGAGGACGGACCTTTTAGAGTACCTGTCTCCTCGGACCTTCCGACGTCAGGTACCCCAGTGACTCCCAGCCTGTGCTGACTCGCTGAAGGGAAAGTGAAAAGTGAAAGTACGTAACCTCCTCCTTTACCGTTGGGTGAGGTCACAAGAACGGACCTCTTAGAGTCCCTGTCCCCTCGGACCACCCGAAGGTAGATACCCCAGCGTGTCTCAGCCTGTACTGACTTCACTGAATCGTCGTCGTCTAGTCAATTGGATGTCTCTCTATAATATTTTAGATTGAGGTCTCCATGGTGATTTAGATAAAAGTGGTATGAGTCCCCACACATTTACTAAACTAAATTACCGTAGTATGGCACGATCAAACGAAAATGAATTTTAGAACGGTCACTTGTAACTCCTCTGTGGGTGTGTCTGTTCAGTCCTTAGAAAAGTTTTTTTGTTTTGTTGATCCCTGTGGGTATATTGGGAACGTAAGAATGACTGAAAGACAAGTTTTCCACAGGACCGTCAGTTGAGAGAGGGATAACCCACCTGACTGTGTCACTCTGTGTAAAGACTCTGATACGACTGGAAATTGTGAAGACCTTAACCAAATATAGACTCGGATAAAGAAGACATCGTCCTATATCCCGTCCTATTACTGACTCGACTCAAAAAAAGTCTGAAGTCGACTTGAACTCTGTAAATGAGTCACAGGGGTCAAAGGGTAGGAATGACAATACCCAACCCCCCACAAATAATGGGACTCGAACCATTATACGTGTGAATAAACGATCCTATAAACATCCTTCTACGAGCAAAACGACTCCAGTGTCTCTTCAGTCGCGCCTCCAGACCGTGAACGACAAATAGCTCGTCCATTAAAAAGACTCCTTCGTAGGAACCGCGGGTATTACTCTCACTTACTGAATCGGGATTTTCCAAGTTCTGGGAAGGGTCCGTAACCTACCTTACTTTGGAAACTTGCTGACGGGAGAGGGACGGGAACGGCCCTACAGTAAATGGTCCATCCCTAACACCGCCAGGACCTCGTCTACAAACGTTAAACCCCTAAGTTTCTCATAATAGTTTCTATTGCTACGTGGAGACTCAGTGGACCTCTCGAGAACAGAAGCGAACTTTTCCTAGCCTGACGCCTCCTTGTGGCTCGTACGTGCCTTAGGTACGGTACGAGGAAGGTTCCTCTACGCTTGGGAGGTGTGTGACTTTAGTTCCCGGTTCTCCGCGGTTTTACTTCCAGCCGCCAGTCGTCACAGACGAGGCCCGGAAACCTCACGTCTCAACAGAACCATAGTTCGATTCGAGACCGGAAACTTCTACAAGTCACAGTTTCCCCGCGACGTTTCTCGTTTCCAGGGAAGAGAAGCACCCTACGCAGACAGACTCGGAAAAGGACGACCAATACCTACCTTCCCCCCGTAAAAGGAGCGGTACCTTCACTGGACAGTAAACTTTCCAATTCCAGTGACTCAGTTTTCGAGGCACAACGACTACTGACTCTTCGACAGACACTTCCAGGGGCTGTGGGTCCTCCCCTGGCGCCGAGCAGAGTGTCGGGACTTCTCCGTCTTTTTCAGTCTCGTCGTCCAGGGTCGCCGCGTCGGGTGGTTGTCCCTGGAGAAGAAACAAGCTCTTACCCAGTGTGAATCGTTGGACCGTTAGTGACCTTAAACTACTCTTTTCTTACAACCGGATTCCTTTTACTTACAGTAACACACCCCACGCTACACACTACTCGACACAAACGTATTTTTGCAAGCCTCCTGAACTTGGTACTGGGTTCTTTGGCGCTACCAGTAGAAGAATTATTTTCTTCACAGTCAACGAGTCAGCATAGGCTGAGAAACGCTGGGGTACCTGACATTGTGTGGTCAGAGGAGGCAGATACCCTAAGGGGTCCGGTCTTATGACCTCACCCATCGGTGACAGAAGAGGTAGAATTATTTCCTTTTGTAACGATTAAATGACGACCTGGGTTTTACTAGGTTTTCACTATCTCCGGGGTCGACGACACACAATCTTTTATAAAGACTACTTTATACCGTTCACGGAAGTTTTTATTTCTATGTTAACTTTATGAGAAAGATTACTTTGAAAAAAAAAAAAACTACGGGTTCTTCAGTACTTATTATAAGCTTTCGTCTTTTGTACCAGGGAAATATTGGAAAACGTTTAAGTCAACTCACAATTCGAAGGAAATTTGAGATAAATGTTTCTTAAGATGGTCAAAAGATGAACTATACCACCTAAATTAAAATGACACGTTAACCTTTTAACTGAAGACATATGAGGACTCCTAAAAAAAGGAAAATATGTTTAACCTAAAGATTTTAAGCAATAAAAAGTTATTTTACGTATCGATTACCATAATTTCGAAAGATTTGTAAAGATGAGGGAAAGGGAAAACGAACTCCATCTATATCCGAACATCGACTACATATCCTTTTTATTTAGTCTTTTATGAAATTTTTACTCTTAAGAATCATACGGTCCGAGTGTAAAAGGTCATCCCCCGTTCTTTCATGACGTATATTTTAGGTGTCAAGAAAAATAAAATAAAAAGGGCACGTGGAAACGTTTGGTTAATTCAAGGACTTATCACTTTACGATTCGTACCATCCCTTTCCTTATAAATTGAGGTAATTTATATTAGAACGGAAATATAGTCTCCCGATAATTCGTACTAGAAATTGACGAGTCACCTAGAGAGACCCTCTGTCTTCTTACTTAACCCCTTAAACCCTTTCCGGTTCTCTTACCCAACATATCGTGAGACCGGTTCCACAGAACAATCGTGGTCCTCCGTAGTCACCTCGAGTCGGTGTTACGGGTTGAGAGAGACGTGTAGCGGTTTGTTTTCATTTGGTGTTTTTGTTTGTGTGTTTTTTGGACTGGACAATTTTACGGCTCATAAAACATTCTGTTAAATGACATGACTGAGTGGGAGGGTCAGTAAGTTCACCGGGACAGTCAGATTTCACCGACGACAATCAGACATCATCTCTGTCCGTCAGAAATTAAATACAATGCCTATTGGTCAAGTGCGTATGTGGCCGGTTTCGTTGACTCTCTTAGGCAATGAGTATTGACTAGGTTCGATATTTGAAAGGTCGATGCCACGGTCGTGAACTTGTAGTAGATAGATCAAGAAGGTCTTGTCTAAAGATTTAGGTTGGACATGTAAAAATGACCTGAATTTTTTTCTTTTTTTTTTTCTAGTGATTAAGTTTACGTAAAAGGCACAAAAAAAGGATGGAGATTCAAGAATTAAAACTACCCCACAAAAAAAAGGGAATTGAAGCCAAAAATACCCTGTTTATCGAACATTTTAGTTTCGTTAAATGACGTATTACGTAAACCCTATTTATGTATATGCAACAGTTTTCGTAACAAAACCTTTTACGAGTCAACACAACAAAGATCATAACCGTTAGTAAAAGTACATAACATTATATAGATTTCCTTTGGATTACGGTAAACAGTATTTAAATGGTGATAAGGAACCAGACACATTATAAATAATCGATATATTCAGTTAGTGAAGGTGTACTAGTCCAATCCAAGGAAACCAATGAACTTTTTGTCTACCACTAAACTTGCATTTGATTCCAAGAATCCCTTTCTTCAAATTCCATGCCGCTACATTTCTGATACCATTTCAGCAGAGTCAGTCCATTCACCGAAGGGTTTCCTGTAGCAGTATCAAATATTAGAGAAGGAACCTTTATTTAAATGAAACAAATGTTATGTAACATAAAACCCACTAAATATGTCTGCGATTTTACCTTATGATTTGAACTGAAGGAAAATCTTCATTTAAAATTGAAAATCATCTGAACAAAGTAAACACTACCTTTGAACCTTCTAGTTTACATCCTTTTTGACGAACTGTATGACCTCATTACCAGTCCTAAGGAATTGAATATCCACCGAAACTGTACTGTTCGTCCGTCTTGGAAGTCTACTTAATTCTTTACGAAATACCCGTAAACCCCCAAATGACCTAAAAAGACCTTTGAGTAAGGAGATGAAACCGGTACAAACAAAAATGACATAAAGATTCGTAAACAAAGCGAAGACAAAGGAAAACGTCTGTCCTTAAACTACCCAAGAATCATTTGTAGATATAGTTAGGATAATCTTACGAAGACTACCCCGTAGTCATCTATAATAAAGGAGGGACTAAACATAAACTATTAAAAAGAACGGTCAATCTTTTAATCCTACACACCCACATTCCTTCTCTGAGTTCCGTGCAAGGTGAATAAAATCAATTTTAGTATGAGGACATTCTCCCCTTAACTTCACCAAAAGAGTTTCTCCAGAAGTCATCTTCCCTTCAATAAAAATAAGTAGAGAACAGATATTCAAACTTAATCGAAGGAGTGACCTTTTTTCTTCCTTTTACAAAATTTCGTCTTGTATCTAACTTAAAAATTGGTCCAAAGAAGTATAGGAAAAATATCTCCTGTAAGATGTAGAAATTTCAAAATACAAAAAATCCGAAAATTTTTAATAATAATAATAAATATAAACTTTATATCGACTAAATGTTACAACGCGATAAAAGTCAAGTCAAGTCAAGTCAACGAGTCAACACAGACTGAGAAATGCTGGGGTACCTGACGTCGTACGGTCCGAAGGGACAGGTAGTGGTTGAGGGCCTCAAATGAGTTTGAGTACAGGTAACTCAGTGACTATGGTAGGTTGGTAGAGTAGGAGACAGCAGGGGAAGAGGAGGACGGGAGTTAGAAAGGGTTGTAGTCTCAGAAAAGATTACTCAGTCAAGAAGTGTACTCCACCGGTTCCCCAAAGTCGAAGTCGTAGTCAGGAAGTTTACTTATAAGTCCTGACTAAAGGAAGTCCTACCCGACCAAACTAGAGGAACGTTAGGTTCCCTGAAAGTTCTCAGAAGAGATAATGGTGTCAAGTTTTCGTAGTTAAGAAGACACGAGTCGAAAGAAATATCAGGTTAAGAGTGTAGGTATGTATTGATGGCCTTTTTTAGTATCGAAACTGATCTACCTGGAAACAACCGTTTCATTACAGAAACGAAAAATTATACGACAGATCCAACCAGTATTGAAAAGAAGGTTCTTTGTTCGCAGAAAATGAAAGCACCGACGTCAGTGGTGGACGTCACTAAAACCTCGGGGGGGTTTTACTTCGAACAGTGACAAAGGTAACAAAGGGGTAGATGAACGGTACTCCACTACCCTGGGCTACGGTACCACAAGCAAAAGACTTACAACTCGAAATTCGGTTGAAAAAGTAAGAGGAGAAAGTCAAAGTAGTTCTCCGAGAAATCAAGAAGAAGTGAAAGACGGTATTCACGATAAAAGTCCATATGTCGTTTCACTAAGGCAATATACATTTACGAACATAAATAAATATATATAGAGTTAAGAAAAAGTCTGAGGAAAGGTAATATCCGATAATGTTCTATAACTGATCTCAAGGGACACGATATGTCATCTGGGAAGAACAATAGATAGAATATATAGTACCACTCATATAAAATTACTTCTGCAAGATGTACATTTAGTTTGACTTAGTAATTTTATGAGATAGTATCAACTAATACCAAAATTAATAAGATTTCTTCTCTCGATGAGACTTTTTGAAAACATAATAAAATAATTAAACTTCAATGTACTTAAATGTATATGTAAATATGTTACGATTTTGTCACTGAAAGGTTAGTTGAAAAGGAGGGGTACAATCTTTTCCCCTTTTGACGACTTATGTCCTTCTACAATACGTAAACAAAAGAAGTCGTAAAAACCTTTGTTGACCGAGTTTTCTTGAATTCTTACCTTTTAATTTACCAGTAGAAACCTATGAATTACACAAAACGTCGGTTTACTTGAACTGTGTGAAATGCCATTTCTCGTCCCGACAACATACGTTCAAGCAAGACCAGGAGAACGAAAACGTTTCACATTCTCAAGTCTCTTTGTAAATCTCACACACCAGGGAGGTTACCCCTCCAAATAAAAGTGTGAGACGAACCTTTAGGACTTACCGCATTGGAGGGAACCGTGAGTCCGAACACTTTACTCTCAGACAGACGGTGAACCCCTCCTCAAGGAATCCGCGACCACCTACGAAACCCACCTCACTTGATCTCTAAGTAATGGTAGTGGACCTTTTCGAGGTCTTTGACGAAGAAGATAAGTCCAACGAAGAGAAGGCTTAAACTGAAATAAAACGTTCTCCTCGTCAGTGTATAAGATGTCTCTTTACCCTAGAGATTACTGATCACCCACTATGTTTAAAATTTCCTAGTATCCGTGGATCCTTATAAACGTAAAATCGTTGACCAAAGTTGACCATAGACTTAATCATCTGTCTCTGCGGCATACAGTATGCCGGGGATCTATATAGTAAGATTAGAGGGAAAAATAGAGACGGTACCAAGGGAAAGCCATAAACAAGATCCTTCCCAGTAAGTGATAAATGCTGTATGTCTTAAGTAAACGTAAACGTGAGAAGAATTAAAAATTTAGTGGTTGTTGTGCCTCATGCCCCGTGTTTAAGACGCTGACAATACGTCTAGTAAGACGTCCGCAAGTGACGGACACTGTGAAAGATATTTATCACATACATATTGTCAAATCTGTAGTCTTTTATTTGAAATTAACCGACACACCGGGCGGGAAGACACGTGAAGGGGTTCACGCTTGTCTCGGGTAAAACTTACCAAAGACGGTTAAAGGATAGATCGATTACAAACACGAATCAAACCAAACTAGTATGTAGACCTTCTTTGTCACGCTATAATAGTTATGGATGAGTATACACCTTTGTTTCCCGAAAGACCGGTTTCTGACATCACACAAAACAGGACCAGTCGTGAAATTTCGGTTCGATAAAACCACAAAGTACGTAAACGTTGACACTTAACTTTTAAAGAGTAAAAGAAAACTTTGGGTCCTCAACCGTAAAAAGTTGTTACGGGGGAATTGACATTACACTGACCTAGATAAAATAAGTGCATAACGTCTACCAAACGGGTACAGGGGGTCCTGCTTTCCATAAATTTTCTGTGAGCTTTTGTCTCACTATGTTTGAAAGACTTATTTTTTTATTCGTTTATCTTCACTCGAGGAGTCGAAGTTTTGTTAGGGGTTTAGGGACCAAATCTATTTTCGTTTTACTTTTTGACGGAAAATCGAACCCCAGTAAACCTCTGTCCGGCTCTCGGTAGTCCTTACTGTTAAATGCTCTGACTAATAAAAGAATAATTGAAAAGGAACTGATCTTTCTTCTTCTTGTAACTTTTGGATTGTGCTTTTTGCAAAGGCTCCTTGACTTGGGCTCCCTATCTTAACCCAGGTCACTGGTGGTGCGGTAAACCTCAGACTCAAACCTTCTTCTCCGTAAAACTGAATTATTTCTCTTATAAATAGAGAGGTCACTCGAAGGAATCCCCTATATTTCAAAGACCAGCGACCCTCTTGTCTACTAGTGGGCCCTGTGTACACAATCTCTCTTATACTTGTACTCGACACGCAACTTAAAGTCAGGGTCCCAGGAAATTGGTAATCGCAGTTCCAGAGACTTCAAGGAGGAACACCCTTATTCGTCCTAGGAGAGACTACGAGTCCGTAAAGGACACAGAATGAGTCTACCCCTATCTTTGGTACGTCTGTCGGATCATTTACTATAATTGTTGGCCTGAGGTACTAGACATTGAAAAGGAGAAAAAGGGAGTGAGAGGTAAGTTTAAGAAGAGGATATTATGATTCTTCAGTCAATAAAGAGTGGTCCCTGACTCACCCAGTTAGTGAAAAGGTCACCAAAGAGACTAAGTAATTGCTGACACGATATCCTCCTTTCATTAATTCTCTCCCCTTTTATGGGTTGTTTTAGATGTGGGGGTTCGACTCCTTATGTCACTATGGCTCTCGGTCAAGGAACTTCCTTGGTTCCGAAGGTCTGGACGGTTGGACCGTCCAGAAGTTGTAAATTTTTAAAATTTTTCCCCTTTTTATGGGTTAGACGGTTCACAGTGATATAACAGTTATTTTAGTTTACTTGACGAAAGAGACTTATAACCAGGGGTTCCTTTTCTCGTACGACTAATGAACTTTGACTAGTGTCTAAAACTTTTTGACGAAATAAGGTCCATAAAAAGGAAGAATTGATAAAATAATTCTTACTAGTTCATAAAAAGATAATATTTCAACTGGAAACCCTATTTAATTAGTAACTGTAAAATCTGATATATCTAACACCGTTGAAACCTCGTTCCGAAAAATAAAAAATTAAAAAAGGATCGTACGGATCTCCGGATTATTTTCACTTAACCTTATAATCTGGATAATCATGACAAACTACCTTATGCTAAAAAGGATGAAACCCTAAAAGTTACATTGTAAATATATAAAAGGTTCTTCATAACTGTATTTTGAGTTGGACCTTACAACTGTTACTTTTGTTTTGTTCTTTTTATTTTCAACTTGAAAGTAAACTCTTCCTTGGCTTCATACTAATAGTCACTTTTTGATATTCGTGATATTTTCCGTTTTCCCTAGTCTTTATGTTCAATAGTAGGTTTTGTGTGTCTCCTCTTCCACAAAGATTACCCGTAAATTACTCCCTATTCAACGACTTTGAGATCAATAACGTCACAACCGACCTTCCTTTACTCTTACACCGTGATTTTTGTTTTATAGGAAACTAATTGATGTTAAAGTCTTAGTTTAATTTTTGACTTTGACTAATATTTGTCTTACCCATTTTATTGTTTCAAGTTTTCTAGAGCCTCTGAGGTGTACAAAATGGTGACCAGTGTGTACAATTCTTCTACAACGACAAGTCAGTGAATCAACACAGACTGAGAAACTCTGGGGTTTCTCATTCCCTGAAGTGCAGAGGAACCGTTCCTAACAATACAGACGTCGGAAGAGGTCCATTAGTTCCGCTTAGAGTTTGTGTGTTTGGGACCTCACGTGTCCAACGAAACACTTACTGGCGTAGACTCCACCAACGACACTACCAAGAGTCTCGTTTAACACACTGAGAGTGACATGTTTAGAGAGAAAAATTCACGACACACTGGAACCGATACAATCAGTTAGTGAGACTAAGAATCAGAGGACACTTTACGTAGTTATCATATCCGGTTCATACTACTGACACCTGTAATCTTCAATCTACTGTTAAAGTGTGTGTGTAAAAAAAGGGAAAGTATACACATACATCTACACACACACACGTCCACACACACACATGTGGTATATAAAGATGATGACGAAGGTAGGAGATCGGACGGGTTATCTGAACTGTCTTACAACAACGATACACTGCAGTCATAATTCGTAATTACTAAACGTGTCTACAACCAGAAAATTTCTGTTGTCTTGACCTACCGTCTCCATTCGACACGAGAACAAGTACAGAACTATCGTAGATAATTCCGAGCAGTCAACAAACACGATTCGACTCCCAAGAGAAATGGGTAAATCGAAGAGTAGGTGTGACACCTCCTCCATAACAATAGAGTAAAATGTCGTCCTTTTTAACCTTAGACCTCTCGACCCCACTAGACGCATCCAATCATTGATCACCGCAACCTTATGTGTGTCGTCCTGGGGTCTGGGGCGGGGAGGTGTAATGTAGTATACTGTCGTAGAAGGGGTGGTCTGAGGTAGTGTATCTCACTTCAGTCCGTGTCTTAGCAGACAAAATGACCCTGTTGTCCCTAGGGTTCACACCTCTGTAGAACGATGTTGTAGACTTCCCAATTAGGATGACAATGATTAAATTGGTATGAGTGTGACGTCCGCCTAAGAAACGGTAGACTCGGCGACCCCTGCACGGGTATGATACCGATCTGGATCAACAAAAGGAAACCCTTTGAAATAGCAACAACGAATCAAAGGGTAACACAGGTTCGGAGACCTCGGGGTGCCTGGTAGCGGCCGGTCCGAGGTGATGGGCATCTTAAAAGGTCCGTTCTTATGTTCCCACCCAACGTCAAAGGATGGGGTCCCCTAGAAGGACTGGGTCCTTAACTTGGGTGTAGAGAACGAAGGACGTAACGCCCACCTTAGAACTGGTGATCGTAGTGGACTCTTCGGGGACCCTTTGTAATTGTTTGAATTAATTTCTTTTAAGCTCATTTTACATAAGACACAGAGGTTTCTATAGTCGTTCAGACACGGAATATATGACATTTAAAAGATCCTGTCTTGTAGGAAAAAAAAGGGAGAGAGGTCACACAACTACACAGGGGCCATAAATCGTATTATAGACTGTTTATCGACCACAAATCTTTCAGTAAAAACTGACTTATATCATTTTCTACAAAACCTTATATTAGGACCAAACCAGTTTCTCATCCTAACGAACTTCTATTACGTCTAACTCAAGATGGGTAGCGGAGCCCGTCAGAATGAAGGAGAGACAAACATGTCTTAACCCAAACATAGGTCTGAAACCGAAGTAACAAACCTCGTTCGTACTAATAAATCCAAGTCAAGACTCCAAAAAAAAAAAAAAGAAAAATTTTTAGGAGGTAACAAACAAAAGAGCCCAACTTAGACCTACACACCTACACACTAGCTGAGTTAAAATAGTTCTAACTCCCCTGTGAATCGAGTCCCGGACCGTGTCTCGCTATTATTTATAAATAAAGAGGAGAAAGAAAACTCATGAATTACTGTACAGACTACTGAGACGGTGACAACTATAAACGTTTTAAAGACCTGATTGTTACTCTCTCACTACAGTCACTCTACCCGACTTAGGTAGAAAACACAATTGTTATACGTAATAGGGGTTCAGACACTACCCAAAAAGCACTCATTTGTCCCGCAAGTCTGAGGTTGGGTCTTCTGTTCGTCTCTAAGGAAACAATATTTTAAAGTATTTTATTTAATAGGAACGAAAATAAAACAAACTGAAATAAACCTGCTGTCAAAATTGCATAGTCTTTTGACTAAAAAAAAATTTAACGCACATTGTAGTTGTAGATTCTTCTCATTTTAGAGAACTAGATCTCGCATAAGAGTAAAGAACGTTGACAGATAACGACAGTAAGGCAGATGTACCAACCTTTACTGGTGGTTCGTATACATTTTAGCTATGACCCTCGAAGGTGTCACAAATAGGATACACATGTTTCAACGAAGTCAACACAGACTGTGAAACTCTAGGATCCCTGGTATATCAGGTGGTCCGAGGAGACAGGTTCCGTACACCTGTTCTCATGGCCTCACTCAACGGTACGGGAGGAGGTCCCCTACAAAGGTTAGGTCCCTAGTTTGGACGTAGAGAATACAGAGAGCATAACCGTCCTCCCAGGAAATGGTGATCACGGTGGACCCTCCGGGACAACAAGTCAACGATTCAGCTGAGAAACGTTGGGGTACCTGACGTCGTGCGGTCTGGAGGGACAGGGAATGACAGAGGGACTCAAACGGGTTCATGTACGGGTAAGTTAGTCACTATGGTAAGTTGGTAGAGTAGAAGACAACGGGGGAAGAAGAGGAAGGAAGTTAGAAAGGGTCGTAGTTCCAGAAAAGATAACTCAGGTAAGAAGTGTAGTTCACCGGTTTCATAACCTCGCAGTCGAGGTCGTAGTCAGGTAGGTCACTTATAAGTCAGAAGAAATACCAGGCTGAGAGTGTAGACATGTACTGATGACCTTTCTGGTATCGAAACTGATCTACCTGGAAACAGTTGTTTCACTACAGAAACGAAAAATTATG
Source organism: Capra ibex (assembly GCA_006410555.1). NCBI lineage: Eukaryota > Metazoa > Chordata > Mammalia > Artiodactyla > Bovidae > Capra > Capra ibex. The sequence goes on along the minus strand of SJYO01004349.1, from coordinate 427,479 downwards.
TGACAGATCCGAAGAGTATCGAAAGGAAGGTTCTTCGTTGGCAGCGAATTAAAGTGCCGACGTCGGTACTAGACGTCACTAAAATCTCGGATTCTTCTCTTTCAGACAGTGACGAAGACGAAAAAGGAGAATATAAACGGTACTCGACTACCCCGTCCTACGGTGCTAGAATTAAGAAAAATATAACTCAAGATTCGACAAAAGGGGTGGTAATGAAAACTGTAGCTCTCCGTCTTAAACCGAGAAGTGGGTCTGAATTGTAAAAAATAGGAGACGGAAACTTTATTAGATGACCGTCCACCACAAATGAATAGGACCCCAAGACTTTCAAGAGACCTCGAAATCTTTCGTGAAAAGGAGTATTCGAAGGACACCTTCAATGACGAAACAAAATGGCGAGGGTGTACGAAAAAAAAAAACGAAGGACAAAGCCTTCCTTAATAGGTGAATTTACCGTCGTCCAGGGGACCAATGAGATCAGACATTCGTCACGACCAGTAACAGACAATAAGGTGGTAGTACAGAAACTCGAGACTAAGACAATCGTAGACACCGGGTCAGTTTATCCCCTCCGAACGCGAACACGTACCTTTCCGATGCACGTAAGTTACAACCCGTAATATCTATGTGTTCATCTCCCAACCCAAAAAGTGTAAAGTAGAATCACGGTCCCCTAGAAATCTGTGTCCGAAACACGGACCCACCACAGTCCTGAACCCCGGTCCAGGTCTGGAAGAGTTCTAGACATCTACGGAACTCCCATCCTCCACCCGTTACTCGAATCATTGTCCCTTGAACCGTGTCTGTCTGAGACACTAGTTTATAATTGTCTGTCTAGAAGAGAGGAGGAGGAAAGAAAGGAAGGAAGGAAAGGGTGGACCCTCATCTGGGACGGACGTACACATCTCTCCAAACGAACGTACCCGAGTAGAACAAAGAAAGAGAGTTCAAACAAGGAACTAGAGGATCGAACTAGGTTTTTCATCGTTCTCGTCGAACGAACACGATAGTGCTGTGAAAGGGTTGCCCAAAGGATAACTGAAACACAGTAAAACCAAAAATTTTAAACATAAGATGTGACATCACTACCTATAGATAGATGTTGTATTGACATTTGACACAGAGAAGAGGTCAATTTTGTAACGTTCCTTAGGTAGACCGTTGTTCCTATTTTCTGTGTAGGGTGCGACCGGAGACGACTCGAGTCTTTGCCTGGAAGAAGTGACACCAAAAGTCAAGGGGACTAGTGGTTCGGTCGAACACGACATAGTATAGCAAGGCCCCGATCTTACGGAAAGGAGAGGGGGGGACGAGTAAAATAGATAAAGGTAAATAAGAAATCCGGAGAAGAAATCTCAAGTGAAAGGGGTTCTTCACAAGAGACTACGTATTTAGGTCGGTTTCACGGGGAACATACTATTATCTTGAAGGATGTATGAGTAGTTTCCAAATGGCAACTACAATCAGTGTTCCAATAAAAAGTCATAGACAATACAAGTAACAACGTCGGGGTCGTAGATATTCTTCACGATTAACCGTGAAAATTTAGTAACATATTGAAGGGGAGTAGTTTGGGAAGTGGTTCACACTTACGAAGTATCAGTAACAATAACCTGAACTGTTGAACTAGACTAATTTAAGTATGATGTCAGATGTCCCATCGATAAGAGAAATAAACCCCCTAAGGGACCACCGAGTCACCATTTCTTAGACGGACGATCACTTCCAAGTTATGGAACCAACCCTTCTAGGGGACCTCTTCCTTTACCGTTGAGTGAAGTCAAAAGAAGAGACCTCTTAAGGTACCTATCTCCTCGGATCACCCGGTACTAGGTATCCCAGTGTTTTATCAACCTGAATCACTGAATTTTTGTCTAATATAAACAAAATTACTTACTACTTCTACTCGGAATTTATCAAATTTATAGATGAGTTTAGAAACAATTTACAGGTTTAACCTTATATTTAGACTCAAAAAGACGAAGGTCTCGGATAATGGAATTAATAAGATCATCTGTCTCGTTTAAAAAAATCTTTAACCAATGTGTTAACGTAAAGAACCTCAGATTAAGTTGGTCTAGCATTACGTCAACCAGAACGTGAACACGACACAATCAGATAACGACAACATTGTTTAATGGTGTTTGTATCGTCAAGTTCTACTATGTTGAAATAATGCAAGGACATCCGATCTTCAAGTTGTACCCCGAATGACTCTATTTTGGTTCCACGACCGTCCCGACACCAGAAAGACCTTCGAAACCCCTCTTAGACAAAGAAACGAAAAAGATCGGAGATCTCCTCTGAGTGTCAGGAACAGAGTACCGGAGAGGGAAACGGAAGCTTCGATTCTTCTATCGTATAGGGATTGAGACGAAGTGAGTAGCGTAGAAGGATACAGAAGAAGACAGAGGGATAAGATAAAAAAAAATTTTTTCTATAAAGAACTACACCTGGTAAAAGTTCAGAAATAACGTAAACAAAGTTATAACGAAGACAAAGTACGAAACCAAAGAACCGACTCTCCGTACACCCTAGGATCGAGGGTCTGGTTCCAAACTTGGACGTGGGGACGCAACCTTCCGTTTGAGAATTGGTGACCTGGTGGTTCCTTCAGGGAGATAAGGTGAAAAAGCCCTACAAATACTAATGATGTACCCATTAGGTAGAGTAGACTAATCGTTGGAATTAAGGTAGATGTCAAAATTAACGGAAACGGTACATTGAATCGTATAAGTGTCTAAGGTCCCCTAATCGTCCATCTATGGAACCTCCACTACCCTCGTAATATGATTGATGGTGTGTACGTGTCATGATTATCCGAAACGACGGAAATGACTGAGATTTTATACGAGTGTTTCTACCGTCTCTGACCTCACCTGACCACTGGGTCTGTTCGAAATCTCCTTGTTTCATGGAATTACTTTGGGAGTCAAACTTAAAAGTCACAGGGTTTATAATCAGTGAAAGATTCTTGACTGTCACTGTGGTAAATGTTCTTTGATTACTTATAGAGTCTTACGTTTAAAAAATAAAACGTTATCCTTTGAAACGTTTAACTATGACAGTAGGTGTTAGGTACCTTCGTTTTAACTTAAATTTTTAATTGACCTCTATTTTAAGTTCGAGACCTCCATCTATTAGAATTCGTGTGAAAAAGTACCGATCCTGTGAATTTACTAAGGACAGGAATTCTTGATGCAACGGAATTACCAGTCTTTCTGAGTCGGTAGAGAGAGGAAACTGGACATATACTACTTCAGACGGTTCTAGAGTCCTACAGAGAAAATAGACAGGGTGTTACATTGCGAAGAAGACGAGTGTACAAGAAAAATTATAACTCAATAATGGTTATGTCTGAATTCTCTACACTCACTCTAAGGATCAAGTCTTCTCTCTAGAGACCTAGAGTCTTCTCTCTAGAGACCTAGAGTCTTCTCTCTAGGTCCTCTAGAAGGACCTCCTCCCCTACCGTTGGGTGAGGTCATAAGAACGGACTTCTCAGGGTACCTGTCTCCTCGGACCGCCAGATGTCAGGTATCCCAACGTTTCTCACCCTGTGCTGACTTCACTGAATCGTACGTGTTTATGATTTCTACTCGAAAGGTGTCGAAACTGAGATCTTAGGCAGAAAGTTACTGACCTTAAGGGACTAAGGAAAAAAAGGAAAAAAGGTGAAAAACTCTATTGTGAAGAGGATACTACTGAAGTGGAATACCTATGACAGTAGTTCATCGATAAAGATCAAATAGAAAATCTCTCTTTTAATGGAAAGAGAAGGGTCCCCAGTAAAGGACATAACTCATAAAGGAAACTGTAGATTGACCGACATCCCTAATATACGAAAATTATTGGAGAAAGGTAGTTCGTGAGCACCATAGGAGGTGAGTCTTGTGGTAGTAGATGAATAAGAGGTGAGACAGTCCCTCCGGATAATGAAAAGGGACTTAGACGGAACTCGTAAGTGACCACCGACTCGGGAATGTAAAAGAGTGATATAAGAATTATAATCACACTTAAGGCCAGAGTAAGAGGTCCGGAAAGATTAGACTCTATTACCGAAAAAAAAAAAAAAAAGTGGATCCCTAGAGAAACCTTTTTAAAAAAAGAAAAACGAATAAAGGGGTCTTCATTTTGTGTAGAGAAACCTAGGGAGACTGTCAAAAGTGGTGGTAAAATTATCAAGTACACTGAAATATAAGACTCCTAACTCCTTAACACAGAACTGTTACATCGTCTTCTGGTTTGTCCACCTTTTACCCGTGTTAGACAACTACGGTAAAGAGACAGATGGGTCTAGAAGAAGTACCGTATAATCACGTAAACACGGATCTTTGGGAAAATAACATAGAGTTTCTTAAAAGTGTCTATTTTCTTTATTAATTTTTGAAGGTAGAAAGTTTTAGGTAGAAGACAGAAATAAGAGTTTCTTTCACTTCGTACGACTGACCATAAAATTATGGTCATTGGATAGTTTCAACGTTTAACAACTAAAGAAAAATGACATTGAACGAATCGTTAATTTTACCACAGTGTTTCTACTTCAAAAATCAGTCCGAATCGTCCTCTTGGTAAGTAGTTCCTTCTCGTCTCTCTCTTTCTAGACCACATCCTAGAGAAGCATGTTAACATACATTCATTACGACGCCCTTTGTAGTGTGAAAGACTATCACGGAACGTGTACTTCATAAAATGGTGACGATATTTATTTCAAAATTTTATAAAATCACAGATCCTTTTACCTCCTTAATATGATTTCCTGTAATAGTAAAAGTGAACCGTATAAGGTCGAAGACTTAATACATATTTAACAACTTTCTTTCAAACCAAGAACGATACTATATATTATTTATCGGTCCTTTGATTAAGTCTCCGTGGTAAATTCTTTTTTTTTTTTTTGTTGGGAATTTAGTCTCCACCGAACTAAATGTGAAGGTCATCAAATTATAATTAAAAGGACCAGGATTATGTTGACGTAATTTCACTTGAAATTTCATTATTTTAATCTCTTTTCTTTTATTTACTACTTCAAATATTCCTTTACCCCCAAAAGTACATTGAGCCCACTCTCAGTTTAAGTGAGGGAAAAGGAGATTAAATATTACAATTAAAATATTCACAATTAGAAAGAGTTTCTTGAACTTAAGCACTACTTTTCTTTGCGAGTCAAAGACTTTGTAATTTCCGGATAAAAGGCTTCTTTGACGATGTTACTTATCAAAAACACTTTTTTTTAATGGTACGGTTTTTTTCGCTCCTATCCCTTTGAAATTTAAGTCTAAGGGATACTTCTTTTTTTTTTTCACGATTAAGGACCATACACTGGAGTAGCGACCTCCTTCATCAACCTGTAACCTTTTCTCTTTCTTGGTTTTAGAAACCGGACTCACAGGAGTGAAGGAATCAGTGTTTCCACACCGGTACGTCAGGTAAGTCCGTTCGTGGTAGTCACTCGCGTTAGGAAAAGGGTGAATCGTTGAATATTTGTGTGCTCCTAACGCGCCCCTCTACTAATTTCCTTACACAGACGTCGACCCGTGGTGGTACGACTAAGGTCAAGAACTAGATTCCTAGACACCAAGTTCAGAGTCTTCCTCCCTTAAAGAGTACGTTTCCTTTCCGTATAACCTGCTGATCATTGACTCCACCACACTTGATGGTCACAAGTCACACCCCTCCTTCCACCCTCCCAGTATTCGGGCAACAACTCTTGGTCACCGGACCCGGACCCCCACCCGAGATCCCCGTTAAACAAGGACCCCAGGGGGCGTCGACGACACTGTATTAGTCTTTGTCCCGAATAAGACGCGGGGGCTCCAACGAAAGTCATCTGGTCCAGTACCCGGCAAAGGAGACGCCGTTACGAAATGAAAGCTAAAAGGGACAATGTCTCCACAGAAGGTTTCCTCGTGAAGGCATGGCGGTAAAACCAGACCCTAACGTCCAAGTCAGAGGGAGGGGGGGAAAGAGGAAGGAAGGAAGAAAAAGGAAGGATGAAAAGGAGAAACGAGGAGAGACTCAGAGGAATTAGAAAAAGCGAGAAGTATACACGAAGGAGGAGATAAACAAAACTTGATAAGTGAGTCAGTCTGAAAAGAGGTGTGACCTCACTTGGGGTCCACAAGTCACAGGGAAGCGGGTTGGGACATGAGCTTTCCTCGTGGAAACGAAATAGAAACACGTAGGTAGAGGAGAAGGTTACGAAAGTTTTTTACCCTTAAATAATGGTGTCTTTCCCCAGATGAGAAAAGACCCCAACCATTGGATAGACCCTCGAAGGTACCACTGGGTCTCCATTTCTTAGGTGGACGGGTACGTCGTCTATACCAAAGTCAAGGACTCACCACTTCTAGAGGACCTCCTCCTTTACCGTTGGGTGAGGTCGTAAGAACGGACCTCTTAAGGTACCTGTCTCCTCGGACCGCCCGATGTCAGGTCTCCCAGCGTTTTTTCAACCTGTGTTGAATCACTGATTCGTTGCTGGATCATAGACACCAGAAAAAAAAAAAAAAGAAAGTTCAAAAATAAGGTACAAGACCGAAGAGGACAAAAATAAAAAGATGGAAAGACTGTTTTCGGACACGACCTTGGTACACGGACGGAAGTAGACACTCGACCAAAGGGTGGCGGACAGTATGTACCTGTACCTAGTGAAACATCCACTAGTCTCAAGGTGGGAAATAAAGGAAGCAGAATTGAGAAAAATTTTTCGATATGTAAAGGAAGGAGTCAAGACGGTTGTTTGCAATTACGAAGAGAGACCCTTTGACTAAGTACTCCCAGGTGATCTATTTGATTTCTTTTGAAAGGAAAAGTTCAATTAAACACAAGAGGACCGTTAACTAGTTAGATAATAGAAGGAGACCCAGAACTCACCATGACAATAACCCTTATTAAGAAACGTCATCTTCCTTCTAGGAACGTACGCAAGTAGTCTGTCATTAAATCACATTGATATAAGTTCGATGTCTTTGGAAACCCCCATAAGAAGGTCGTAGACAAGTAAGCAAGTGAGTAAGTAAGAGGTTTTTAGTAACAAAAAAATAATAAGTCTTCTTGTTCTAGAGAGTCAGAGTCTTCTGTAAAAACCCACAACGATTTGGTCCCTTGTAAAAAACTTAAGACTAATATGAACAATAGAACGTTCGATTTAATATTCAAGAGATTTTGCTTCTGGTAAAAAGTAAGTACAAACACCGGAGGTCTGAGATTACGACAGCAACTGTGGGTATTCGGTAACAGCTTATACTTACTGACTTTATTAGTAGGAGTTTTACCCGAACTAATTTACTTGACTTAGTGAGAACGTATCGATTTCCGAGTCTACTCTCGATTTACCTCTATGACTACTGTTTACAGTCAATTAAACCCTTTAGACCAAAAACCATTATAAGATTTATCCGTTCTTCAGTTGTATAGTATAAAAGAATCAGAGTCTAAGAGGGGATTGGTGACACTGTGGACGAAAAGTTAAAGAAGAAAAGCACCCTCCGTCCAACTTACTTTTAAAACAATTACGAAACCCCACCCCCACTCCTAATTGGGGTATTCCCAGAGTAACCTCGACGGTGTCTCTCGGTGAGTTAGTCTCCCTCCGTCTTGGTCTGGACTACAAATAACACTACTTACTGCAAACTGTAGGTTTCGTGAGTCCTGTATTGTCACTGGAACTCTTGTGTACTCTCCCGTTTCCTCTCTCCTTTCTACCCCGACCTCCCTATAAAACCTCCTTCTTTCTATGGAGTACCTTACAAACCTAAAACCATACTGTAGTAGGGTAGTTAATGTTCAAAAGTCAAAGATTATTTATAAAATATTGTAAAACAAGAAATGTACAATAACATATTTTACATTTTACGATACACGACACACACGACGAATCGGCACAGGCTGAGAGACGTTGGGTCCCCTGACATCGGACGGTCCGAGGAGACAGGTACCTGAAAAAGTCCGTTCTTATGACCTCACCCAGTGGTAAATGACAGGGGTCCCCTAGAAGTGTAGGGTTCTTAACTTGGACCAGAGGACGTCGAGGACGTAACGTCAACCCAAGAACTGACGACTGGGTGGTCCCTTCGTCATATTAATAATAAAGAATCAACGAATCAGTACAGACTGAAAAACACTAAGGTACCTGAGGACGGTCCGAGGAGACAGGCACCTTAAAAGGTCCGTTGACTTCACGCAACGGTAAAGGAAGAGGTCCCATAGAAGGACTGGGTTCCTAGCTTGGACCCAAAGGGTGTAAAGTCCGTGTGAGAAATAACGGACTCGGTGGTCCCTTCGGATTAATAATAAATAAACTGTAATTTAGTAAACAATAGGACTTTCCTTATATGAAATTCGTCTTCATACAAAATTTTATTAAAAGAAATTTCTAACCTTATTATTAAGATAAACATAAAACTTACAAAGTAACTCTTAAGATAGTAAGAAAAGGGGAGTAAGTCTCTTTTCGACATAGATTTTATTTCTGTCTTACTTCATGCTTTTCCTTTAAACCCTGAATCTTGGTCTCTTGTGTTTCGTTTTAGAGAAGAGAATCATCATTATACTAAAAACTAACATGAATGAACAGAACACATTTATATAAATTCGGTTTAAGAGTCAAAAAAAGTATCCAATGGTTGTCCTACACTAAATACTTCTATCATGTACAACACTCATAATCTGTAAACCACCTAATCTACATTAATTTGTTACGTCGATAAAGTGGGTCTTCGGTTCCGATAGTTACGAAGAATCCCATTCTTTTTATCACTAATAATAAATATTCCATGAAGATTTACGGTCCAAAAGTGATAAACAATATATAAAAGAGTTTGCGTAGCCTGTTGGGATAGACTAATGATCATAATAGAGGTAACATGTCCACTCGTTTAACTCCAAATCTCTTTATTTATTGAATAGGTTCCAGTGTTTTGATCTCGTGTCCCCCAAAATATCCAAGTATATCGAACCTTGGATCTAAACCATTTATTCCTTAATTTTTTTCTTTCGAACTCGATTTACCATGTTATGTATATTATGTTTTCATCCTAAATTTAATAAGTACCATTGTTTTTCTTGTAAAAATGAGAGGTATCGATTTTCCCTACAAAGGACAAAGGATCTTTCTCATTTGTTTGAAAAATTCCTGAACATCTGTATTAAATAACAAAGCCAAGAATCGTTTTAGTTTAGGGAGAAGGAGAGACCTTCCAAAGGTTTTAAAATTACTTGACATTAATTATTGTTACAAAAAAATGAACTCCTTAGTTTCTAGAAATAGAAATTTTAAATATCATACTAGAATGAGATGGTTACATGACAAGTAAGATTTAAACGACTTTAAATAGTGTTCGTTTTCGTTCGTTAATGTACTTTAATGAAATTTCCTATTAAATTCAAAAGACAAGGTTGTAATCAAGATTAACAGATTTACGAATCTTCAGGTATACAACTAACTTTATATAAACTGTATATTGTAACACATTTAAATTTCTACATGTTACACAACTAAACCACGTAAATATATAATATACTAACGGTAACATCACTATTAATCGTGGAGATAGTACAGTATATTAATATTAAACAAAGGTCACCAATCTTATTGATTCTAGATCAGAGAACCGTTCAAACTACTAATATTGTGTTATGACAACAGATTTAAGTAATATGACACATAACGTATACATTCTGAATAATGAACGTTCAGACGTGGGAATTTGTCGTAGACAGGACAGAGAGGGTAGGGGGACAGAAACCATTTATAATAAAATGAAAGACAAAAATACTTAAACTGAAAAAATCTAAGGAGTATACTATAGTATGTCCTAAACCGAAAGAGACAGACTATAAAGTGAATCGTATTACAGGAGTTTCAGGTGACTACGACAGCGTTTTCCGTCCTACAGGAAGGACGAGTTCCAACTTGTCACAAGCCAACGTATATGTATAGGGTGTAGACATAGGTAAGTAGATGACTGCCTGTGAAGCCAATCAAGGTACGGAACTGATAACACTTATTACGACGTTATTTGTACCCTCCCGTATACATAAAAGTAACAACACAAAATTAAAGGAAACCCATATATGGGTCTTCACCTTAACGATCTAATATACCATCTAGAACCCGAAGGGTCCACCACGTCACCATTTCTTAGACGGATGGTTACTCCCTCCATGTCCTCTACGTCCAAGTTAGGGACCCAACCCTTCTAGGGGACCTCTTCCTTTACCGTTGGGTGAGGTCATCAGAACGGACCTTTTGAGGTACCTGTCTCCTCGGACCTCCCGATATTAGGTACCCCAACGTTTCTCAACCCGTACTGACTCACTGACTTGTGCCTGTGTTGTGTACCATCTAGACGAAACTTAAAAAACTTCTCCAAGGTACAACAAAAGGTATCACCGACTTGGTCACATGTAAGGGTGGTTACCACTCGTTCCCAAGGGAAAAGGGGCCTAGGAGTGGTTGTAGACAAAAGTGAACAGAAGAACTACTATCGGCAAAATTGTTCACACTCCGAGATAGAATCACACCGAAAATGAACGTGAACGGACTACTAATTACTACACTTGTAGAAAGACACATGTACAACCGGTAAACTTACAGTAGAAACCTTTTTTCAAATGAAACAAGGAGACGGGTAAAATTTTAAACCTAACAAACTTCCAAAAACAATAACTCAATAATATACTCAAGAAATATATAAAATGGTTGTATATCAAATCTTTTCAAAAGAGGGTAAGATATTTAATTTACCGTTAAATTAAAACACTTAACGAAGAAAACAACACTTATTCGAAAATTTAAACTACCAGAGTAAACAACTTAAAACGAAAACAAGATTACTGTTATAACTACTTCAAAAGTATATAGAGAAGGTCGTACTTTACTATACGATACCGTACAAGGTTTGGGTCCGCTCTGTTGGAATAAAAACAGTTGAGTAAGAACCTCCTTTGACCAAAATGACACCGTGCTTTAAAGAATCGTTCAACAAAGTGAGAGGTACAAGATTACAGTCCCACGTTTTCAGTTATAATAATTTATGTGAACCTAACTACTGAATCTTTTGAAGGTGTTACTCAAGTGTACCTGAAAGAATTTTACTAATACGTACTATGAGTTATTTTAATAAAAGAAAAAAAGGTAAGACACGGAAGTTCATTACCGGTAGTTGTCTCCAACCTAACTGGTATTCGTGACCGGTCAAAATCTAAGATCTTTTCTTTCCGAGGGTGATTTTAAATTTAGACTATGAGTCTCAAAGAAGACGAGTCGAAAAGACTTAAAGTTCTTAAAACTGAGTTATTTTAAGTTTATGCATAAACTATAATTATACTTATCGTTGTGGTTTTAAACAAATATGACAACCCCGTGGTATAACGGAGTAACTAGATTCCCTAAATCACAGGGTTTAAGTTACGAGTGGAGGAGGGGTTGTCATACCTAAACCCACATACCTTGTGAACTATAAAATAGAATATTTCACAAGAAAATTAAAACCACGATTTTTTCAAACATAATCCCGACAATGTCTCAATGTGTACTGGAACTAGGGGAAACGAGTATTAAAACAACAACATTTAATTCAACGATTTTACTTCTTCTTACATTAAGAGTCGTTATCTCTTCCTTATAGTGTACGAATGAACCTTCACTTCGTTGAATAAAATTTTCCGATTCAATAGTCTTTTTTTACTAGAGTAACACTCAGTTTTCATATTATGTAGCTCTCAAATTATATAAGATCTGTCACACGTGACACTGTGTGTGTAATAAAGTATACGACACGTAAAGACGAGGGTGAAATACCCCGAGTACCTTTGATTCGACGATGAGTTCCAGTGACTTGAGTGAGTACCGTCTCGATCTTAAGGTCAAGTCCTAGACAGAATAGGGTTTAGTCTCCAAGAATTGGACGTAGATGTGAAGGAGTTCCTCAGATACCTTTCTCGAATCCCCAAGGTATTTGAACCTACCCTTTTTTAAACGTACAAACTAAAACGAATGGAGACTGGTCTTAACTTGTAAAAGAAATTAATACTTCCGTCGTTAGTACCTTCGTGGACGTCACATATATGTGAAATAGTAGATGTCTTGAGTGTCTACAAAGAGACAATGTTAAGTCAACAACGTCTATAGAACTATATTGTAAATGAATAGTAATAACCATTTAATACCATGGAATACAAATTGTGTAACTGTACACGTAAAGTAGTATTAAACAAAGGAAACATCAGGAGTCGCCAAAAAAATATGAAATATTAATAATCAGTATAAGTAACGTGAAGGTAAATATATTTTATACATACGAATAAAATATAAATCCATATAAAAATGTGTAAATTTTCGTAATAGTACTTTATTCTTGAAACAGTTTTCCTACGTACCGGTTGTTGAAACTTTTAGACAATACTTGTAAATACAGTATAAGTATGTTTAGAAGAAAAACAAGAATATGGTATGCATCAATATCTCTTCTATAGATTACTAAGGTGTGTCGACATTATGATAAGGTAAATTACCGTCTTTTTCTCTAACGGTTACTTGGTGGCTTTTGTAAATCGTACAGACAATAAAGATTTGCACACACATAGACGTCTTGTAACTTTCCCTAATACAAAGGAAAGGATGGTCAGTTTTAGAGGTCTATGAGAGAACAAAATGTATCCGGTCATAGTCAACCGACTTTCAATAAAGAAAGAAAATGAAGACGGCAACTCAACACAAGTTTAATAATTATCACGAATCAAAAGCAACTAAGGACTTGTATTTGTAGGTCCCTCCGAAGGTCAGGACGATTGGGACATGGAGTCAGACCCAAAAGAGTAGACGCACTTCAGTGGTCCGTATTTGGTTTACCGTTTAGGATCTTTGGGTGGTCAGAAACAGATTTCAGTACAACCAAAGTCATTCAATCACACGTCTAGACCGAAAAACACAAATACCCAAATAACTAATTACTTATTTGTAGTTACTTATCAATTAAGTAATTTGAATGATTTTCGATCCGTAAGAAAATCCATGACCTCTACGGGATTTCTTCCAAGAAAAACCTTATTTTAAAGAGAAATAAAGTCACGTAACTCAATAATTACTTAATTAAACAATAATAATTAAAAAACGGGTAATTGACCTAACGACCTATTGGATACACACGATTCAGCGAAGTAAGTACAGACTGAGTAACGTTGGGGTACCTGATATCGGGTGGTCCAAGGAGACAGGTACCTTAAAAAGTCGGTTCTTATGAAGAGTTATCTACTTGCTTAAACTCGGTACACACACGTAGAAATTTCTATAGTAACGAAGTTCCAGTTTACGGTTTGGGAAATTCTTCTTTCCCGTACACCAAACTGACCCTGTAAAGTATACGTCAGACGAAGATTAATGAAGACACTGGAACTTTTTCAGTTAGTTGTAGAGATTGAGAGTCTAAAGAGTAAAAGTTTTACTACCCTAACCTAATATATAAAGTTGAGAACAGAAGGTCGGGATTTTAAAATAAATACACTAACTTCGTAGTGTTTATCTCATTCCGGAATACAAAATAAAAAATAACTACAATTCTTTTATTTCGGAGTAAAGTATTTGTAGACAAGGTACGTCGTTGTAGAAACTACAAGTGTATTGACTTTCCACACTAAATGTTTAAAGGATAATTTCATTTTCAATTATGGTTTAGTATTTTTACGACATATCCCGAAGGGACAACCGAGTCGTCAATCTTTAGGAGGACGGTACGTTCTCTGTGTACAAGCTAGGGACCAGGTCATTCTAGGGTGTACGGTCTCCGGTTGATTCTGGCACCCCGTGTTGATAACTCGGAAAACGAGTTCTCGGACCCTCGGTTTGATAACTTCGACCACGTGGGTCTCCGTTCTCTCCGGTGGTGTCACTCTTCGGTCTCATGAAGTCGGTCTCGCGTCACGGGAGAGAGGTGTCGATCCCTTTTCTGGTTCGTCGTTACATCTGGTTTTATTTACTTTTATTTGTAAATTTTGTACGACACAGCACATCTTGTTTAATCTCTATTCACAAACTCGGTTCGGTTTCTCTTACCAAACTTTTCTATAAACAATTTAAGAGATGTAAATAAATTGTATGGACAAAGATTTATATCAGAAAATTTTATTAATACCTAATTTGTCCGAGGGGTTCACCACGATCACCATTTCTGGGTGGACGGTTACGTCCTCTACCCTTCTTTGTACCCAAACTAGGGACCCAGTCGTTCTGGAGACCTCCTCCCGTACCGTTCGGTAAGGTCATAAGAGAGGACCTCTTAGGGTGCCCGTCTCTTCGGACTGCCCGATGTCAGATGTCCCAGTGTCTCGACCTGTGATAACTTCGCTGAATCGTACGACGCTATAATTATCGTCCTAACTTCAGGAAGTACAACTAAGATATTACACTGTATTATGACATAAATTTACACAGGTTATCATTTACAATCTCAAAGACGTAACAGGCTATTGTCTAATAAAGGGTGTCATCCAGCAATGTTATGTCACAATTATAGTGATGACTCTAATCATTTGCCATAATCCACTTCGGTTCGCTTTTACCTACCAAAACTATGTTTAATTTGCAACTTCAACAGTAGACAACTGTTCCGACAAAATGACGTCACGAAAGACCTTACAGGGACTCTTTCACCAATCTTTCCGTCTCACACTTGAAAGACAGACATGTAAACGGACCTCCGGAACCACCATACTTAAAATTTTATTTATATATTTATTTTCAACACACACACTTTCGACATCACAGTCAGAACCTGTTTCGGACTTTCTCCCGACATAACCATCTGTCTTTAAGTTATATTCCGTCATAATAGTCGAGTTTTATTGAAACATCTCGTACTACTGTGTGTACTAAACTCAAACAAAAGATTCGTTTACAATAAATATAAGAACTAACTGTCCTTACTCTCTAATGTAGTTTTTGGAATTTTTGTGAAAGGGGGGGGTTCCATTTTAAACCTTCTGACCAAGTTCGTATTATTAATGCGTGGTAAGAAAGAACCTTCAGGATAGGTACGGTTTTGAAGGTATCTACATAAAGTATGTTAAATAGAACTGAAAAGAAAAGGACAGAAGTAATCTAAAATATGCCCTTACCTTAGAACCTTATAAGGTTGGGAACCAGACCCCTCTTTTAATTTTCCTCCCCTTATCTAAACAGAAGGTGTTAATATAATTCAGTCAAACATTTACATGAAACTTACGAACGAGCTTCCGTTAAAATGTCTACAGTTGAAGACTTATTTGACTATCGGTAATCTTAGCATTTATCGATTCTATTTAAGGTTTACAGATATCAACTATAACTTAAAAACCAGACGTAGAACTTTTCTCTAAGTAAGTACGGTCGAACGAGTTCAAAGTCTATCCTCCAGTTCTGGCTGTATAAATCTCTTTAGAAACTAACTTCTCCCTAAGGGACCACTGGGTCTACCATTTCTTAGACGGGCGTTACGTTCTCCAGGTCCAAGTTAAGGGCCCAACCTTTTTAGGGAACCTCTTCCTTTACCGCTGGGTAAGATCTAAGAACGGACCCTTTAGGGTACCTGTCTTCTCGGACCACCCGATGTCAGATACCTCAGCGTTTTTCAGTCTATACTAACTCACTGATTGTGAAAGTGAAAAGTGAACCAACTTCTTTTTAATTATGGTTTAGAATAGTCTCCAGGTCCTGAGTTTTAGTTGGGACGATTTCAATAACAGTTACGTAAAAGGGTGTTTCTCCGTCTTAGACGAACTTAGAAAAGACCTTAAAAGAAGTCGTGTCCGTAGACGAAAGGTCAAACGACGTTAGTCCTGTTTGAGTCAGGGCCGATTCGACGGTAGGAAGGGAAAAGAATATTCTTAACCCGTCTGTCGTAAGAGTAGAAACACTACTAGTTTCCAGTGGTCACCCCTAAAGGTGAAACCTTAAGGAAAAGGTTGACAGTCGACAACCACCTAAATTACTGTCACAAGAAAGTAGCGTCATTTATATGTCGCGCAGACGGTTTAGTCTTCTCTGTATTTGGAGGAGATTGTTACCAAAACTTTTAGTGGTACCTTACACACCACCACCGGACACCGTTTCTGTCTGTTCCGTCTCTCCTCATCCCGACCGACCAGACTTCCCACTTCGACGGTCGACTCAACAATCGGACGAAAGTACCGTTGAGTAGACGAATAAAGAAGTCTTTCATGAAGGTGGGACCGCGGTATCCCCGGGGGAAGGAAACGGGACCCTCGAACGTCCAAATCACGTGTACATAGTCATAAGGTTGTGTGTCGTCAGCCTACAAACGTACCTTCTGTCTTCGATCGGACTCGTCTGTACCTTCTTAGGTAGAAGGATTGGATCCTGACAAACGTCGTCTGGTGGTGGGTTCTTCTTTGTTTTGTTTTTAGTCGAACTAACTAGTACCGGTCTAGTTTCTTTGGTGGGAACAATAAAAAATACTGGAAACAAGACTAAAAACAGACAGAGACTTTTCTGTGTCGCGTCGTATTGTGACAATTGAGATTTCCTATTAATTTTTTTTTTTTTTTTTTTTTTTTGTGACTTTCCTGTCTCGTCGCTCTCACTCTTACATCCAATCTTTGCTCAGGATGTGTAAGTCGCAAAGGTCCTTTCTACATACAAAGTTTACTTTTGTTCACTTAAAGATTGGTATATGCACAGAAAGTAATTTGTGACTGTGGGTCCCCGACTCGACATCTATGACTTAAGGTACAGGACACCAAACCCCAGATAATGCGGAGACGAGGAAAACAATTTTTATTAAAATAAGAACCCTAATCCGAAATTTTACATTTTTATGAGATATGGAATAAAACTTGACCAAGAAATTTATTACCAAACAACCTTTCTATTACATAAGTTACCCGAAAGGACACAGGACATACCTTAGTGACTAAGGTTTCAAAACTCTTTCCAGCCAACGTGTACTCCGACAACTTCTGATTTGTCACAAAGTTACAAACACGTACGAGTCAGCGAGTCACCACAGACTGAGAAACGCTAAGGTACCTAACGTCGGACGGTCCGAGGAGACAGGTACCCTAAAGGGTCCGCTCTCATGACCTCACCCAAAGGTAAAGGATGAGGTCCCCTAGAAGGACTGGGTTCCTAGTTCACGTGTCGAAAACGCAGAGGACGTAACAACAACAAATCAGTGATTCATCACAGGCTGAGAAAATACTGGGGCACCTGAAAATCGGGTGGTCCGAGGAGACAAGTACCCCAAAGGAGGACTTATCCGTCCGATTAAGAAATGGTGACACGGTGGACCTTTCGGGGTTTCACAAAGTCGTGATAAAAAATAATCGACACGACACGAATCAACGAATTCAGTACAGACTGAGAAACACTGAGGTACCTGACATCGCAGGGTCCGAGGAGACGGATACCTTAAAAGGTCCGTTCTTATGACCTCACCCAACGGGAGGAGGTCTCCTGGAAGGGATGGGTCCCTATCTTGGGTCCACAGGGGGTAACATCCGTCTAAGAAACGGTCGACTCGGTGGTCCCTTCGGGAAGATAATCGGTTGTTCCAGTTAATGTTTCACTACGAAAGGTGGAAAGTCAGGTGTCCCGTTGTCGAAGTGACCGTTAAAATACGACACTCCGGAAGCGTACTATGATGCCCATTCGGGAAATGTAAATGGACCACTCGGGTGTTCGTGCGTCACACAGTAGACACACGACACGACCCGAATCAGCTAGTCAACACAGGCTGAAAAACGCTGGGGTACCTGACATCAGGTCCGAGGAGACAGGTACCCCTAAGAGGCCCGTTCTTACGACCTCACCCAACGGTACGGGAGGAGGTCCCCTAGAAGGGTTGGATCCCTAGTGTGGGTCCAAAGGACGTAACATCCGTCTAAGAAAATGGAGGACTTGGTGGTCCCTTCGGGTCTCACCCAGTCCAAACATAAGTGTTTGTTTGGAAACAAAAAGTGACTACCCGCTTCCTCGTGTAACTTGACCTTTTCGAAACGACCAACGAGAGAGGACGACTCGAAAATCTGTAGATCTACAGTCATTGTGGTGTACTTTACGACTATTCGAGGTTTTTCTTAAGAGTAGGTTGTTCAGTTGGTGGTTTGTGATGGTTCACACCAGATGGAACATTTCGTCCACTGACCATGGAGTTCCTTACCGACGACTCCTGTCCACTGGGGTGTTTACACAGGACCTACTCGGCGTGACGACCAGTAAAACACCCAGAGAGAATCCCGTCACGAAGAGTTTGAAAGTATGCACGGTCTCAGTGGACCTGTATAACGGTTATTCGTCTAAAACTTAGTCACATAAACCCTCCTCGGACTCTCAGACTTAAAGATTGTTAAGGTTCACTACAACTGGAAACCGAGTACCTCGTACGAACCTCTTCATTGAATAACATTGGTTTTCACCCCAGACAAACGGACGACGAGTTTTCAGTGACTTCTCCGTTCCAACCACCTTTCCTTTCGAACGAAATAAAACCTACGGCCGTGGACTCCACCTCCTTCCTACCTGAATGACTATTAAGTACCCGTCTCGAAAATATCTGTCTCCCTCCCCCGATGCACGTCTTTGTCGTGTCAGTCGAGACTGTCAGTAGACCTTTGACCAGTAACCACCAGACTGGACGTAGTAGAGCTACCAAAGTAATGGTAAGTCAAGGTCCCAGCCAAACGTAGGTAAAGGAACTCCGGCTAAGAGTCTTAACACCGGTGGATGCAGTACCGATATCAGACCAGTAGTGTATCAATTGAAGGAGGTGGACCACCCCCATAGTCATAGACATTCTACCAGTGTCCTACTCCGAGTCTAATAATAGATATCGGTGACCTCCCTGAGGAACTGAACCGAGTACACAATCAGCGAGACGCACAGGCTGAGAAACGCTGGGGCACCTGACATCGGGCGGTCCGAGGAGACAGGAACCCTAGGGGGTCCGCTCTTACGACCTCGCCCAACAAGAAATGTAACAATACAAAACGAGAGAACCTGACGAAAAGAAACGAAGGCGGAAAAGAGTGAAAGGACTAATTTGTAAGAAACCGACTTCAAAATAGTGTGCGTTTTCCGTCCGACTCCTGTACCTCCCCTTCCTGGTATCACGGGACGAGTCAAAGTAATACTCCCACGATAAATTCCTAAAACCCACGTCTCTTGAGAGACCATCCACTGACACTAGTACTTAGCAAAGTAATAGTCCTTCTCTTCTATCCCTCCACTCTATGCTCCATATGGCGTACTTTTAAGAGGATGAAGAAAGATTAAGGTGAAAGGTCAGAACCGATAAAGATACTTCTACTCTTTTGTCTTTTCAAATTTTTTTAAATAACTTTTCAACGAGTAGAACCGCCACCATGTGTTTAACCCGTAAAGTAAAAATAAGTTAAAAGATAAAAGTGTTTTCATAGAAGAAGAAAAAAATGTTTTACTAAAGGTAAACTTACGTCTAAACATCCTTCTTAAGTCTTTTTACGATACACTTCCTAATCAATTACCTCAAAACCCGTGCTAAAGAACAAACATACGACTCAGGACACATTGAGAAAGGGTTGGGTTACCTGTCATCGGGTGGTCCGAGAAGGTACCCTAAGGGTACCTAAAAGATTTAGATTTAAAAGGTCCATCCCCATAACCACGCCCAACGGTAAAGGAAAAAGTCCCCTAGAGGGAGCTGGTCCCCACCTTGAGTGTATAGGACGTGACCGGGAGTCTAAGAAACGGTAACTTGGTGGTCGTAAGGATTAGGTAGATTTCCCTAATATTAGAAGGTACAGGATAAATACAAATCAAAGTAGACGTTGAAAAGTAACCTAAGGGAACTCGGGTTGCTCAAAATGACTACATCTGTGACGTCAGTACGTTGTTTTCTCTTAGTCCTTAGTCGACCCTCTGACATCAGGAAAATTACACTACGAGAGAAGTCGACTCGATTATTGAGGACGCAAACACCGACGGAGTCGATCCCCTCTACCTACAGAGAAGAGAGAAAGAGGTCAACGACTACTACAAAGTTTCCAGGGTGACCTGATAACTCTTCGTAAACGAATCTCATAGACGGTCCAATCAGGTCTGAAACGTTAAATAACCATGTAAGACAGTTTGGTGCCCGAATGGGACCATTTAGTTTCTCCGAAAAACCTGTCATAGGGGTCGTTCGATCCATTAACCCCTACCTTTAGAACCCTCTCAGTGTCGTGTCGGGTCTTTATGGGAACATTTTACATTTGTCAACACAGAGTAGGAGACATACGACTGTTGAGACCAATTTAGTAATTTTTTTTACATAGCTGTTTCGTACTGAAAGAGCGATGGTTTAGTAGGTGGTCGTCGTCCTGGACTTTTCTACAAACTGTTTTCTTCAGTGTAGACAGACGAAAAAACGGTCAATTGAATCTCCTCGACGGACCTCTTAGTCATAATTTTAGAATGAGACGTTCCAACAACGTTACCGTGCCGATAGATGAACTTAAGTTTATCAATAAAAGAACTAGTTACCGAAACCTAGGTCACTAAGGGTCCAAGTGGTTGACGTACCTTTAGTGAACGGTCTCACATAAAACTGCAAGAACCGTCCTTAAAGTGATTTTTAGTCACAAAATAAGAAAATCAGTAAAGGGGGAGTATACTCCGGAGTGATTAGGTTACATAGTCTATCTTGTCTCATAAATGATTAGAAAAAAAAAAAAACACTTAGGGTAAAAATATTTTTTTGTAGTTTAACTTGTAACTTTTACCATAATATATGTACACCATAATAAAATACGTCTTGTCTGCAGATTTTACGTCACTTATCAGAACTAATTTTACCTTTGGAAAATTTATTAGTATCCCATATTTTAGTTTACCTTCTTCCGACCTCATTGTGTTCAGTTCGTTTTGTCGAAATTACGACAAAAAGAGTAAAGGGACACGAAACACGGGACTTCTCGGGTCGAAAGAACCCTCACGTGACCACGTCGCGACTCGTCTGAGGACTCTTGTAGACTCACTAGACGAGGTCGTCTCGACAACATCTGCCCCAGCCACTAGGTGTGACCTGTAGGAGAGAAGGTGTCCAAAGGAGGTCGGTGAGAGGAAACCTTTGCACGACACCGGGAAAGAGATTCATTCCTGAAGAGTTCGTGCCAAGAGACCTGACCTACCAAGAGACCGTCCCCACCTGCAGACAACCAACAAATCGTCGTGGGGACCTAAGGGATGAGTGATCTACGGCCATGGTAGGAGGGGAAGATCATTGGTGTTTACAGAGGTTTGTAGGGAATCACCTGTTGCTACGGGGCTCAGCTAGCTCTTGCTTTACGGGATTCAGGAAAAAATAGGGAGTTCGGGTTTGTAGAGGACACTTCAGAGAAACCTAGCACATATAATCGGGTACTACTGAAAAGGTAATGTAAAGATATTTTTTGGGTCAACGGATTTGTTACCTATGAATCTCACTTGGTACTGTGGGACGTCTCTTATTCCCGCAATTCCCGGTGCAAACAGAGAAAGGACTGAGAAGGGAGGAGAACTCCGTACTGACAATTAGGTCCTCCACGAAAAGGCTGACGGAATTCGGTGGACTTTCCTCTTTTTACGAGAGAGGAACAAGAATAAACGTAGGGAAAGTAACGACTAATCAAACTTGTGCAAAAGGAGACAAGATACCGGTAAAAAGAAAAAAGAAAAACACTGCGAACAATCAAAGAAATCGGATGAACAGGTTACATAATAACAAAGGTAAAACTAAACCTAATTTTAAGTGTAAAAGTAATATCAATATTTAGTGAACGAATAGTATACATAACGGTTTTTTACAGAAGGTCCGACATATTAATATACGTTAACATATAATTTAAAAATATATCGGTCTTTACAGTTCGAAAAGAAATACCGATGAACTAAAATATACCAAGGAATGTCAGGGAAGGTGGTATCAATACTGTATAGTACAACAACAATAAATCAGAGAGTCAGCACAGGTTGAGAAAGCACTGGGGTACCTGACATCGGGTGGTTCGAGGAGACAGGTGCCCTAAAGGGAACGTTCTTATAACCTCACCCAACGGTAAAGAAGAGGTCCCCTAGAAGGACTGGGTCCCTAGCTTTGACTCTATATAGTATCACTATATGATAATGACTTTATGTCGTTTTTGTGACTTTTTTAAGATTATCCACGTAATTGTCAAGTTTTCTTTGTAGTTTAAGGATTATGTATCCTTTATGACTTCAGATATATTGTTAAACTTACATCTTACTACCTACCCTCATATTCCTCCACAAATCTGACGACTGAAACCTCTTTTTCGTTTTCAACTTTTCTACTTCTCTTTGTGTACATCTCCGAAGGTGTAACCATCCACCAGTTCGACTCTGGTCCCTTTTACCCATTGTCCCGGGGTACTTGCGACAGTAGGAGGGACGACCGAAGTAAGTCGACCCAAACACATAGACACAAGTCGCAGAGAATGTGCCACCAACATTCCAGTCCTTCGACCCTCTTCTCGAATCCTACAGGACGTCGAAGAAACGATAGGACTGGAGTAAGGAGTGAAATGACAAACACTGACTCGAGTAAAGATATACCGCTGTGTGACACATAAGTCGTTGTACCTACCTAAAATTTTTGTACGACACTACCTTTCCATCCTCCTTAAATCACGTGTTCTGAGGAATACATTTAGTCGTTGCGTTGGTCTCGTGATACCTAAAAAGGTCCTAGGTACGTATAAAAACCTAGATAAAGTTAGTGCGATCTCTTCCTTACATAGATAACCCTCCCTCACCTTGACTGCATTCTTGTTCCTGTTCTCTCGCTTTTTTTTTTTTTTTTGTCCTTCCCTTGAACGTTGGCACCTACGTGTGTTGAACACATGATCCCTCGTATTAAGGAGGCGAGATATGGGATCTTGGCCTCTTCCACTACCGTGAGGTGAGGTCATGACCACCCAACGCCAGGCACCCCAGTACTCCTCAGCCTGTGTTGACTCGCTGAAGTGAAAGTGAAAAGTGAAAGTACGTAACCTCTTCCTTTACCGTTGGGTGAGGTCACAAGAACGGACCTCTTAGGGTCCCTGCCCCCTCGGACCACCCGACGGCAGACACCCCAGCGTGTCTCAGCCTGTGCTGACTTCGCTGAATCGTCGTCATCGTCGTATGGGATCTTTTCAGGGACCTATGCCGACAATAATGTCAGCCAACAATTTCACGATTCCTTTCCTAAAGGGACCACCAAGTCTCCGATTCTGAGACGACAGGGTTACGTCCCCGGGTAGAGGCCAGGACTCTAAGATGTACGGTCTTGATTTCTAGTGTGTACGGGGTTCCTTCTATCTACTGGGGTGTAAGACGTTGATTCTGGGTTACGTCGGTTTATTCGTTTATTTATAATTTTTTTTATTATTTCACGACTCCTTCCGTTAACTGTATCTTAGATCACTTTCGTGAAGAACCCATCGTCACTAGTGATGATCCTCAAAAGATCAGGTAAGTTTAGTCAAGTTCGACGGTAACAGAGGACACACGATTTGAGACACGATCCTAACGGTGAATCTCGAAAATTTAATTTCATATCTACGAAAGACTCTCTACCGAAGGAAGGTACCCTCTACGACTCGGGTCTCTACCCCACACAACAACGTCTGGTTCCAGTTGTGCTCCCCTTAAAACACTCAAGAGGAGCCTACGGTCCAGAAGATAGAATGTTCCGACAACACACTGTTGACTAGTGTGTCTACCGTTACAGGAGAGTGGTTAGGCTAGGGTGTACCCCATTACAGTCCCAGTAGTTTTTCGATACTTCGAGTCGGGGGTACATCAGT
Organism: Capra ibex; assembly: GCA_006410555.1. Taxonomy (NCBI): domain Eukaryota; kingdom Metazoa; phylum Chordata; class Mammalia; order Artiodactyla; family Bovidae; genus Capra; species Capra ibex. The sequence goes on along the minus strand of SJYO01004349.1, from coordinate 403,674 downwards.
TGGAACCCATAAACGCCACTGGCGTCCACCTGTTAAGTCCTCGGCCTACTTGGAGTGACGTCTAACCCTCCGGATGGCGAGGGGATCGGGAGTCCCAGGACAAATAAGACACTAAGAAATAGATAGAGGAGAACAGATGGAAGGAAACCGAAGTTTACCCGAGTTTAAAAGAAATAGGAATTTTAGAAGGGGAAGTGCCTGTATTCCCGAAGGAAACACCGAATCGACCATTTCTTAGACGGACGTTACACCCTCTGTACCCAAGCTAGGGACCAACCCTTCTAAGAGACCTCTTCCCTTCTCGTTAGGTGAGGTCATAAGACCGGACCTCTTAAGGTACCTGGCACATCAGGTACCCCAGCGTTTCTCAGTCTGTGTAGACTCGCTGTGAAAGTGAAAAGTGAAAGTGTCTACATTTCTTGTCTCAAAACCTGAGTCACCCTCTTCCTCTTCCAACCTTACTAAACTCTCTTGTCGTGACTTTGTATATGTGATGGTATATACTTTGTCTCTCGGTCACCTTCGAACTACGTACTGTGTCCCTTGGGTTTCGAACACGGGACCCCGTTGCATCTCCCTATCCCACCCCTCCCTCCGCCCTCGTCCCTAGGTCCCTCCACCCCTGTGTATCTACGGATACCGACTAAGCACGAGTACAGACCGTTTTTGGTAGGGTTATAACATTAGTAGGAGGTTACTTTTTATTTATTTAATAATTAATTATTTGTTTTAGAAGGGGAGGTGAGACAGAAGTATAAGTCCGTACTCGAACAGAAATAAGGGTGAGAAGTACTACTTAGAAGACCTTCCTAGACGTCTAGTCTTACATTCCTTTTCCCCCGGATTGATACAGACGACGGTATAGGGGTCGGAGAACTTGTACGAACCGTACATCATCCACTAGTTAATTATAACTATCTCACTGACTTACTTCTTTACTTAATTACCTTAAGTAAGAGAATTTAAGATGTAAGTAAGTGGTACCTCGTACAGTGTCAGTTTGGAAGGGGTTTGTATGACTTTGACGACACAATTTATCGAGAATTGAAAGATAGACTTTTTGCACACGACAAAAACCTGATCTCACAAGAATAAAAAAGGGGTATGGTACACTGGGTCAACGAGTAGAGGATAAAGAATTTTTGGGTGAAAAGGAGACCTAAGATCTGTGGTCGGATATGACTAAGAAGACTATCCTGAAACTGTTATGAAAACCAAGGAAAAAGGTCTAGAAAAATTTAAAGTACACTCACTAGGGGAAGAGAGAAGTGGACAAGAAGTCCGACCACTGAAACAACTATGGAGTATTTATGTGTTCCCGAGGGGCCACCGAGTCTACCATTTCTTAGACGGATGTTACGTCTTCTGGGTCCAAGCTAGGGACTCAGTCCTTCTACGGGACGTTTTCCCTATCCGATGGGTTGAGGTCATAAGAACGGATCTCTTAAGGTACCTGTCTCCTCGGACCACGTATCCCAGCGTTTCTCAGCCTGGGCTGACTCACTGATTGTGTGTGTGTGTGTGTGTGTGTGAGTTTTTGTCGGAGCCTTTACTGTTTTCACATAAAGGTCTTGACCCTTCTGTAAAAAACGGAATTTACAAAGTGGAAATGAAGTTATACTCGTAAATTTGTTAATAGGATTTAGGATAAGGTTGATATAATGACTTGAAAAGAGGTCCTGAGAGATACTAGAGTGGTGTGTAGGTCAGGGTTTCTAACCTCTGTGATCAAAAACGTCTGAGGAGAGGGAGGAGACTGAGAGACCTGTATTCCAACTCTTCCACGACCCTCGACCACTACCCGTCCCGTCGGACCGCACGACATCAGGTACCCCAGTGTTTCTCAGTCTGTACTGACTCGGCGACTTGACTTGACGGGAAGGGAGGAGGCAAGAAAAAAGAAATCAACCGGAAGCTCTGGATAGGACCTGAATTCCTCGCAGGGATCCAGACCGGAGAAGAGACGTAAGAAGGACACGGTAGAAACGTGTCACGAAGTCGCGAAGGATAAACTTAATCAAGAAGAGACTAATAGAGGGATTGTACGTTTCTTTTAGAAGGTAGTGTTTGGGAATGAAAAGGGCCTAACGGACATAATACTTCAAATTGAATCGAGATGTTTCCTGAGTTTTAAGGTGGGTAGGAGTAGAGGTTTGATTAAAGGACAGAATGGAGCCAAGTAGAAATCATGGTGGGAAGTGGGGTCAGGCAAACTTACGTTAAGAAGTAACCTTTTTCAAAAAGTAGTTCTTCCAAGAGAAGATGGTTTTGGTTTTATACATTCTGAGAGAGAGTTATTTTCTCCAAAGACGGAAGTAAAGACAAGACAATAAAGTTACCAGTGGAGACTGTTCCCGTACCCTAAAAGATGAATTATGTCAAAAGAATATCGGACAGAACGTGTATACCACATGAGTAGGTAGGTAGGTGGATAGGTAGGTAGGAAGGTACGTAGGTAGGTGGTCAAATAGGTAAGCAGGTAGACAGACAGGTAAGTAGGTAGGTAGGTAGGTATAAATAGTACTTCAGATATGTCAAATTACGGAAGACCTCTTTGAATTTAAGTGTTTGTTATTTTAAAGATCATGTAGTTTTCGATGTTTTAATATAGGTTTTTTAAAATTTACAGTACAAATGATTTGACAATGAAAAACTTTTGTAACAAAGTTGGGTTCAGTTAAAGAAATCACGGACCCCGGACACATGGATATTATTACAAGTATCGACTACCAGGAACATGAAAATCTCAAATTGTTAAACCTCCACCCCACAAATACTTGAAACCGTTCCGACACCTGTACCCTACAGAGTGCCTCGGGAGTTTCATGTTACCCGTAAAGTCTTCATTTGCACAGACACGGTCGACCATACAGTGTCGTCTCAGAACAACTGTCACAAACTACGTAAACTTCTGTACGAGATACGAAAAATCTTTTGAGGTATTTTAGTCTTCGAATGTGACATTGAAATACACGACTTTGTATAGTCTGTAGACTAGGACAAAATGAAGGGGAAAAAAAGGGGGACTTTTAAGACGAAGGTAAGTAGGTTTCATACTCTTTCTTTCGACCAAATTTTTGGAGATCACTCGTAAAAGATAGAAATGTTGAAAGAAATTCCGACGTAATAGGTCCATCGTGAGCATCTTCTGGGACGGACGTTACGTCCTCTGTGTTCAAACTAGGGACCCAACCCTTCTAGGGGACCTCCTCCCGGACCGTTGGGTGAGGTCATAAGAACGGACCTCTTAGGGTACCTGTCTCCTTGGACCACCCAATGTCAGGTACCCCAGTGTTTCTCAGCCTGTCCTGACTTCACTGAATCGTACAGATTAACTTTTTAGATCTTGTGAGTAAAATTTCCACCTAAAAATTTTACTAAAATTTATACTCAAGAGTGTATATATAAAGTGTTATCTTCGTCCGAATTCGAATCTCTGGAGTCTCTCCGACTATCATTCACCTAAACAATCTTTTTTATTGGTATGATTACGAAGTAGCCATCGAATTCGTTTTCCCATGCCGTCCCTAAAAAGACTCACTACCTATGAGTTTCGTACCCGTAAAAAAGATTGAAAAATACGATCAATTTACCCGAACTTCTTTATAAGAAGAAAAACAATTCATCGTCCATTTTATATGGATTACAGAATGTTTCTTCTTTGTCTACTTTATGTCACCAAGCGAAGAAAACTCATTCTTATAACTTTTTCTAATGTACCGAGAACTATTTTCGAACTGGAACTAGAGTCTCTTCCTACCACGGTAAGTCTTCGAGAAGGACATGTTAAACCCAAGTGTAGAAAGAGAGACTCGTAGAGACGGCCCGACCTCGGAGTCAAAGATCAAGATAAGACTTCCTCACCCTCTGTAGAAGGGTCCTCCCCATTCAGAAGGAGTCTCAGTAGAGGACCACAGCAGACACAGACATCGACGGTGCACCACTCCCTTCTTCCCAAACATCTCCGAAACGAGTTACGGTGGGTAAGTGGGCTTGGGTCTTTGTGTGTCAAGGTCGACGCACATCAGTCGTACCGCGACGACAATTAAACAGAATGATGGAATTATTGACCTCTAGGGACTTTATTATGCAAAAATCGGTACGTAATCTTTACCGTTATATAACCGAAACTACAGTTTTACTTTAGACGTAATGGTTTTGGGGCACTCGTTCTTCTAATTAATATAAACATGTTGGAAAAAAGGATTGACTAGCGATTGTTTAATACTTTCATGTACCTCAGAATAAACCCTTTATTAAAAGTCGATAATAGAGTTTACCTCACGACGATTAAAACGACCAGGTCAGTTACATGACTAACGATATGAAGAATTAAGGTGAAATAGAGAGTTTCTACCTTAGCATAATTTTAGAAAACTTTTATTTTGGTTTGTGACAAATTGACAATCTAATTGAAAGTGACTCAGTTACTCTAAGGATTACTTATTTAGGTAACGTAATATAAACTAAACTGAAATATTTTTGTCATAGTCTCGATTAACTGTTAAATTACTTCCCAAACGTTTTCGATGGAATACAAAAAAGGGGGCAGAAAGAGAAACAAAGCCTCAATCTGACACCGGGTCAAAGACGTATTAGAAATCAAAATCGGGGAAAAGTTCCACGGTCCGGTCTTCACCTGTCGGGGACCGATAATTCTTCAGCCAAGAATAAGCCCGTTAACCGGTTTGAACTGACGTCACCATAGTTAACATCCATATAATAACATAAGTAAAAATGATTTCCCGTGCAGTGAAAAGAAAGGAGGTCCTTAAAAATCGTTCACCAATTTTTATTGGAAATTCTTTCCAATATAATGAGACTCCGGATCGGTTTGGAAAACCTACCTTTAGACGTAGGTAGTATGAGTCTAGACAGTTTCATTCAGATGACTCATCAAGTCATCTGTATTCCAACTTAAGTTTACAGTGACGCGGTACAAAACACTTTTTTACCAACCGGCTCTACTGGAAACGGACGGTGACAAGGTAAAACATTAAACTTTCCATCCCTTTTCGATCAGGTACTTTAATATGTCATAATCTTGGGTTGAGTTCTCGTTTCTGTCTAAGTTTAAAATTAAGACTTTAACAGTCGAAACCCACTCCTCCTTGTATTTAGACTAGTGGAGAATGTAAAAGTAAGTTAGAAGTGGACTTCGTAAGAAAATTCTTACTTTTTACAAGTGACAACCAGTTCTTCCACACTCAAATCGTTAATGTCCTTTTCGACAAAAAATTTTGTTAAGAGGTAACTTACGTGCAGAGAAATTTTATATGATGTGTAAGATATTAAAACCAAACAACACAAATAAAAGAAGAGTAAAATAACTCTAAATTAGTAATGTGTCGTGACCTATTCAAATTCTACATGTCGCATTACTGATGACGAGTAGGATATTGAAACTTGACACCGGTGGTTCAAGGAGTTCCTTAAAGAGATTAAGATCTTTTGTTGTGTTCCGTTTCCATTGGCAATCAGTAATTGTCATTTACTATTATTTTTGTAAGTGATATTTCTTGGATTTACCTTTAATGAACTTCTGGTGGAAGCTTAAAAATGTATGAACCTTTTTTACGTCCTTTCTCGACTTAGTTAAAGGTATCCTGATACCTTTTTACCATCAAAAGACTCTTGAATAATATATAGAACACATGTATCGATAAATTTCTATCTAAGATTCGTACGTTTGGTCTTTTACTTTAGTGAGGAAATTAGTCACTGTCAGATAGATTTATTTGGTTTGGAAAAAACTTTCGCCACGGGTGTCTCCTGCCACCAACAGCGCAGCAAGTCGAAAGAAGCTGTGGATCCCCTAAATCTATTTGTTTCAAGCCTAACAAAACAAGATGGAAATCGACAAAGCAAGGGTGGTGGAGAAAATCTTGCATAAGACCTCTGTGTACCGGTCGACTCGTAAAGACTTGAAATCTCTACCTTGGTAAAGCAGACACCAAACACCAATAGGACAACACGAGATGCGCTTGGGAGTGTCCAAGACGGTTCAACAGGAATATCGACAACTAAGAAGAGGAGAGTGTGGAAGTAAGACCCGTAATAATAGCTGTGAGAACCAAATTTTATAACGGATATACGAATATTAAAGTAACCTTCCTGACTATGACTTCGACTTTGGGGTTACCTAACCGGTGGACTACGTTTTTCGGTTGAGGAACCTTTTCTGGGACTACGACCCTTTCTAACTTCCGTCCTCCTCTTCCCCTACTGTCTCCTACTCTACCAACCTACCGTAGTGACTGACTTACCTGTACTCAAACTTGTTTCAGACCCCCTATAATTTCCTGTCCCTTCGGACCGCACGACGTCAGGTACCCCAGTGTTTCTCAACCTGTTTTGAATCGCTGACTTGTTGTTTTTACTGTACGAATATCAAACGTTCTAAGAGAAGACAGATTTCCGACATTGAACGTAGTTAGATGACGTAGACAGGTCGTGTTACACAATATTCCCGGAGAGAGGAGGTTTTTTAAACTAGAAGGGAGTAAAAGTTTAAGTTGTACTACATTCGGAGGTTCGTTACAAACCTTTCTATGCCTACAGTATAATTCAATTTTAGACACAGATGGTGAAGTCTATACAGGAAATAGTAAAAGTTGTTTAGGTAACATAACTTTTGGATGTCATTACAATCTACTACACAAGAGGGAGAATCGTACTATCGACCAGCTATTCAGAACAACTAAAATGGAAACTTTCTAACTTTTTCATCTTTTGTATACGTGGTGAACCAAATAAATTCTGCGTGGGTTATTACATGAACTACTTAGTCCTATATTGTTTTATTAATCAACCTATATTTGTTGTCGACATTTTGTTCCTAACCGTTTGGTACGGAACACTCTTTTTAGGTCAGATCAGAAATTACCAGAAATTTTTTTTAACAACATTTCTTAAAATATCGTATATTCGATTCTCAATCGACGTTCCTTTAGGTTGGTCAGGTAAGACTTCCTCTAGTCGGGACCCTAAAGATACCTCCCTTACTACGATTTCGACTTTGAGGTCATGAAACCGGCGGAGTACGTTTCTCAACTTAGTAACCTTTTCTGAGACTACGACCCTCCCTAAACCCCGTCCTCCTCTTCCCCTGCTACCTCCTACTCTACCGACCTACCGTAGTGACTGAGCTACCTGCACTCAGACTCACTTGAGACCCTCTACCACTACCTGTCCCTCCGGACCGCACGACGCTAAGTTCCCCAACGTTTCTCAGTCTGTGCTGACTCATTGACTTGACTTGACTTGATTTTGATTCTCACCAAATATTTAAGAATTTTCTAACGGTTCACACACGTACACACGTACGTGTGTGTGTTTCTTATACGTTGTCCCTGTTGTACCGTACTTTTCGGACTTTATAAATGATAGACCGGAAAAGTGTCTTTTCAAATGGTTGGGGTGGGGGCAACATCACCCTATACGGTGATTTGAAATGTTAGGATCGACGATCAACTATGTAATAATGGTTTGGAATATTATTTGTTAAATCTTTACACTTAAGTCTGAAAGAGTACGTCTACCCCATATCGTATGTATTTTAATACAGAGGAGTTTATAAAACGTCGAACAAAGGTTTATTACTAATATCACATTGATAANAAAATTTTCTAACAGTTCACACACGTACACACGTGCGTGTGTGTGTTTCTTATACGTTGTCCCTGTTGTACCGTACTTTTCGGACTTTATAAATGATAGACCGGAAAAGTGTCTTTTCAAATGGTTGGGATGGGGGCAACATCACCCTATACGGTGATTTGAAATGTTAGGATCGACGATCAACTATGTAATAATGGTTTGGAATATTATTTGTTAAATCTTTACACTTAAGTCTGAAAGAGTACGTCTACCCCATATCGTATGTATTTTAATGCAGAGGAGTTTATAAAACGTCGAACAAAGGTTTATTACTAATATCACATTGATAAAAAAGTAGGTTAGAAGATTATAACACCCTACTTAATTTAAATGTCACTTATATGCTTAGTATAACTTTGATATAAGGTCTACGTCGACATTTTTGAACTTTCTCTTCTACGTTTTTATAAGTTCCATGACTTCGTTAAAATTTCACCGAATTTGTGATGTCAATACTCAAAATTTCACCTGTTTTAAGGTGACCCACAGTTATATTTCAGTAGTACCTATACGAAACCTTATTCTGGTGATTAATCAGTAATAAGGAAGTTGTCGTTTACCACTTACTCCTACGTGAAACACAGTCCCTAGTACGATTCACGAACGACAATTCCTACCTTCTATGTATATTTTTATAAACACTATGTTAGTCTATGTGCGAGATTCTCTCTGTACGTAACTCATGTAACAACAAAAACAAATCAGTGATTCAAAACAGACTGAGAAACGCTGGGGTACCTGACGTCGTGCGGTCCGAAGGAACAGGAAGTGATAGAGGGTCTCAAACGGGTATGAGTACAGGCAGCTCAGCCACTACGGTAGGTTGGTAGAACAGAAGGTAGTAGGGGAAGAGGAGGACGGAAGTCAGAAAGAGTCTTTACCCCAGAAAAGGTTACTCAGTCGAGAAACATAGTCCACCGGGTTCATGACTACGAAGTCGAAGTCGTAGTCAGGAGGGTTACTTGTAAGTCCCAAAAAAATCCTACCTGACCTATTGTCTCTCAGGAACAATAGGTTCCCTGAGAATTCTCAGAAAAGGTCGTGGTGTCAAACTTTCATAGTTGAGAAACAACGAGTCGGAAGAAACCCCAGGTCGAGAGTGTAGACATGTACTGATGACCTTTTTGGTATCGAAACGTCCGACTCCTGAGAAGGAACCAAGAGACCTACCGTGAGAGACCTCCCAAGGGTCTCACATCGGAAAACCCGTTCTTCCGGAACAGCCCATACTGAAACGTCCAGACATCTCGTCCACTAATAAAAATAACCTTCCGTTATTCGAGGTTTGGGACGGTTCTCGGAAAAGGACCGGAGAAGGACCGAAGGAAATAATGACGCGTTGTCGGAGTCGACGACATAAACAGTTGTGCGATCCCTCTCGACACGTAAGACAACCGATGTCGTTTGGACCCCGAACAGGACATTTACGACTACAAAAGGATTCGAGTCAGGACAGTAAGGTTTACTGTAAAATAAGACGAATAACAGTAATGAAAAAACGTCTTCTTAAAATTTTGGCACTAACGAAAACATCAGACTCCTTCTTTTCCCGTGACTAGGTGTAACTCTCTACATCTATTAACAAGTCCTCCAAAGCCTCCAATTCTTCTCACTCTAAAACTTTTCTCTATCACGTATGAAAATTTATATATTTGAACAAAGAAAGTTTGGAAATGGTATTTCCCAAACGTTATTACACGTCTATTACTTTGCTTTACTTCAGTTAAAGGTGTCTATTACCTCTCAACTTTCTTTGTTTCTACAACTAGTACCTACCGTCCCCTTCAACCTCTGTCATGTAAGTTGATAAACCTGTATTTTACTTAGTAAGTACCCTTATTCATCTCATTGCGTTGAGTCCTAACTATCACCTAAATAAAATTTAACGTCAGTCCTGTACATGAAGGATCCACCACGATCACCATTTCTTGGACGGATAACTACGCCGTCTGTATTCTCTACGGTCACCAAACGACCCAGTTCTTCTAGGGGACCTCCTCCTGTACTGTTGGGTGAGGTCATAAGAACGGACCTCTTAGGGTGCCTGTCTCCTCAGACATCCACCCGATGCCAGGTCTCCCAGTGTTTCTCAACCTGTAATGACTTCGTCGATTCGTACATACGTTTGTACCCTGTATATCGACGATATCGACAACAATATTACAGATCTTTTATGATTATAGGTAATTTTGTTTTGATAATATGTGGAACAGGGTCTTCACACAAACTATAGTTAGTCGGGTAACTTGGTCTCTTAATCAAAAGAAATATATGTCGTTTCTTTTCCCGAAGGGTCCGCCACGTCACCATTTCTTAGGCGGACGGTTACGTCCTCTGGGCTCTGCGTCCAAACTAGGGATCCAACCCTTCTAGAGGACCTCTTCCTTAACCGTTGGGTGAGGTCATAAGAACGGACCTTTTTAGGGAACTTGTCTCCTCGGACCTCCCAATGTCAGGTACCCCAGCGTTGCTCAACCTGTGTTGACTCGTACGAACGTGTGCACGGTTGTTTCCGTACTTCTCTCGTCGTCCTGGAGAGACGTCCAGAGAGATGAACACTCCCGAAGTGTCGATAACAGAACTGCACCCTTCTTCTGTGACGTCCAATGAGAAGGAGAGAAGACTAGGAAACAAAGGACGGGAAAGTACACACAACAGGTTAAGGTCTCTTACTCTCTTCCTTCTCTGTAAGAAAGAGTCTATACCTTTAAAGTCTTTTCGGCAAAGGTTTTAGAGATCTCTCGGTCAGGTGTAACGGCGTTGAATAGAAGTCAACTGCGTACTCTAACAAACTTTACACTTTGTAAAGCAATCGAGGTTTCGAAGTGTGCAAATTGAGTTATATAGCACGTTACGTAAACACATCCCCAAACCCCTCCTTAATATCCCCCGTTCTCGGTGGGTAAGAAGTGTTTCATTGACCCTTTTTAGACTGCTCATTATAATATAGAACAACTCTTTCGTTTTGAAAGGTCCTGAGGTATTTCCTTCAGTCTGTCTTTATAACAGACTTATAAAAGATTTTTCTTTAATATGTTTACATTTTGTCTTTACCTAAGTATCTGGGTCTCTTACTTAAATACCAGTGGTGCCTCCTTCCGCCCCGTCCCCATCAGTCCCTCAAACCCTACCTGCACATGCTTGTGAAGATACAAATTTTACCTATTGGTCGTTCCTGGACGATATACCGTGTCCCTTGAGACGAGTCACAATATATCGTCGGATCTGCCCTCCCCTAAAAGCCCTTCTTACCTATGTCGATGCACACACCGACTCTAACTTTGATAGTCGATATAGGGTTGTGTGTGTGTTTTTTTTTCAAAGTCCTCAAGACAGAGATCTACACCAGTGACCGTATGGCACCCCGTAAACTGTCTGGGTACCTGTTACTGCGGTAGGAGAAGAGAGACCCTTTACCCGAGACCGAGACTTTTTACCTGTAGGTAAAACGGGAACTAAAGTGGATGAAGTCACCCTTTTGTTAAGTAAATTTCGTCTAACTGTTTTAAGAAAGAAAGCAATCTCTTATAAAGTGTTCTGTTAAGACCCTTCTATTTAGAAAAGTACAAAATTCCCTTCAAATATCTCAAAATACTTAAGGTATCCAAGAAAAACTTCTTTTAGTAAATAACCGTTTAAGTATTAGTGAACCTATATAAAATCCGATAGACATAAATTACTAAGGAAAGTAACACCGAGTTTAAGTAGAATAACTGAATTAAACCGTAGAGACATAATACTAGATTATATAATTCTGAAACAACACTGTCATCTATTACCATTGGATATTTCGAAATATAATAAACTTTAGGACCAGGTTGTAAAAACCTTTTACCTTTGTCATTATACGTCTGTGTCAGTTACTAAATCAATATATTTTACCGATAATTTTATTAACTATAAAAAATTATAATGTTTTGGACTCTTAGAGTCTGGACTTGTCATAGAACTTCTAATAAACTACCGAGATTGCATATTTCTAGATTCTGAGAAGAAACCCACTCCAATATTTCCAACTCTCGGTTTCACTGAGTGAGTTCCAGTACGACCGTCAAAATGAGAGATGTCATCGTACTTGTTCCCAGTAAAGTAAATAGTCGACGACCTGTTAGTTAACACTACTTAGTCTAAGACTATAATAACGGGCCACCAATCCTTAGTTGTTAGACCCAAAGTTAAGAAGAGGTACTGAAACCCGTTAAATAACAATTGATAAGTTACGAAGTCAAAGGAAGAGACATTTTGCGTCACCTGTTATGATGCATAGTGTAACGACGACTACAACGATTCAGCGAAGTCAGCACAGGCTGAGACACGTTGACGCATCTGTCGTCGGGTGGTCCGAGGAGGCAGGGACCCTAAGAGGTCCGTTCTTGTGACCTCACCCAACGGTAAAGGAAGAGGTTACGTACTTTCACTTTTCACTTTCCCTTCAACGAGTCAGCACAGGCTGAGAATCGCTGGGGTACCTGACGTCGGATGGTCCGAGGAGGTAGGTACCCTAAAAGGACCGTTCTCATGACCTCACCCACCGGTAACGGAAGACACGGACAGTGTAACCCAAATATAGTTTTAGTAGACCTTTGATCACATTTAGATAAAAAAAAGATAGAACAGAAAACTTAACCACTCAGTCTTCTGTGTAAATATCCAGGTTTCTCCCGTAAAGTCACTAAATTCTTTATTTCCAGTGTAAAGGTAGTCGTCACACTGACAAGGGATATCCTGTACACGTACGAACGTGATTCAGTACAGTCAGTACAGACTACGACACTCTTGGGTACCTGTTATCGGTCGCTCAGAGGAGACAGGTACCCTAAGACGTCCGTTCTTGTGACCTCCCCTGACAGTGAGGGAAGAGGTCCCCTAGAAGAAGTTGGTCCCTGACTTGGATCCAGTGAATGCGGAGAACGTATACACTTCACATCTCACATGTTAATGGTAGAACATAGTACAAACCGAGTCTACCATTTCTTAGGCGGACGTTACGTCCTCTGGACCCAAACTAGGGACCCAACCCTTCTAGGGGACCTCCTCCCATACCGTTGAGCGAAGTGCTAAGAACGGACCTCTTAGGGTACCTGTCCCTTCGGACCTTCCGATGTCAAGTACCTCAACGTTTCTCAGCCTGTACTGACTCACTGATTCGTGTCGTGATGGAAAGACACCCCCGAAGGGTCCACCGTGATCACCATTTCTTAGGCGGATGGTTACGTCCTCTGTTTTCTCTACACTCAATTTAGGGACGCAACCCTTCTAGGAGACTCTTCGTGTACCGTTGGGTGAGGTCATAAGAACGGACCTCTTAGGGTACCTGTCTCCTCGGACCACCTGGTGTCAGTCTGTGTCTCTTAGTGTCTCAGTCTGTACTGACTCGTTGACCCGTGTGTCGTAACATTAATGAGACGAAAAGAAGATAACATGAGTATCTATGATACTAGTCCGGTGTGAATGATGTAGATTAAATAATTAGTTTAATATCTTACAGAGAGATCTTTATTTCAAAGTGTGTAAATTTTTGTGGAACTCTATATATGTCAGTCAATACTTCCTATAGATTGATTTTCTCTTTGTCTCTATTGAGAAAAAGGTCGGAGGTGGGGGAGGGAAAAAATTGTTGACTTTATTAACAAGGGTCTTCAGAGACGGGACACTTCAGACCTGACAGTAGGAAACTACACGAAGAGTGCACCATTCTAGTTTATCAAGGGTATTAGTGTAAACCATTAAAACCTCAGTAATAAAAACAACAATTCTAAAAGACACGAGTTTTTTTTCATAAGATCCAGTTGTTCAGTAATACATTACTTTTTTTCATCGTCACACTAATTTCACACCTTCCTTACTTTTCCACAATTTAATGGAAACCAAGACCTATAACACTCGGATTTACGTGTCAGAGCCCTTGTATTCAATTTTTAGTAGTGAAGTGCACACGTAATTTCTTAGATTAAATGTTTGACGCACATTAACTTCACCTATTAGAATCACCAGTATGACTATAAATCTTTTGTTTCCACAATTCCTTGGTGAGAATATAAGTGAACTTCCTCAAGTATTTTTATATTCTTTACGTGAACTAGAGCCCTACCGAACACTGTGTCTAAAAACCACGACAGACTTTTGAGGCACGACTACCCCAAAGGTCCACAAATTCCAAAATAGAAACTTAATACATTCACGGTGTGTTTTCCTTTTCGAACGTTAATTTGCACTATCACAAACGTTTGTACCGAGCTATTAAAATCAGATAAATTCACAATCAACTAAACGTATAACAGAAACTTAAAGAACCCCTCCAGGGGTCGTCAGGGAACGTCATTACTTACAGTGGCGTCCTACATAAGACAAGTCGTTTAAAAGTTACGTCGAGATGGACTTCCGTCCACTGACTTCATCTGCCGCAAAGAGACCAAGAGTTGTCGGACACCTAGTGTCCTACCGTGACTGGAACGTCAGTCTCAGGTAGAAGACGCCGTCAATGACTTTGTTTGATGACCTGCCTACCGGTTCACCTGACTTCGTTTTGCAAGTGATCGTAGGTTAAATAAGTAAGGACGCCGACCTGTCATGACGTGTGGGATATCGGTAAGGAAAACCAGGGGCCACTTAGTTTCATTTCCTAAGAAGGGGGACTGGGTGAAATAAAGTGTAGATTATCTATCTACAGGACCATTGCTTATACGGGATTAACGAATCTAGACCCAAGAAGAACACCTCGTTCTCCTCTCTTTTTGTCTAGAAAAAAAAAAAAAAGAATCAACATTCCACTGTGAATCCCTTTGTTTGATAACCGTCGAAACTCATTGCGTTTGACAAAGACCCTCCCCCTGGAATCGGCAGAGATCTTTTAAAATACCACTACCCCCTAATTTTAGGTCGTTTAAACATGAGAAGTTGGTCGTAAAATTGAAAGTCCTTAAGTAGGTTTCCTACTTAATACATAGATGTATTTTTAAATTGGTGTTTGTACAAGTACCGTCACAATAAAAATTATCTCTTTTTACCTCCTTTTTGGTTTACAGATGATTCAAGTGAAGGTGATAAAACGGTCGTCTTCAGGTAAATCAGTTTCGATACCACAAAGGTCGTGAGCACATACCTACACTCTTGACCTGATATTTCTTTCGACTCACGACTGCTTAACTACGAAAACTTGACGCTACGTCCTCCAGAATTCTCAGGCAACCTGACGTTCTAGTAGTTTGGTCAGTTTGGATTTCCTTTAGTTGGGACTTATAAGTGACCTCCCTGACTACGACTTCGAGGTTATTAAACCGGTGAACTACGCTTCTCGTATGAGTGATCTTTTCTGGGACTACGACCCTTTCAAACTTCTGTCCTCTTCCCTTGCTGTCTCCTACTTTACCAACCTACCGTAGTGGCTGAGTTATTTGTACTCAAACTCGTTTGAGACCCTCTATTACTTACTGTCCCTTCGGACCGTACGACATAAGGTACCCAGTGTTTCTCGTCGCTAACTTGTTTATTTTTGTCAGTACATCAGGTACCCCCAGTGCACTGACTCACTAACTTGTTTATTTTTAAATTGGTGTTTGTACAAACACCGTCGCGATAAAAATTATCTCTTTTTACCTCCCTTTTGACTTACAGATGATTCATGTGAATAAGAAAAATTTTTATCTATAATTCGATAACGAGACTCGGTAAGTGATAAGATCAACGATTTGTCACTATTAACTTAGTTTATCATTATTATAAAGTACCTGATACATCGACAGTTGTTATGACATCTTATCGTTAGTATACTGTTCTACTTCTGTTACGTAAGTGCTTTTTCATTTAGAATGGGTCCCTACACGGAAACCTACAAATATAAAAAGTTTACGTGATATTACGTACGCACACATGTACGTACGGTTCAACGAAGCCAACGCAATCTGAGAAACGCCGGGATACCTGGTATAGGACGGTCCGAGGAGACTGGTACCCGAAGAGGTCCGTTCTTATGACATGGTCCAACGGTAGGGGAGGAGGTCCTCTAGAAGGGGTGAAGGGGTCCCTAACTTGGACGCAGAGAATTCAGAGGACGTAACCGTCCGTTCAAGAAATGGTGATTGCGGTGGTCACTTCAGAATCACTCACGTAAATTCAAATGATGATTCTCTCTTTTTTTTTTTTTTCTGAAATAAAGGCATGTTTAGTGTTTGTTTAGACAGTCAGATTTGTTAGTCCACATACAGTCAACTGCTACTACCCAGACGATTTCCTTTCCTGACTAACGTCTTTATAAACGACTCGAGGATGACACTAGACGAAACACGTCCTATACCCCTTCGTTACCACGATGGAAGGTCCTCGGAGTCCGTACCGGTCAACGAGTCTCTACTCTCACGAACGACTGACGAGATCTGTGATTTCTAAGTAGGTCTCTGTGGTAGTGCACAACCAGAGATTCCGTCTCCCACCGTATGACGGGGTGAGGGAAAGTGGTTTCTGTAGACTGACAGGACCCATAGGGCGCTAGTGGACCCCTGTAGAAAAGACGAAAGGAAGGGAGATGAACCTGAACTAACGTACCAACATTTGTAAAAGTGCGACACCTCAACAAGGTTTGATACGAAAAGGGTTCCAAGGTCTGCACCTATTGAAACCAACGGCACTACCAACGAGACTCGTTTCGGGACCCCCAACAACTGTCGTAATAAACCACCATCATTTTCCGTCGATCGTTTCCCAATTCCTTTTCTTTTCTCGAGTCCGAACCAGAACCTCCCCGACCGTTAGTATTCAATTCTTAGTTCGAGATCCAGTAAGTCAGACACAAGTCTATCCGTGGTGCTCTGTGTTTTAACCTTTCCCAGGTTCGACCTCCTTCGACCGGTCCCGGACTTAAACCTACGAAACCCACTACTCTCAGTTCCAGTAAGACGTCACGCACCAAATAGATTTCAGACGGAAAGAATACCGATTATAAGGTAACATATAAACATGGTGTAGGAGAAATAGGTAAAGACAACTACCTGTAAATACGACGAAGGTGTAAGACCGGGATCATTTACTTGTCACCCTACGTACACAGAAAGACTTAACACCAAAAGAGACCCATATACGAGTCCTCACCCTCCCCTATACATGTGGATATCGACTAAGTGAAACGACATGTCGTCTTTGATTGTGTTGATATGAGGTTATGTTAAAACATTTCGTTTATAGGAGGTTATTTACAACACGGAAAGATTTTTCCGTTCCCTCTAATCTTCGTTCTTCTATGGGTACCTTCTCGGGTCAAGATGGGTAACGATTATACTCCTACCTCCAACATAAATTTATTATTAACTTAAAAATACTTAAGAGACTATAGAAGACCCTACATTTAGTAGTATGTCCCGAAGGGTCCATCGAGTCCACCATTTCTTAGACGGACGTTCCGTCCTCTGGACCAAATCTAGGGACCCAGACCTTCTAGGAGACTTCTTCCCTTACCGGTGGGTGAGGTCATAAGAACGGACTTTTTAGTAGGATGTTAGTTGGACCGTTTCTTTTTTTTTTTAGGAAATGACCCTTGAGGTCAACTTCTCTCAACCAGGAGACCTAAAGTACAACAGGGAACGTCTTCTGTAGTATAATCCAAAAGGAACTTGGAAGGATACGACACATGTACGATTCAGAGAAGTCAGCACAGACTGAGAGACACTGAGGGTACCTAACATCGGGTGGTTCGAGGAGACAGGTACCCTAAGAGGTCCGTTCTTATGACCTCACCCAACGGTAAAAGAGGAGGTCCTCTAGAAGGGTTCATTCCAGTTTGGAGGCGGAGAATACAGAGGACGTAACCGTCCGACCAAGAAATCGTGATCGCAGTGGACCCTTCGGGACTCAGAAAGGTATCCAAGGACCCTTTTTATAACTGGAGGTCTCACGGTTCCCTCACGGTTACTTAGAGAAGAGCACCTTCTCTCACGCGAAAGAGATTAAAACAATGAAAGTAGATGAAATCCTCCGAAGACGAACCGAAAAAAATGTGGGATTGGACGACTCACTAACGGACATCGAGAGAGAAGGATGTCGGTTATTTTGACTGTTTACCCAGACTCCGAAACCTCATTTTGTTTGTCTTCGTTTATTTTCGGTTATAAGGTTACATACATCCGTTATATTAATCTAATTAGAAGTCGGGTCAAGTACTTCTTTCGATTAATACTTAGTCTACATATGAAAGATCTTTTAAAAATACACTGAATGTGAAATACATGGACTATGAACATAATTTCGTACATACGTGTACACACACGTGCACACGCACGTGTGTGTGTGTGTGTGTGTGTGTGTGTGTGTCCAGATCGTTAACCCGGGATGATCCTAGATACTAGAATGAAATCTAAATGTAAACAGAGGTTAAAAGCTTCCAAACCCTCATAATTTAATAATTCTAGACTGAAGGTGTTGAGATCTCACCCTTCGAATAACGGGCGTTAATCTCATTGGTAATCCTGAAACAAACATATATCTGTTTCACTTCTTATTTCAACTCGTTACCAACTACTTAAACTAGTTAACTCTGTCAGGGGACCTTATTAACTCCGACTTCCTATTCAAAAAAGTAATTAATTTCTGAAAGTTCTCAAATTTAAAACACTTATTAACAAAATGGACAGTAGACACAGACGTATTTATTGGGAAGTTCAATGTATGTTGAACTTTTCGAGGAGATATCTAAAGTAAAAGTGAATGTCTAGACCATCTCGGTATTTTTTGTTGTAAAAAAAAATTACACTTTTCAATAGGTTCAGTGTACCGTGGGGCTAAATGTAAAAGTTCACGTCCCGTTCTTTGACTCAAAAACATTAATAAAAGGTCGAGTTTGGATGTTTTTGGTTTCTTTCTTTTCAGAAAAGTTATGAGTAGTATGACACGTTGTAGTTTAAGTATGAGAGACGGTAAAGAAAGCCGCTCCGAATCTCAAAGGTGACCAAGATTAATAGATGAAAGATGGAACAACGGTCCTTCTACGGTCAGGTCCAGTAAGGGAAAAAACGACGAAATTTTGACTCTGGGACAAACACGAGGGAAATCCCGACACCCCAAGACAAGGACGGTCATTAGGACGTTTGGATCGGGGCAATGAACTAAAATAAGAGACATTATTGTAACTGGAAAGGTCTAGACACCTGTATCAAACGTTGAACTCAGCACACCGGTACGTCTCGGATAACGGGAGTTGTGCGAAGAGGGAGGTCCGACCGGACGGACTATGGTCGTAAACAGACTATACACGGGAGTTGTGTAACGGACCCGTGGGAAGAACGGAAAGGGAACGTCCCCCCCACCCCCGTTAGAAGGATGGGTATTTAGAGTCGAGACGTTAAAGTAGAAAGTAGTAGAGTCTCAGACAGGACATACTTAAACAGTATTCACCCTTTACACACTTAAAAGAAGAGAACTATGGAAACTTCAAGGACTATTGGGTTCTACCGTATTAAAATAGGTGAGAATACAGTGTGATTTTTGTCAGCATATTTCATCGGTCGTTGTTGTCCTGAACCTCCTTCTTCCGTTCTGACCAACCAAAACCACACTTCATTCCTTACCTTCTTTCCGACTCACACTACACGATGAATATACATAGTCGAAAGATTCCAACACTACTACGACACATTGTTGTCGATTTGATGTCAACTAAGCCACTCTTAGTCTTTACTTACGACTCAGAACGAAGTAACCACTGATCAACAGAAATCACGGAAGTAGACCTGGGAAAGTGTCAGCCCCGGAGTCGACTGTATCGACTCTACACACAGACGAAATATACAGAAGGAGAAATCGCCCCGTGGGTTCCGTATGATAGTTCCACCTCCGTTCTCTCGGGTTGTCCTTCGGTTTTCCACGCAAAGAGACGAACATAGTGTAAACGACGTCAGGACCACCGGTTTCGCTCGGTGTTCTGGTTCAGACACCGGTCACTTCGTTTCACGATGGTTCCCGTACGCACGTCATGACCCCAGACGTATCTGACTCGAACCAGATACGATCCACTCCGTCCACACGTCCGCGAAGGCCCCTACCGAAGTCGCTGGTCTCTCCCCCGACCCTTCTCCGTCACTAGACTACGATTTTCCTTAACACGTCGGAAAGTTGTCCCAAGGGGTTTGGTTTAGAAAACTAATAAAAAGTAACAGAAAGTCTTAATGTAAAAAGAAGTAGATGTTGTCTGTATGTGTCTAAAACTGTCTTCAAAGGTAATTCTTCCTTTTAGGGATCTATCAAAATAGAAATATTTTTTTTTATACCATAAGAGTTTTAAGTCCGTTTACAAAAGGTAATAACTGTATCGAGAGATTTCAAAACGTTTTTATTGTTATTTGCAAATAAGAATTCTCAAGACAATTTTCATTATAAACAGAAAATGTGGGTAACCAGAACCCGTAACAAGACAAATCTTTAAGTTGGGTTGACTCACTCAAACTGATTTTGGTTGTAGACCACGGAGACGAAAGACCGTTAGACAGTGGTTCCAGTGTAAGGTAAACGATGGTTGCACACTGAACAAGATTCGATCAGATACGCACACCAAAGTTTCGGAGTAGAAGAAAGATCCTCAATGAGTAGAAAGAAGGGAACAAGAGGGTCGTCGGAGGATCCCAAAGGAATTTCAGGGAATTGGAAGGAAAGGACTTGTAACGTGGCGTCAAGGGAAAGAATCCTTTCAAGGCGAAAGAAGTTCCGTTCCATAAAACAAGTCTTACATTGAAGTGGTAAAAGAGTGAGGTCATAAAAGATCAGACAGTGGATGAGAGCGTAAGGACTTTCGAACACGAAAACAATTCCACGATTACTTATTTTATCGATAGCGTACGTCATTGTAAATTTTCTTACGAAGATTATTAAATGTTACGGAATTGAATAAAACCCAAAATACCATGATGACTTCTCTTCTGATGATAAACCCAACTGATCATAAATATATATACAAAGATTAAAAATTCATAACACATAATTAAAATCTGTTAAAAAGTAGACTTTTTTGATATCTATTATTTTGGTGAGTATCAGATAGAAATCCCTAGTTAATGAGTTAAAAAAAAAAAGAGTAAATCCGGGAGTATACACATACATACACGTAAACACTAGAAAGTTACATAATCATTTACAAGAGGTCTCTTTGTTTTGGTTATCCTACCAGATAGATAGTAGATAAATAGAGAATAGATAAAAAATACCTCTTTTTCTCTCTTTCTCTCTAAAATAAATTTCCTTAAATGAGTACACTAACATCCCCGACCGTTCAGACTTTAGACACATCGTCCGGTCGTTAGACGTTTCACTCCCTTTCAACTACAACGAGAGACCTCAGACCTTAGACGTCTTAACGAAACAACATTTCAAAATTTGTTTTAACGAAGAAACCCCTTGGAATCAGAAACGAGAATTCCAGAAGTTGATTGACCTCATCCGGGTGGGTGTCATACCTCCCATGAGACGATATCAGTTTCAGATGACTTAATTCACGATTAATGTAGATTCTTGTGTAAGGGTCGTTGTAGACCTGACCACAAACTAGTTGACCTGTGGTCTCGGATCGGTTCAACTGTGTACTTTAATTGTACTGTAAGGAGTATTAGACCAAAATGACAAGATTTATTTACAGTTATCGGTGAGAACATTTATCCAGAGATAAATGCAAAAACTACACAAGTGATTTTAAATGTTTTTTTCCTTAATGATCAAGTGAATAGTTTTTGTGTAGAAGAGGATTGACACAGTAATGACCCGTAGACCGTATGAGAGAGGGTATCCGTGCCCAAGGTCGAGTACCCCAAAAGTGAGACAGAGAGAGAGAGAAATCGGTAAGAGATGTCTGCAACCACCTTTTCGTGGTTTGGTACCTTGTGTCCCGTAAGTTCCTACCTGTCGGTCTCCGGTTGACAGACTCTGACTCAACTATGTCGTAGTTATGAGAAACTACTATCTCCGATAAAAGTCTGAGACCCCGAATAAAATATCGGAACCTCTTGTTTTACAAACATGGTCGATGACACTAAATATCCATACTGAAATGAACAGGGAGTGTTGTCAATAATCCATCTGTGATAATAATATAACCCGAAGGGACCATCGAGTCTGTCATTTCTTAGACGGACGTTACGCCCTCTGGACCCAAACTAGGGACCCAACCCTTCTAAGGGACCTTCTCCCGACCTTTAAGGGAAGTCATAAGAACGGACCTCTTAGGGGTACCTGTCTCCTCGGACCGTCCGATGTCAAGTACCCCAGCGTTTCTCAACTCGTACTGATTCACTGATTCGTGTCTGATAATGTCCATCTCTTTGACCTGGAACTTCTTCTCGTTGGACCGATAACCCATACTCAAATGACCAGGGTCGATATTACACTACGGTAAGAAAGATAACGGTCTTTCATCTCTCTTCCACCACTTGGGTCGAAACCGATTTGAAAACCCTCGACCCCTATGGACTCCAACTTATAAAAGTGAAGTGATACCTCAAGGTCTACCTGTTCATTCTACATCTCGACAACACCGATTTCTCGGGTCCCCAGAATCCTTCACATGTAAGACCAACAAATAATTTATAAATCTGTAGTAGAATAATAGAGTAACCCGTTTCTGGATCTCTACAAAGATTGACTTTCTGGTTTTCTTATGTCAACGGTATTATCTTTAATTATTACCGTTTACGGTTCGAATACTCACCCACAAACTCACTGACACACACTCACGTACGTTCGATACGGAAACTTCCTTCTAGCATTATTGTATTCTTCTCTAATATCTTAAATAATCGAATAATAGAGTCCTTCTCTGGATTTTCCAATAGATTATGGAGGGGAAGTTAAAGGTCAACGTCTTTCACACGGACGTCTCTACCTCACGAGTTCCAGAAGGACAGTCTAGGTGGGAGACAATGTGACTATATTTTGTCTTTTAGATGTGACTTTCATACTGAAGTCACTTGTATATAGAAACTAAAAAAAGATCTACCACAGTAAAATTTTAAATGAAATAACAACTAAGGTTTAGATCACTACACAAGATCTGTGAGGATATAGTCCTGAGTTTGATGTAGAGAGTATGGTATAAAGTGAGAGTCTTCACCATACTTTCAAGGATCACTCTGATAAATAACGTTGTCGAAAACCATACCTTTTATACAAGTGGAATTAGTACTGACTTACTCAAACAAAGGGGCGGTTACATCTTGTCTCTTAGTATTAAAAGAAAGAGTTCCATAAAAACGATAATAGTACTGTGGAAATTAGAACGAGGGGTACCAAAAAAGAGGATAGAGACGGAAACGTGAAAAAGATGATCTCTCTAAAACGACTAGACATAACTTAACTACCGGTCTTTAACCCATCTATGTAGTTACTCAGTCCATCTCTTTATTTTCGAAAACTCAATGATGACTCTCCTGACTCGATGTCACACTCGTATGAATTAAGTGTCCGTACATTCCATAATTTAGATCTTTCTCAGTGGGTCAACTATGGATGTGTCGATACTCGAGGAAGAACTGACACCGTACGTCCTAAGTTTAAATGAAATCTTTAGTCGTCACACAGTTTAGAGGAGAAAGTCGTTTTTCTTAGTTTACACTCTTCCGTAAAAGGAACCCCTCTTGGTGTCAGGATCACAGTATAGGAAGATCCTTACATGTCTACAAATATCAGTGACGTGTAAACTAAAACACGTTTCCTGAAGACCCACTGAAGACGATTGGTGTGAAGTCAAGTCAAGTCAGCGAGTCGACACAGGCTGACAAAGACTGGGGTACCTGACTCGTATGGTCCGAAGGGACAGATAGTGGTTGAGGACCTCGAATGAGTCTGAGCAGAGGTAACTCAACCACTACGGTAGGTTGGTAGAGTAGGAGACAGCAGGGGAAGGGGAGGGTGAAAGTTAGAAAGGGTCGTAGTCCCAGAAAAGTTTACTCAGTCAAGAAACGTAGTCCCTAAGGTTTATAACCTCAAAGTCGAAGTCGTAGTTAGGAAGGTTACTTATAAATCCTGACTAAAGAAAATCCTACCTGACCAACCTAGAGGAACGACAGGTTCCCTGAGAGTTCACAGAAGAGGTTGTGATGTCAAGTTTTCGTAGTTAAGAAACCACGAGTCGACAGAAATATCAGGTGGAGAGTGTAGGTATGTACTGATGACCTTTTTGGTTTCGAAACTGATCTGTCTGGAAACAACCGTTTCATTACCGAGACGAAAAATTATACAACAGATCCAACCAGTATTGAAAAGAAGGTTCCTCGTTCGTATAAAATTAAAGTACCGAAGTCAGTGGTAGACTTCACTAAAATCTCGGGGGTTTTATTTCAGATAGTGACAAAGGTAACAGAGGGGTAGATAAACGGTCTTTCACTACCCTGGTCTACGGTACTAGAATCAAAAGACTTACAACTCAAAATTCGGTTGAAAAAGTGAGAGGAGAAAGTGAAAGTAGTTCTTCGATAAATCAAGAAGAAACGAAAGACGGTATTCCCACCACAGTAGACGTATAGACTCCAATGACTATAAAGAGGACCGTTAGAACTAAGGTCGAACACCAAGTAGGTCGGGTCGTAAAGAGTACTACATGAGACGTATCTTCAATTTACTCATCCGACTGTTATATGTCGGAACTGCATGAGGAAGAGGTTAAACCCTGGTCAGACAACAAGGTACAGGCCAAAATTGACAACGAAGAACTTGACGTATGTCTAAAAAGTCCTCCGTCCACTCGAACAGACCATAAGGGTACAGAACTTCTTAAAAGGTATCAAACAACACTAGATGTAACAGTTTCCGAAACCGTATCAGTTATTTTGTCTTCATCTACAAAAAGACCTTGAGAGAGCGAAAAAGTTACTAGGTCGTCTACAACGGCTAAACTAGAGACCAAGGAAACGGAAAAGATTTTGGTCGAACTTGTAGTCCTTCAAGTACCAAGTGTATGACAACTTCGGACCGAACCTCTTAAAACTCGTAATGCAGCGATCGTACGCTCTACTCACGTTAACACGTCACCAAACTCGTAAGAAACCGTAACGGAAAGAAACCCCAACCTTACTTTTGACTGGAAAAGGTCAGGACACCGGTGACGACTCAAAAGGTTTAAACGACCGTATAACTCACGTCGTGAAAGTATCGTAGTAGAAAGTCCTAAACTTTATCGAGTTGACTTTAAGGTAGTGGAGGTGATCGAAACAAACATCACTACGAAGGATTCCGGGTGAACTGTGACGTAAGTGACACGTCGCGACCTCTTTGAAACTCCACTACGGGGAAAAGGTTCCCGTTTCTTCTTCCGGGTCATTCTACTATCCTCCTCACTTTAACGTAAATCTTAGTTTGGGGTATGGACGGTCTCTACGAGTCTCCCGAGTCTATCTGGAACACGTGTGGTTCTGGGTCTCTGGGGTGTCTCTGACTCGGTCTGACACAAACTCACAGAGAACACCTCCATACCCAGTCGTCACCTGACGGTGTCCCTGCTCCCGAGACCCACGTTATCTGGACCTATACCGTATTCGGGAGAACCTCCTCCAGCGGTAATTGGGTGGTATCTCGGTGGTCTTGAATGTGTCCTGACCCCTTTGTCTGAGAACCTCCCGTGTTTGTTTTGGAACACGTGTGGTCCTGGGTCCTCTTTTCTCGCTACTGGGGTGTTCTCTGACTGGGTCTGAACGGATACTCACAGGTACTCAGAGACCGTCTCCGCACCCAACCGCCACCGGACCACGTCCTAACCCCCGTAACTCACCTCGTCACACATGCACCCTGGAAAACTTCCTCCAGTGGTAATAAAAGTAATGGAGGTGGTATCAAACCGGAGACTAGTGTATTGTCCCTCCCTTGTGTCGAGACGGGTAGTTGTTTTTTAACCTAATGTCTAAATGACTTGTACCGGACCGGGTAGTCTTGTTCTGAGTCGAATAGAGAGTCAGTCAGAGAGGGTAGTCCTTCGAAGGTATTCTGAGAATAGGAAGAGGTAGTTTCCCGTCTGTCTGATTTTTGGTGATAGTGTCTTTTGATTGGTTAGACTAGTGTTCCTGGTGTCGGAACAGATTGAGTTACTTTGGTACTCGGTACGGCACATCCCGATGGGTTCTGCCTGACAAGTATCACCTCTCAGGACTGTTTTACACCAGGTGACCTCTTCCCTTACCGTTTGGTGAAGTCATAAAAACGGAACTCTTGGGGTACTTGAGGTGAATATCTATCTATTTGACTCAGGGTCCTACTAACAGTCCCTACGGTACTAGAGGTTCCATTCGAACCCCCGGTTGTCGTCATAATATCGTGGAGTAGAAACCTAAGGGACAAAAGATCCTTTTTTCTAGTCGAAGGTACATCTTGTCGTTCTCGTCTCCTCTCCAAACGACGACGTCCTTCACCAGTCTTATCGAACGGACCCTACTTACGCCGGTGACTCTCTTAGGTAGTGATGATATAACTTGAAAAAGAAGAAATCTCGATTCGGTCACCGTCCACCACGAGAAGGTTATTGTACCAGTGTCTCAACCTCTTATCCTAAAAGATGTTCTCCCTCTCTAAACATTAGTTCCTTTAGTAAATAGAAAGAAGACGGGATCTTTACGACATGGTAAATCAATGTCCTGACCATCAAATAGAACCCATCAAGAGTAAGGAAGAAGTGTCTTGTCGAATTAGGCCCTAGTAAAAGTGTTGAAGATCCGACACCGTCCGAGAACTCCAAAACGTGTTGTCCGAATTCGAATGATACACTTACTTTAAAGAACCGACTACGGGATAATTACTCTGGGTCACCGCATTCCGAGGATTTGGTGATTTCCATTAGTAGTGTAAAGAGAACAAGGATGTTCTGGTCAGTCGATTAGGACGGTCGACATTTAATTCGTCTGTCCCTTCTAGTATATAGAATAGTGTACCTTCCCTTTGATACTGTACCTGACGTTACCGCCTTCACCTTTCGTTCCCCAGCTCCAATGGTAAGGTGTCCCCTCCACCCTACGAACCTCCCACTCCGTTTGGTAACGGGGTCACGGTAAGGAGAATAGTCTTAGTAGAAAGATAGCTACTCGTTACCCTACTACTTACTCCAGTTTCGGTTATTCGTCTTGGAATCCATTCAGCCAAACGTCGAGACTACAGTGGGTCGAACAGTATTTACCACAGTAGACTATGTTACCCCTCGGGTCTGTCACCTGTACTTCCCTAGATACTTTTAGGTCGAAGTCGTGATTTTTTCGTTAGCTCTTGTTGACACAAATCGCTTTTGACGAGACTATCTCATTTACAAATACGGTTTGTTTTTGGGGTTCTTTGTGTGGGTGTAAGACAAAACTATAAATCACCTTGGACATTACTATCTCTTTACTACAGGAGTCGTCAGTTGTCAGAACCAAAAATAACTGATTAGACGGGAGAACCACAGGACTACAACTTATTCGGAAAACTGAAGAGTCTCGGAGGTAGAAAAGTCGACTTTACACCCTTGTTAATTTGTTCTATTCACGGACCTTTAATGAATCACGTGAAAAAAAAGAACAGGTATCTTCGAGAATTCATGGATCGAATGTCTCAAGAATCCCCCTAACTTACTTGACGATATATAATTTCACAAAATGCTTACCTTTAGACGTGTGTATACATTTGGTAATTACAACAACAGAGGAGAAACATACACACACGGGTACACGTCCACACACGTATGTATACGTACTCCCTCCGTCAAGCGTGCCGAGACTCATAAACAGATGAAGTGAAGACGAAGATACGTCCTCGCGAATTACGTTACACTTTTTCGTTCGTTACGGTATAGATTATAAAAATTTATTAGTTAAGGTAAATTTGGTGTCTCAGCGTCCTCTTAATGTAGTCGGAGGGCCTCCGACGTCACACCGAGGCCCACTCTAACCTAGACGGTGAGAGTTGGAGGTTCGACTCACTTACAAGCGCACACAAAATTACCCAAAGGTACCACCCCAACTGGAAAGGTCATGTATCCACTCGACTGAGCTCAAGGACCTAGACTTTGGAAGACTCCGTGCGTACCGGGGCTCCCATCTTCCATAAAAGATTAGTTATTGTGAAGTTCAGTCACTTTTGGATGTATTCGAGTTAAAATGTTTTAGAATATTGTGAAACACTGTTTCAGTAAATACTTACAAGAAATCGTAAATTTTCCGAGAAACATATGAGACAGTCTTAAGGTTCGTTACTTAAAACGAACTAAAAATTTCCCCTCTTTTCAGAAGGTAAATTAAAAATTTCCTCACGTACTTATGTAAAGTGAGCCGAAATGAACCGTTGTAGACAACAAATAAAGTCTCAACCTTAGTACTTTACAATCTAGGTGTGTCCCGGAGTCTCCGAAAAACTCGGGTCACCAAAAACTTGACCCGAAACGTCTCGGGAGTCGTAGATACCTCCTCGGAGACCCCAGGTGTCTCACCCCCTGTCTCGTCAAATGACTAACCGTCCCGAGGTTCTTGGGGTTGGGAAAGTTGGTTCCGTCGTAGCAAAGATTTACTAAGTGTTTAACACCGAGTAATATATTAAAATAAAATTTTTGAAACAAAGTAAATCTTTCAACCTTTTGGTGGTTAAAAACGATTTAGGTAGTAAAGTGTTAATTCCTGAGTTCTGAAGTTCTCTCCATCAAAAAAATTCTAGTGTGTAAATGATCTATCTACCCATCTCAGGTTCAGATCACTTAAATTAAGTCCTGAGAGAGTCGATCCACTCTCTTTCTTGACCCCCTTCTACTTTGTGACGAATAGAAAGAAAATTCCCATCTCTTTCAGGACTGCCTACCCACGAAGGTGTGCGCCATAACTACGTGAGTAAAAAAGTAAGTAGACCGTTTAAAGACACCAGGGTTCCCCAGAATCCTTTATTCTTTTGTGACTAAGACTGAAACTCCTTGGTCATCACAGTTCTCTGTTAGTATTTTGTTAAAGAATAATACATGTCCAGTTCCTCGACTAGTTATGACGACTAGTTGTGAACGTTGTACGAAGTTCTAGTTGTGATTCAAATTCCACAAACTTACAACTCTGTAAAACGATGGTACTCCGTCTCAGTAAGTGGAAGCCGTAGAACGACAGGGGTTGTTCTCATATCTGGAACCGTTCAAATCCCTGGACTTTCCCCCTGACTACCCTGACTTCAGGTCACCTCTTCCTTCCCTCACCGGTGGTCCCTTCACTTCCCGACTCCATCCTGTCTAGAGTACAGTGAAATATTCTACGTCACTCCACAGAACTAGATTAAAATATTTGGTGTCTCTTGTTAGTTTTCCAGTACTTGTTCCCCCACTATACCGAAGAGAGAATTTTATTCTAGACAAATCGACGAACACACCTCCTCCTACATAATACCGGCGTTACCTTTGACACCAACCACAACAAATGAGAGATTCAACACAGACTGAGAAAACGTTGGGGTACCTGACATCGGGTGGTCCGAGGTGACAGGTACCCTAAGAGGTCCGTTCTTCTGACGTCACCCAACGGTAAAGGAAAGGGTCCCCTGAGGAGCGGGGTCCCTGACTTGGGCCCAGAGGACGTAACGTCCACCTAAGAAATGGCGACTCGGTGGCCCCTCCGGGTGTCACCTTTGATCCTGGACCATTTCGCCTAGTCTATCTATCTCTTCCATTCCTCGACCGGACCACATACGTCACCAACCCACATTCAATCCCTTCCAGCTATCTACGTCCTATTTTAAACTGTATTTTCGTCATTTTGAACTATTAATAATTTATACGTTTCCCTCCTTAGTTTCCATCTAACCTCAACGAACCAGACTCGTTGACCCACTAACCAATGTTGAACTCTAAACCGTTTATGAACCCCTTTATGAAGTCCCAACTAAAGGAAATTTCAACTGACCAAACTAGAGGAACGACAGGTTCCCTGAGAGTTCTCAGAAGAGATCGTGGTGTTAAACTTTAGTACTATTACCCATGTTATTAAGTTTCTTCGTTATTCTTTCTTGATGGTAAAAACTTCCTCGTAACTTACTCAGGTATCAAACGATCGTATCCCACATATCTAAAGTGGTTCACAATCTTTTAAGTTATCTTGAATACCAGATATATGTCTAAAGGGAGATATAAGAAAGGGAAGTCAGTATTCATCAAAATCGAAATCATATGTACTTAAAACTCTACCCTAAACGACTACTTTCATTAAACTTTTGTTTCGTTAGTCCACAATATACAAAACCTTCTTATGATCATGTCGACTTTCATACATGTTCACCTCCTATAACGTTGTGTGGGACCTTATTGGTTTTCCTTCGACCTCCACCTCCTACCCTCCTCCTGGGACTTCAACAACCCTCCTCCTTCTTTCACCATCTACACCGACTTGATAGCTGCACTAAACCCAACTCTGTAGACAAGACACTACTGCAAGTTACAGTACTTCAGTATTCATGGTCAAGACCCATCGAAGTCATTTTCGATGGGTAGGGGTGGGAGAGTTAAAAAGAAAGAGTCCGTAGGTTTACTGAAACATGAACTCTAATATAATCTTATGTCCTTTATCTTCTTTAGTGAGACCTGTAGGTTTAAGTCAGTCCGTAACTTTAAACCCACCTCACAATCCCTTTTTATAGGTACGGTCGTGTTCAATAGGTCTCATTTTCGGTTTACCTGTCTTTTATATAATAATCTCGATAGTTTCTGACTTTGTAAAGATCCTTTATTTCTCACTGTGTGGATTTTTCTTTAAGATCCGTTGACAACAAGTCAACGATTCAGCACAGGTTGAGAAACGTTGGGGTAGCGGTCGTACGGCCCGAGGAGATAGAAAGTAACAGAGAGCCTCGAACGAGTCTAAGTACAGGTCACTCATACCACTACGATAGAATAGTAGAGTAGGAGACTGCGGGGACATAAACAAGTAATTGTGAAAAATTCTTGTAAGTTAATTGTCTTACACAGAAACGTGTCTCACATAACACAACTAGTTTGGGTCGTTCGAGAGACAGGGGTACCTACGACCCCTACAACTAATTTAGTTGAGAGTGTGTGTACAATACACGTGTAACATTAAACACCACTACAATACTTCCTAGTTTTATCTCCTGATTCTCCTCTATTAAACCCCTAACCAAATTCTAACCTCCTAAGTCCCCTCTTCCCTGTAAACTCTATTCTTGACTGTGTGAATCCGAAGACACACCCAACACGAGTACGGAGGAATGTCCACGCGTGTACCTCACACACTCCTATATCTTCTTCCCCTAGTCTATCGAGGAAGGAAACCGGAGAGTACCGTACTTGGATGGTGACTCAGTCGAGACTTTAGTAGAGGTTCCTTTAGGGAGACAACCTCCGTTTGTTTGTCTCGAACAACCCCCGACGTGGGGTGTCTAGATGTCCCGACCCGAATGAGTCGAGGTTCTGGTATCCCGACCCCCAGTCGTTGTCTCTGTAGTCACCAGAGGACCTACCCCTTCGAATGCACAGACTTCGTTCCAGGACCTCACCGTGGGGTGGTACATACCACCTATCGCCCCCCGTCCCGTACGTCCTCCAGAAGTGAGGTCCCTCCTTCCCCTCCAATGGTCAATGTCCCCGTGACTACAGTCCACCCCAGTAGTCAATGGACCCTTTGGTCGTCTCCCAGGGGGAGTGACAGGGAAACTATTCTATAGTACCTCTACAACACTAGATTTCTAATCCTGTCAGTAATTGACCCCGTTCCCATACTTCCTTCCAGTCAGTACCCTCATCCCACATCACCACGTCCGGGACCAGTCCGTCCCCTATACGTCTCTCGTTCTCTTGTCGGAACTTACCGGTCTGGGATATTCGAGGACCGTGTTTCGTCACGAGTCACTCCTACTGACTCCTACACAACCCAACCGGCTTTCTACAATACCTTTTTGGCTCTGTTTGTAAAACCGGTTGGGTCATTTGTTCGGTTACTCACTTACTTACCGGTGAGAAGTTCCTTGACTACAAACTTGTACGAGTCACCGGACCTTCCCCTCGGTCCTGGACCCCAACCCCATTGGGAGAAGGTTCGTGTGCAATCGTGGATTATTGTGTGATAGTCGTGTTGAGGAGAATGATTAAATGGTCTAGGAGATTAAAAGTGAACGTCTTTCATCTGGTTTCTCTGGACGACCCCAAGGGAGTACCGGGGATCGGGGGATCGTGGTGTTGGTCGATGGTCTCTGTAGCGGGCCAACACTGCTAGTCGTCATAGAGAGGTCAAACGATGACAGATGACCGACCATTGAAATTTTCGAAAGTCCTAAGGAAGTACGGTTAAAAACGTATAGACATTTCAATTACACGCAAAACGAAACAAAAAGGATTTAGTGTTTCCTCTTTTCAGTACATCTAAGTCGACAATGAACCCTCATTATACTAAAAGAACAAATTGTATAACCGGGAAAGGTCGTGAAGGTTATCTCCGTTAAAAAGTTACTTTTGTATTAAAAGGTTATTCAAACAAGGCTTATCCGAGTCTGTTCATAAGGACACTCCACGTGTTTGAAGCTATAAAAACATAAGAATTTTTGAGAGACCGGAGGAAGAGGGGGGTCGTCCTTAATGAAAAGGAGACTCAAAAGTTTGTAACGATCGTACAAAATAAATGGAAAAAAAAAAAAAAAGTATTACTGAAATCACGTACTCAGTACGTAGTTTGAATTAGTCCCCCCTGGGGTCTTTTACGCGGGTTTGACTTTATGTGTATCCTTGCCTTACTAGACTGGAGTGATTACTATTCCTCCTCAAGTCCCGTCCACAGAAGGACAGTAATTGCCGTTGGGAGGGCTCTTGGACTCACGCGACTTTCAACGTTACACAAAGATGAGTTTTCTATCAAGTACATTTCACTTTTGTGGGGCACGCGTCGAGTCATGAACACGATCGTAAGACAACCGACAAATATTAGTGGAGGTACAGCTCTATCAGATACAACACAAACTACGACCCCATCCGTCAAATTAACCGGAGACATCTTAAAGTCGATCGTCCCCTCCTCTTTTCGTTTGTGTCCCGAATCGTCGTTATGAGTAGACCTACCTTAAGACTCATAAGAGAAAGGACCCTAGTTTCGTCGAGACCGAACCTTTAATTTTGTGTGTGTGTACATGTATGTGTGCATTTGTGTTTTTGTTTGTAGAGTATTTTCTTTTTCCAGACTATTACCTTCGGTCGACTTAAGGAAATTATCTCCTACTTTTGTGGACGTTACTCTTTCTAGCTAGAAAGGGGGTCACCATGATTATTAGTCCTTTTTTCGGGTCCAAGGGTACACGTCCCTGTAAAGTGGGTTTACTGGAAAGTTATAGCACTGCCACCAACGGGGTGGCTCAGACCTGACACCCAGAGACCACTGACGGGTCCCTTTTGGGTCTAGTCGAGAGTCCCGTGTAGAGTAGACAGAGTAGTAGTCGTAGACTGGGACTAGTGCAGGAGGAGAAACCGAAGGGAAGAAGTGAGGCGAAGGTCCTTGTGTGCGAGGGGACAAAAGGGACGACGTGCTGTCGGAGAGAAGGAGACGGAGGAGACAACTACGAAGATATAGAAGGAATAGAGTTTCAAACCCTCACCGAGTCAAAAGTCAGGAACCCAGAGAAGGGTGACACGCCCGAGTAAGAAAACCACTCGTATGAGGCACTGTACCTAAATTCCTTGGGTATACCTTCTTGAGGGGACTAAAAAGACAGGTCAGCCCCTTAAATACTGAGTACCCTGATTGACGGGTAAGTGGTCGAAGTAAATAGATCATCCCCAAGTTTGAAGCCGAGATTAGATTTGATTTGAAAACTGGAAGGAAGAGAGGAGAGACGGGTCGGGGTAGGTGAGTCACAGAGTCTGGTCTTTGGGCCACAATAGGAATTCATGCGGGAAAAAAAAAAAAAATTATGGGGTACAGATTAAACAGTCGTTTAGGATAAGTCAGATGTAATCTTTATGTAAGTGTTAGATTGATCAAAAATTTTACAATGAGGACCATGAACCAGATGCGGTGGTAATGGGTATCTGACCTAATAACGTTGTCGAAAGAATAACTGGATAGAAGGGGTGTAAATGAAGGTTATCTGACAGAACTTGTATAAGAGTTTTACCACAAAAATATTTTGTGTCAGACTGACACTGATAGCAGACGAGTTTTCGGAGGATACCGAAGGGATAAAGAGGGTCATTTTTGGTTTCAGGGAAATTTCAGGATATGTCGGTCTCTCTTTGGGTGCCACTTAGAGACTAAAGGAACGACTAATGATCCGGGAGAGAGAGAGACGGGGGACCGTTTCGGTGTCACTGGAGAAACGGAAGGAAACTATTTGGTTCGGACGGGGTGGAGCACTTGAAACAGGAAACTCGTTAGTCCTTGTCGGGGTTTGAAGTTCAGAAGGGAGTTCCAAAAGAAGGACACCTAGGGGAAGGACTAGTGAGAGACATTTTACTTTTACGTAGTCTAAAAGTACTTCCTTTGTCGAAAGGTTGAAGGGACCACCAGGTCACCGATTCTGAGGTTCGAGCGTTACGTCCCCCAGGTTCAAGCTAGGAACCAGACCCTTAATCTAGGGTATACAACGTTGCTTCTAGCTTATAGGACGTACGCCGTTGATTCTAGACAGTGTCTTTATTTGTTTGTAATTTTTTCATAAATAAAGTTCTTTTCTTCGTCGAGGCAACGGAAGAAAGGACGGAGAAGGACGGTACCGTCCAGAGTGGTCGCACGTCAGAGACAAAGACTGAGGGGTGGTGACATCAATTCAAGATGAGATAAGAAATCCTCGATCTTCACGTGGACCCTGTATAAAATCTACGAGTTAATTGTATAAAATTTATTGGGACAACCTACACAAATTATAATTATAATAACAAGTACACAAACAGGACAATAGATCCTTTCTTTGGAGGAATTCTGGGTCAAAGGGGTGAATTTTTCGTTGTTGTTATTATTATGATAACCGTGAAGGTACTGAACCTTAATTGAACTTCTAATTTAAAATCTCAATTAATTTTGTGAATCGTCCCGAAGGGACCACTGAACCTATCATTTCTTAGACGGATGTTACGTTCTCTGGACCCAAACTCGGAAACCAGCCCTTCTAAGGGACCTCTTCCCTTACGGACCCTTTAGGGTACCTGTCTCTTCGAACCCCAGTGTTTCTCAACCTGTGGTGATTCGCTACCTGCGAAAGTATCAAAAAAAGTGAAAAGTTTTGTGAATCGTACTAGGGTCCATGTCTTATTCTAGAGTCACAAGTACTACTAACGTTACCACTTCTAACAACAAAATAGTTGGGGGTGGACGTTCCTTTATAGTCCGTACATAAGATGAGTGTTTCTCGAATGTCTCCTTTACATATATAGGGTATATTCCTAAAGGTTATATTTCATCTCTCATTCACGAAATTTCTCCAACTACTTCATAAGTACTTTGGATCCGTCTCAAAAGGACTCTGAAGACTCAGTTTCCGATATATCAATTTTAGTGACAAGACTGAACATAATCGAGAAACTTGGACTTTACTTGGAAGATTAACTATCTGATCCTTAGTACTACTACTACTCCTTCTATTAAGAAAGTATCGTAACAGTTCTTCTAATTTACTCTATCCTTTACGTTCTACAAATGATCTCCTGACTGAGTAAGGTGTCGGGGTTTGTCTTAGAATTTCGTCGGTTTCTTTAAATACACATATCTCCTTTAGGAGACCCCTGATAAAAAGAATTTAAAAATTTTTTACACTACATTTCCCGAACCATATAAAAATTTTTCTCTCCTTCTACTCCTTATACACTCACTAACACCGAATTTTTTAACTCAATTAAAAAACTTGAAACCGACTCGAATTGAAAAAAGTCATTGGTGTGACACCAGACCTGAGTCACCGAGTCGACCATTTCTTAGACGGACGTTACGCCCTCTGGACCCAAGTTAGGGACCCAACCCTTCTAGAGGACCTCTTCCCTTTCCGATGGGGGAGGTCATAAGACCGGACCTCTTAAGGTACCTGACATATCATGTACCCCAGCGTTTCTCAGTCTGTGCTGATTCGCTGAAAGTGAAAGTGATGTGACGACAGATAGAAGAGATGTCCGATGGTTCCGACGAAAAACATATATAAAAACCACTTGCCCAATTATGTGACCCAGTCTTTTTTTATTTCGGTTCGAACAGTAAATATTTTACCAAACTGACAATTATAGGAAATCGGTGATTCTCCTTTTAAGGATTCCTGTACCTGACGTTTTTTATCCAGTCTTAACGAATCTAAACTCCTTCTTTATTTTAACTCGAGGAATTAGACGATATTTAGACAGTGACAAGGTTAGTCGGAGACTTTGCTGAGTTCACGAGAGAAAGGACTGATAATTGTGATTCGGGTAGTCTCTGGTAGGAGTAGGGACAAGTTTTTTTTAGTGTCCAAAGTATTAGACCTATTAAAATTGATTCACAAAAAGTTCTAAAAAAAAAAAAATTACACCTGGTAAAAATTTCAGAAATAACTTAAACAATGTTACAACAAAGACAGAAAACCGGTCCTCCGTACAGTCTAGAACCGAGGGACTGGTCCTTAGCTTGGGACGAAACGTTCCACTCAGAATCGGTAACCTGACGGTCCCTACGGACACTTGAGTGACACTCAGAGTGACCCCAGGTAGCTCCTGGGTCCCCGTAAAAGAAGTGGGGACGTAGAGATGAAAACTGATTTTACACCGGACAAGAACTAAAGATCTATAATTAGAAGGTAGCTCCTACCATTTTATCTGTAGATGGAAGGTTTATGATAAAGGAGAAGCATACTCTTCGTACGGTCTTTCAACAAAATTTACAATAACAAAGAAAATAGGGTATAAAAAATCCACCTATGTATTCATAAAATGTTTTACATACCGTAACATAAACCTACGTTGAAGACTTGTTTTACGTAGTTTGCATCTTAACAACTATTATTGACTATTTACTAGAAATAGTTTCCTACATATTATGACAAATAAACCTATTGTTCAAAAGAGATAAAAATTCAGTGTCAGACCTCAGTATTAGTGAGAACTAACCTGGTGGGACAAGAAAAAGAATCGTCGACCGTCGTGAACGTCAAACTTAACAAATGGACAAATGATAAATTACAGAGACCTCGAGGAAACCTTACATTCAGAGTACTCGTCTTTGGGGAAAAACAGAACAAGAGTTGAGACTAGAGTCATAGTTCTTCTCAAAGACTATGTTTTTTTCTTCGAATTGTTTATAAATCACTAAATTTCTACTAATTCCCGAAGGGACTCCCGAAGCACCAGTTCTGGGGTGGACGGTTACGTCCTCTGTGACCAAGGTAGGGACCCGACCCTTCTCGGAGACCCCTTCCCTTACTGTTGGGTGAGGTCATAAGGACGGACCCTTTAGGGTATCTGTCTCCTCGGACCGCCTGATATGAGGTACCCCAGTTTTTTCTCAGTGTGTGTTAAATCATCGATCTTTTGTCGTTGTTTCTACCAACTTGAGTCGAAATTTCTAATCTTGAGACAGTTACGTAGTGACCCATTGAATATTGGAACCCCCTCGTAAAACTGACGACAGAATCGTGTACCTATAAAAGTTCAAGTCAGTGTCCTCTTCTACCTTACTTTAGTCAAGTACCCCGACGGACTGGTCCCAGTCACCACGAGACCGGCTAAAGACCCTGTTATAGACCCTTCCTCCGACCTGGACCTGCTCCATTGACCGACGAAGACAAAGGAACGGTTTCAATGTCGTCCTCTTAATTAAATACGACTGTCAAACAAACTCGACACACACGAAAACACAGGTAATAATAAACGAAGTGTCATTCTTATGACCCACCTCTTTCTCACAACGAGTAAGAATTCGTGGGTTTATAGGGAGGTTGGATGGGATTGTCGTAAACCAGAATTTAGTAACTTTCCGAAAAGTATTTAAAATTTAAACATCGGATTTTCATCAGTTGGCTTTCCTTCACTGTTCCGTAAAGACTTCACTCTTGACGAAGATTTCTTCTACCTCTCTCTTGCTACCTAAATATAATCTTTTACCTGAATATAATCTGAGTCCAAAGGTCTTCGAGTGTTTCTTCTCTACCTAATAATACCCTCCTACATCCCGTACACCTGAAGAGGTCACCGAGTCACCATTTCTTAGACGGGCGCCACGTCCTCGGTGTCCTCTGCACCCAAGATAGGGACCCAACCCTTCTAGGGACCCTCCTCCCTTCTCGTTGGGTGAGGTAATAGGAACGGACCTTTTAGGGTGTCTGTCTCCTCGGACTACCCGATATCAGTAATGTCGACCTTTCTCGACCCGTACTGACTCACTGACTCCTGGAAGTACCTCGTTCATAGGACGGGACATTCTCACGGATTCTTAGGGTCCGACTTCAGGTCCCGTCCCCTCTACTAGAGATAAATAGAATGAACGAATCCTCGGAACCCTCACCGACTAGTAAAGTGGAGTCCAGGTGAGTGAAATGTCGACAAAGAGCGAGAAGAGAAAATTGAACACGGGGGCACATGACTGAATCCGTTTCTTTGTGTTTGACACCTCGTCCCTCGTACCAGTCTGGTTTCCCAAGACTTTCTTTTGGTCTAAAAAGTAAGAGTCGAGATCTCTGGTTAGTGCCACACAAGTGAAACAAATACCCGAACAAAAGGCTCGGACTAAAAGAGTAGATGATTCACCACTATGTTGTGCGATACGCAAAGGGTCTGTAAAGCAAACATAGTAGAGAAATTCGAAGTGTTATTGGGATGCCTTACGTAAACACGACTCAGTAGGACTGATCCTAGTTAGTCCACTCTTGTCCCATCCTCACTCGAGATCCGGTTCCCTCAGTCTGGGAAGATACGAATAAAAGGATCAATAAGTTTCTGGTTACATCCACGACGACACTTCCCTGAAACGACTATATTAATTTCAGGAATTAGTCAATTGAAGTACGACCAGTTTTCCCTCTAATGGGACCCGTCCGGACTGAAATCGTCAACGTTCCGGAAATTCCTTTCTCCCCAGTCAGAAAGAAGACCCTCGAATCTCTACCTGTTGTCGACGACACAGACGTTAGAGAGGAAAGGGGACCCGGGAAGAAAGACTGTCGGAGGCCCCCACCCACGGGTCGAAGTCGAGATCCCCAAGGTCGGACGGGTGAGGGAAGGACTGGTGAAGGGACCCCTGAAGTGTGAATGCATCGGTCGAGAGTGTTGTCCCACTCAGTGAAGGATATTATTTAGGGAAATACAACTTAGGACTGAGATTGCGGGGTGGAGATGGGTGTTGCGTGCGGTTTCTACCTGATGGTGACTTCCTTCACACAATTGACTCAGAGAACCGATTGTGAACCCTTACTTAACAAACTCCTCTGTGTGGCCGACTGTTTCGTTCTCTGAACTAACCCTCT
The DNA here is from genome assembly GCA_006410555.1 of Capra ibex. NCBI lineage: Eukaryota > Metazoa > Chordata > Mammalia > Artiodactyla > Bovidae > Capra > Capra ibex. The sequence continues at coordinate 364,665 of SJYO01004349.1, read as the reverse complement.
TCCCACAGGCCCACCTCTCGTGGTCCATTCCCTTGAGTCCCCTTGACGAGACGAGGCACCGAACGTCAGAACCCCAAATGCCACTACGCCGATCAAAGATCCAACAACGACCGGGTCGTGAAACTGAGTCCCAGGAAGGCCGGACACCTACGTAACGAGTCGGTTCTACCTATGGTCCCTCCTCCTAAGACCCTCCACCATCTTCTGCATCGTAGAGGAAAACTGGAAAGGGTCTAAGAAGGTCAACCACCACCGAACAATCAAGACCCAAGGAAGGGTCCCGAAAGACAACATTTTATTAAGTATGTTTACCAGTGATACCATGGACCGGTCCCACCCGCCAGACACAGTCATGCCGAGGAGGTTGGGATGAAACTTGTGATAATACTTATACTACTTTGAACTTCTCAATTGATCCTCAATTGAAACACAAAACGTAAAGTTGAGACTTCAGATCTCAAATTGTGTAATCCGAGATGACGGATTCCTACTATGACGGACGGTCTGACGGGTCTTTACTAGAATCTCCAACTATTTCTACGAATTTCGAGTTGAAGAGACATGTGTTCACCGTTTAATTTAGAACCTCTATCTCCAAACCCACTTCCTCCTTTCTTATCGAAATAATTCCCTTGTACCAGTCATCCACGGGTTATACGATGACCTCCAGTCACCTCTTTATTGAGGTCTTTCTTACTTCCCAACCGCGGTTTCGTTTTTGTTATGGGTCGACACTTACACTGACCACTATCTTCGTTCTAGGCTACGACATTTCTCGTTATAACGTATCCTTGGACCTTACAGTCCAGGTTCTTAGTTCCGTTTAACCTTCACCAGTTTGTCCTCTACCGTTCTCACTTACAGCTGTAAGGTTCTTAGTCACTTGATTTTACCTGACCTATCCCACTTAAATTGAGTCTACTGGTAATATAGATGATGACGGCCGTTCTTAGGGAATCTTCTTTACTTCATCGGTAGTACCAGTTGTTTTCTCAGACTTTACGCCATGAACCTACGTTAGAGTTTTTACTGTCTTACTAGAGACAAGCAAAGGTTCCGTTTGGTAAGTTATAGTGTCATTCGGTTCAGATACGGGGTTGGTCATTGCGACTTCTTCGACTTCAACTTGTCAAGATACTTCTGGATGTTCTGGAAGATCTTGATTGTGGGTTTTTTCTACAGGAAAAGTAATATCCTCTGACCTTACGTTTTCATCCTTCAGTTCTTTGTGGACCTCATTGCCCGTTTAAACCGGAACCTTATGCCTTACTTCGTCCCGTTTCTGATTATCTCAAAACGGTCCTTTTACGTGATCAGTATCGTTTGTGGGAGAAGGTTGTTGTGTTCTCTTCTGAGATGTGTACCTGTAGTGGTCTACCAGTTGTGGTTTTAGTCTAACTAATATAAGATACGTCGTTTTCTACCTCTTCGACATATGTCAGTTGTTTTTGTTCTGGTCCTCGACTGACACCGAGTCTAGTACTTGAGGAATTATGGTTTTAGTCTGACTTTAACTTCTTTCGTCCCCTTTGGTGATCTGGTAAGTCCATACTGGAGTTAGTTTAGGGAATACTAATATGTCACCTTCACTCTTTATCTAAATTCCCGGATCTAGACTATCTCACGGACTACTTGACACCTTACTCCAAACACTGTAACATGTCCTCTGTCCCTAGTTCTGGTAGGGGTACCTTTTTTTTACGTTTTTTCGTTTTACCGACAGACCCCTCCGGAATGTTTATCGACACTTTTCTTCTCTTTACTTTTCGGTTCCTCTTTTCCTTTCTGTATTGGTAGACTTACGTCTCAAGGTTTCTTATCGTTCTTCTCTATTCTTTCGGAAGAAGTCGCTAGTTACGTTTCTTTAGCTCCTTTTGTTGTCTTGCCCCTTCTGATCTCTAGAGAAGTTCTTTTAATCTCTATGGTTCCCTTGTAAAGTACGTTTCTACCCGAGCTATTTCCTGTCTTTACCATACCTGGATTGTCTTCGTCTTCTATAATTCTTCTCCACCGTTCTTATGTGTCTTGACATGTTTTTCCTGGAAGTGCTGGGTCTATTAGTACTACCACATTAGTGAGTAGATCTCGGTCTGTAGGACCTTACACTTCAGTTCACCCGGAATCTTTCGTAGTGATGCTTGTTTCGATCACCTCCACTACCTTAAGGTCAACTCGATAAAGTTTAGGACTTTCTACTACGACACTTTCACGACGTGAGTTATACGGTCGTTTAAACCTTTTGAGTCGTCACCGGTGTCCTGACCTTTTCCAGTCAAAAGTAAGGTTAAGGTTTCTTTCCGTTACGGTTTCTTACGAGTTTGATGGCGTGTTAACGTGAGTAGAGTGTACGATCATTTCATTACGAGTTTTAAGAGGTTCGGTCCGAAGTCGTTATGTACTTAGCACTTGAAGGACTACAAGTTCGACCAAAATCTTTTCCGTCTCCTTGGTCTGTAGTTTAACGGTTGTAGGGGACCTAGTACCTTTTTCGTTCTCTCAAGGTCTTTTTGTAGATAAAGACGAAATAACTGATACAGTTTTGGAAACTGACACACCTAGTGTTCTTTGACACCTTTTAAGACTTTCTCTACCC
>SJYO01004349.1:98356-361380 GCA_006410555.1 Capra ibex | reverse complement strand
CGGTTTCTTACGAGTTTGATGGCGTGTTAACGTGAGTAGAGTGTACGATCATTTCATTACGAGTTTTAAGAGGTTCGGTCCGAAGTCGTTATGTACTTAGCACTTGAAGGACTACAAGTTCGACCAAAATCTTTTCCGTCTCCTTGGTCTCTAGTTTAACGGTTGTAGGGGACCTAGTACCTTTTTCGTTCTCTCAAGGTCTTTTTGTAGATAAAGACGAAATAACTGATACGGTTTTGGAAACTGACACACCTAGTGTTCTTTGACACCTTTTAAGACTTTCTCTACCCCTATGGTCTGGTGGATTGGACGGAGAACTTTTTAGACATAAGTCCAGTCCTTCGTTGTCAATTTGACCTGTGCCTTGTTGTCTGAACAAGGTTTATCCTATTCCTCATGCAGTTCCGACATATAACAGTGGGACGAATAAATTGAAGATACGTCTCATGTAGTACTCTTTGTGACCTGACCTTCTTTGTGTTCGACCTTAGTTCTAACGGCCCTCTTTATAGTTATTGGAGTCTATACGTCTACTGTTGTGGCAATACCGTCTTTCACTTCTCCTTGATTTTTCGGAGAACTACTTTCACTTTCTCCTCTCACTTTTTCAACCGAATTTCGAGTTGTAAGTCTTTTGCTTCTAGTACCATAGGCCAGGGTAGTGAGGTACCCTTTATTTACCCCTTTGTCACCTTCGTCACAGTCTGAAATAAAAACCCCCGAGCTTTTAGTGACGTCTACCACTAACGTCGGTACTTTAATTTTCTGTGAATGAGGAACCTTCTTTTCAATATTGGTTGGATCTATCGTATAAGTTTTCCTCTCTGTAATGAAACGGCTGATTCCAGGCAGATCAGTTCCGATACCAAAAAGGTCATCAGTACATACCTACACTCTCAACCTGACACTTCTTCCGACTCACAGCTTCTTGACTACGAAAACTTGACACCACAACCTCTTCTGAGAACTCTCAGGGAACCCATGTTCCTCTAGGTTGGTCAGGTAAGATTTCCTCTAGTCAGGACCCTAAAGAAACCTTCCTTACTACGATTTCGACTTTGAGGTCATGAAACCGGTGGAGTATGCTTCTCAACTGAGTAACCTCTTTTGAAACTACGACCCTCCCTAACCCCCGTCCTCCTCTTCCCCTGCTATCTCCTACTCTACCGACCTACCGTAGTGACTGACCTACCTGCACTCAGACTCACTTGAGACCCTCAACCACTACCTGTCCCTCCGGACCACACGACGCTAAGTACCCCAACGCTTCTCAACCTGTACTGACTCACTGACTTGACTTGACTTGACTCACCTAAAGCTGAAACTTTCAGATTCGTAAGGTTGGAACCTCTTAAACTACTCCTCAAAATATTGTTATTAAGTACCTACCCCGACAACTGTTCTAATTCCACACATGTCTCAGAGTCCTCGAAGAGACTAGAGAAATTAGAACGGAGTCCACGAAGGGACCACCGAGTCTCCAATTTCGAACGTTACATCTTCTGGACCCAAACTAGGGACCCAGCCCTTTTAGGGGACCTCTTCCTTTACCGTTGGGTGAGGTCATAAGTACGGACCTCTTAGGGTACCTGCTTCCTCGGACCACCCGATATCAGGTGCCCCAGCGTTTCTCAGCCTGTGCTGAGTCACTGAAGTGAAAGTGAAAAGTGAAAGTCCAACAAGAACTGACGGGGAGGGAACTAATCCCCCGACGGGACCACCGAGTCACCATTTCTTAAGTGGTTACGTCCTCTACGTCCAAACTAGGAACCAGGACTTTCTAGGGGACCTCTTCCTTTACCTTTGAGTGAGGTCATAGGAACGGACCTTTTAAGGTACCTGTCTCCTCGGACAGCCAGATATCAGGTGTCCCAGTGTTTGACAGCTTACATCGATGACTTGTTGGTGTTCTTGAGGGAACTAATCGGTCCCAAGCTATTAAACGGGAAACCTCTAGTCCTTTCCAGTACCTCCGACCTCAGAACGGATGTTCTTTACCCCCTGTTTTTCTCCGGAGGTACGGGTCCGGGGTGAGCCAAAGTTATTCTTTTGTCTGGTCTAGGGACTTCCGTCCATGGCTTGCCTAGAACGGGACAAGAGGACCAAGACAGTGAACTACTATGAACAAAAACTTAGTTACTGAGTTACTTTCCATATTTCAGGATTAGCACACATCCACGGCAAGAATGGTTGTCGTCGTAAAGGCAAACGAACTCCAGAAGATTGTAGTGTGAATCAGTGCTGGCAAAACGTACGAACTCTCTTTGAGGGAGGCGAAAGGGGAGAAAAAAAGAAATCAAATCTATAAACCTACCTTTTGGCTTCGAAGTGTCAGAACAGAGTCGGACTGCAGAACCAAACAAAGGAACCAGTTTGATAAGTTCGTGTTGACTGAGTGCAAGGTTCTTATATTATTACTCGGGTTATCGTAAGAGACACACCGTGTTCGTAGAGTAAATCCTACTAATCTTTTATGGACTTACAGACGGTACGGACAATACCCAAAACTCATCAGTGCCACCGGTGTCGAGGTATAAACCTCTCTCTAGTTGTCTTCATCGCGAGGACGGGAGCCCCTTAACTGTTAGTCCCAATCTGTCTTGTCGTTCAGATTCCATTCGCCTCTTCTCTCACTCTAGTCTCAGTTCACACATAAGGAATACACGTTTATAGGTCTGGCGACACACGTGGAAGTCACCTTGTCAACACAAAACTCCCCAATTATACTACAAAGCAGATGTTTTTGTCGTCAAAACGAAAAATTTCATTGGAGACTCGAAGGGACCACCGAGTCTGTCATTTCTTAGACGGTCGTCACGTCCTCTGGACCTAAGCTAGGGACCCAACCCTTCTAGGGGACCTCTTCCTTTACCGTTGGGTGAGGTCACAAGAACGGACCTCTTAGGGTACCTGTCTCCTCGGGTCATCCGATGTCAGGTACCCCAGTGTTTCTCAACCTGTGTTGACTCGTTGATTGTCGAGTAACCCAAAGGTCGAGGATCCTGTTACGGACCGTCTACCAATTTCACGGGGCATTTATAAACAAATTATATTAATTCAAAATCTGATCAAAAGGATACATTTGTCCTTGTAGTCAACTAGTATCTCTTTCCTGTCGTTCGTCAAATCTGTCTCTTTTCCATGATTTTCTCCTTTTCATAATTTAGAAGTCAGCAGGAACTTACGACCACGATTGTGCAGAGACAACATGCTATAACCTAAAGGGTCCGACACAAGTTTCAGTATAGGACTAAGAATTTATATAGAGAAAGATTTCTTTCTCTTAAGATCGGAACCCGCTACCGCAAGTTTGATAAAGTGGTTTCTCCGGAGGATTTCACATTGTGCTTAAAGAGTAGATTTTAGATTTTTGTCTATGTTACCGGCCCGGACTGAAATTCCTAAGAAAGTCTCAGGAAAGGGGGTCAAACTAACAAAGAACGATCCCGGCATTAATGACCCCCTTCGAAAGTTCGAGAAAAGTCCCTTAAATTCTAGTAGCCCCTAAACTTTCGTCGCGATTACCGTCTCTACCCTCACTAGTCCTCCCACGGGACCCATCTCTTAAAGACACCGTTCAACGAAGTAACTAAGGAAGGTTTACTTCGTAAACAGACACCACGGGCCCAGTGCCGGGTCCGGGCTCTCTCCCATCCGCGGGTCGTCGTACCCCGACCCGACGAACAACCACGTTTCGAAAACCCCTAAAAATAAAGTAAAACACAACTGTCGGTCTAGGTAGAGGGTTGGAAGGACAAGAAACAAAAGTAAGGGTCCGAATCCTGTAATTAATTTCGGAGGAAGAGTGGAAATAAGTGTCTCTAAGGCAGACTTTCAAGTCCCGACAGTCGTCTTTACACAGTAACGCCGTCGCCGTCGAGGTAGGATCCTTTTATGGTTATTCGTGTAATTTGTTTTCTCCTCAATTCTCTTTTATTCTGTCTAAAGGGTCTAGACCCGGTAAAGTAACTTTTAGGTGAAATTATAGAAAGTCCAATGTGAACTGAACACGTATATTTCGTACACCTTTGTTCTTGACTTTAGATTATTGAGGTTCTCGTTCTTACTTTACACTGTTATAAAAGTCCTAACTTTTACCCCTTCCTTTAGTTGACGAACAAGACACCTCAGTTCTCTTATTTAACCCATTGGGTTTGAAAGTAAATCAGTCCTTCTGGGTAAGAAAACAATTCTTTTCTTTACCGAAACAAATAGTTAGTGGATACTTCCTAGTTTCTCACTCTAGTCCTTCTCTACTTACGTAAATCCCCGGACCGAGGGTCCGACGTTTTCTTTCACGGTCCATCAAGGTTCGTGTGACGAATTGGAAAGTTACTGAGTTTAATCGGTAGGAAACTTTACCGTTCGAATAATAGTGGTAGTTTACGTAAATGACTTACAGGTTGAAACGTACCACGACCCTGCACCTTTTCTTTCTTTTTTCCATTCCTTAAGAGGTCTTACATGTGATTTTCTCTATGTTTACACTGACTTCCGTCATATAAAATTTTCGTTAATGCGTCCACCCGTAACCATTCTTTTGTTAAAACTAAAGAAGATCGTAATATATATCTCTTTTACATATATTTACAATATAAACATATGCAAATAACCCTATAATGCCCCGAAGGATCGACCGAGTCACCATTACTTAAGTGGACGGGCACGTCCACTACGTCCTCTGTACCCAAACTAAGAACCCAGTCTTTCTAGGAGACCCCCTCCTTTACCGTTGGGTGAGGTCACAAAAACGGACCTCTTAGGGTACCTGTCTTCTCGGACCACGGATGTCAGGTACTCCAGTGTTTACTCAGTCTGTACTGAATCGTTCACTCGTCTCGTACTGTTGTGTTGGACGTACGATATATGTATGTTAACTGTCAACAGTGAAGTGAGAATTAGTTAACGATTTCTGTAGTGCGCCGACTTCTCCTTTTTTCTTTGGTTTTTGGTTCTGAGTGGCTCACAGAAGAAACACCGTTGACGATATCCGGGAAGTCCAAACAACAAATAAATTAGGGGTCTTGTAGAGATACCCCCTTCGAGGAACAGGTGTCCAACGGATTGTGAGGGGGACGGATGGTCTGGGACCGAGGGGGTCCTCGACCTAGACTTAAGTTTCCGTTGGGACAAAACGAAAGGTCCCGCAAATGTTTAAGATTAAGACGTCTTGGGAGGGTCCGAGCACCACCACCTTGGCAAAGATAAGTCTGAAAGGAAGGAAAGAACTGACGATACAGGAATTTTATGTCTTTCCTACGAAACGAAAGATGAATCGACATCTTTAGGTACGTGTACCTTTATTTTAGGGAAATAGGAGAAACCAATTCAACAACCCTTTCTTTAAGTCCCTATTTCGTCTGTCCCGACGTGACTTTACGACGAAGGAGATAAGTAGAAAACCCGAAAGGACCACTGAGTCTACCATTTCATAGACGGACGTCACGCCCTCTGGACCCAAGCTAGGGACCCAGACCTTATAGGGGACGTCTTCCCTTACCGTTGGGTGAGGTCATAAGAACGGACCTCTTAGGGTACCTGTCTCCTCGGACCGCCCGATGTCAGACACCCTAGTGTCTCAGCTTGTACTTGCTCGCTGATTGTAAAAGTTTAAAGGTAAGTAGGAACCAAAGGACTCTGGTCAGGGGTCACCCAGTGTCCATCTGAAATGACAGGGTCGAACCGTCTCCCCACTCCTCCGTTCCTCACCGACCTTATTCTGTCGAGTTCTGATAGTAATCGGAGTAGAATTTCGAGACCTCTTTTTAGTCGTTTAAACCGGGTTTACCCCTAAGTCCCGACGGGATCTAAGATCGATAAATCAGAGTAGTAGAGACGTTTTAATGGTTGAAGACTCGTCGTTAGACACAAACTAAGTAAAAAGAGAGGTACTCCACAGGATAAAGATAGTCCGAGAGTTAAGTATAAAGAAATCACCTATCCACCTATGTCGTTTCTATCATACTACACTTATTCATAACAGGTAGAACGTGTGTACCTTGTACCTTTACTTGTGTGGAGGGTTAATTAAACTATGAACATCTATAAGTTCGACTTTTAGACTGAACTTTTACATAAAAAAAAAGGTACAATAATAAGTCCGAGAGATTTAACTTTTTCTTAATGTGGGGATTTAAGAACTGGTAAAACATAACTTTCCATAATACTGTAGGATAATTAAAAGAGTAATTTTTGCTATGAAGTTTTTCTACACGGAAACAATCCCAACAACAAGAAATCCACGAAAACGTTGGGGTACCTGACATCGGGTGTTCGGAGGAGACAGACTCCCTAAAGGGTCCGTTTCTATGACCTCACCCAACGACAAAAGAAGAGGTCCCCTAGAAGGACTGGGTTCCTAACTTGGGTACAGAGGACGTCTAAGAAATGGGGGCTCCGTGGACCTTCGGGAGACGTGTGCGTATAGGGGAGCAAAACCCTAAAGGAAGGGTAAAGCCAGTGGTGTCTCGTAACTCATCCCAAGTGACACGATGTATGATCCAAGAGCAATCAATAGATAAAATATGTACCGTCAATAAATAAAATAGATACAGTACAGAGGTTTAAGGGTTCCCTCAGTGACTGTCTGGACACAATCGAGATAAAATCACACGTCAAATAAAGATCAAAACAAAACATGAGACATGGATGATGAACCCGTATTTTGGTTCACACAATTTAAGGGCTCCACGATTTAGCGTATTCGGACAGGGGGCTAGGGTATAATAGAGACCTAGTTATGTTTAGAAACTGAAAGAGGTAATGAAAGGTGAAGACTTTGACATAGGTCAAGTAGTTTTTCCTGGGGCTTCATCTATTTTTCGGTTGTTCCATCCCGTCCGATCTTCATCAAGAAGGAATAGTCGTAAGACAAAGTTTCCAAATGTCGAACGTCAAGTCCCTCCTCAAGGACGTCAGACTACGCAACAGGGAAGGGGGTGGAGTTCAAACCGGGTACTTGACCTTACAATTTGTCTTGTTTCAGGAACAGTCTAAGACAGAGGAGAGAAACGGACACGAACACACGACAGAGAGTCTCCATTAAATTCTGGGAGGTGGAAAGATTCGAAGTGACATGTCTTATTTGTAACGTCGCGGATGCGCGACGGAGGTCCTTCGTAACATCCGAAAGTCTCAAGAGTGGATAAGTAGTTCAGACGTCACCGGTTCGGCAGACAGTCAAGTATGTCAGTTCTAATTAGGTGACTCGACGAGGTCTACCTTTTGTTTCCTGGACACTCTTGTCTAAGGGAAGGATTTTGTATACGTCCCTGTAAAAATGCGTTTCAATCTCCTCTCGGGAAGGGGTGCGAGGTAGTCAATACAGAACGAAAAGATACTAATCAAAAAAAAAACAACAAACGATACCTGGCAAAAATTTGATAACTTAAGTAATGTTATAACGAAAACAAACACAAAACTGAAAACCCGGTACTCTGTAGTGCCTAGAATCGAAGGACTGGTCGCTATTTTTAAAGTTGGGGACGTAACCTTCGATGTCAGAATTAAGGACCTAGTGGTCCCTCCAGGGAGTTACTAATCAAGAAAAATTTTTTTTAATTAAATAAAAAATTAACTTCCTATTAACGAAATGTCTTAAAACAACAAAAGACATTTTGGAGTTGTACTCAGTCGGTATCCACATTTATATAGGGGAGGGAGAATTTGGAGGGAGGGTAAAGCGAGGGGTAGATGGGGAAGATCCAACTATATCTCCGGGACAAACTCAAAGGACTCGGTATGTCGTTTAAGGGCAACCGATAGATGAAATGTATACCATTATATTCAAAGGTACAATGAGAAAGGTATGTAGAGTGGGAGAGGAGGGGTGAGGGGTACAGGTATTCAGATAAGAGATACAGACAAAGAGTGAACGACGGGACATTTATTTAAGACGTCATAGTAAAAAGATCTAAGGTATATGTACGCAATCTTATGTTTCAAATAGAAAACAAAAGACTGAATGAAATGAGACACATTATCCAAGATCCAAGTAGGTGGAGTAATCTTGACTGAGTTTACGTAAGGAAAAATACCGACTCATTATAAAGGTAACACATATCCATGGTGTAAAGAAATAAGTAATCAGACAGTTACCTGTCGCTCCAACGAAGGTACAAGATCGATAACATTTATCACGACGTTACTTGTTACCCTATGTGCATAGAAAAAGTTAAAACCAAAGGAGTCCCATATACGGATCCTCACTTTAACGTCCCAGTATACCACCAAAATAACGATTAAAGAATTTTTTTATAGGTATGATAGAAGGTATCACCGTCATAGTTAAATGTAAGGGTGGTTGTCACGTTCTCACAAGGGAAAAGAGGTGTGGGAACGGTCGTAAATATCAAACATCTGAAAAACTACTTCCCGGAGAACTACTTTCACTTGCTCCTCTCACTTTTTCAACCGAATTTTAAGTTGTAAGTCTTTTGATTCTACTACCGTAGGCCAAGACAGTGAAGTACCGTTTATCTACCCCTTTGTTACCTTTGTCACTGTCTGAAATAAAAAACCCCGAGGTTTTAGTAAAGTCTACCACTGAAGTCGGTACCTTAATTTTCTGTGAACGAGGAACCTTCTTTTCAATACTGGTTGGATCTGTCGTATAATTTTTCGTCTCTGTAATGAAACGGTTGTTTCCAGACAGATCAGTTTCGATACCAAAAAGGACATCAGTACATACCCACACTCTCAACCTGATATTTCTTTCGACTCGTGGCTTCTTAACTACGAAAACTTGACACCACAACCTCTTCTGAGAACTCTCAGGGAACCTGATATTCCTCTAGGTAGGTCAGGTAGGATTTCCTTTAGTCAGGACTTATAAGTATCCTTCCTGACTACGACTTCGACTTTGAGGTTATGAAACCGGTGGACTATGTTTCTCGACTGAGTAAACTTTTCTGGGACTAGGACCCTTTCTGTCATGTGTCCTCCTTTTCCCCTACTGTCTCCTACTATACTGGTCACCCGTAGTGACTAAGTTACCTGTACTTTCACTTTCACTTCAGCGAGTCAGCACAGGTTGAGAAACACTGAGGAACCTGACATCGGACGGTCCGAGGAGGTAGGTGCCCGAAAAGGTCCGTTCGCATGATCTCACCCAACGGTAAAGAAACAGACCCCCTAGAAGGGTTGGGTCCCTAGCTTGGGCCCAGAGGACGTAACATCCGTCTGTGAAATGACAGACTCGGTGGTCCCTTTAGGGTTACCTGCACTCAAACTCATTTGAGACCCTCAACCACTACCTGTCCCTCCGGACCACACGACGGCAGGTGCCCCAGCGTTTCTCAGCCTGTGCTGACTCACTGACTTGACGGACTAAGTCTGACCACACTCCACTATAGAGTAACATCGAAACTAAACGTAAAGAGATTATTACTCGTTACAACTCGCAGAAAAGTACACAAACAATCGGTAGAAATACAGAAGAAACCTCTTTACAGACAAATCCATAAAAAGGGTGGAAAACTAACCCAACAAATAAAAATAACATAACTCAACATAAGTCAGTCAAGTTGAGTTAGCGAGTCAGGACAGACTCAGAAACACTGGGGTACTTTGTGTCGTACGATCCGGAGGGACAGGTAGTGGTTGAGGACCTCAGGTGGGTTTGGGTATAGGTAGTTCAGCTACTACGGTAGGTTGGTAAAGTAGGAGACAGTAGGGGAAGAGGACGGGAGTTAGAAAGGGTCGTAGTCCCAGAAAAGTTTATTCAGTCGAGAAACATAGTCTACCGGTTTCATAACCTCAAAGTCGAGGTCGTAGTCAGGAAGGTTACTTGTGGGTCCTGACTAGAGGAAATCCTACCTGACCAACCTAGAGGAATGTCAGGTTCCTGAGAGTTCTCAGAAGAGGTTGCGGTGTCAAGTTTTTGTAGTTAAGAAACTGTGAGTCGAAAGAAATATCAGGTTGAGAGTGTAGGTATGTACTGGTGACCTTTTTGGTATCGGAACTGATCTGTCTGGAAACAACCGTTTTTTACAGAGACGAAAAATTATACGACAGATCCAACCAGTATTGAAAGGAAGGTTCCTCATTCGTATAAAATTAAAGTACCGACGTTGGTGGTAGACGTCACTAAAACCTCGGGTCTTTTTATTTCAGTCGATGACAAAGGTGACAAAGGGGTAGATAGACGGTACTTCACTACCCTGACCTACGGTACTAGAATCAAAAGACTTACAACTCAAAATTCGGTTGAAAACAACATAATCGACGAAGATATAAAACCTTTAATTGAAACAATCAACAAAGTGTACGGTAATAAAAGAGGGTAAGACTCCCAACAGAAAAGTGAAACGAAAATCAAAGGAAACGACACATTTTCGAAAATTCAAATTAGTCCAGGGTGAACAAATGAAAACAAAAATAAAAACAATGAGATCCTCCACCCAGAATCTACTAGAACGAAACTAAATACAGTAACTCACAAGACGGATACAAAAGGAGGTTCTCAAAATATCAAAGACCAGAATGTAAATCCAGAAATTAGGTAAAACTCAAATAGAAACACATAGTACAATCCTTTACAAGATTAAAGAAAGATATTGTCAAAGGGGTCGTGGTAAATAACTTCTCCGAGAGAAACGGGGTAACATATAAGAACGGAGGAAACACTTTTTATTCCATGGGTATCCACGTACCCAAATAAAGACCCGAAAGATAGAACAAGGTAACCAGACATAAAGACAAAAACACGGTCATGGTATAACAGAACTACTGACATCGAAACATCATATTAGACTTCAGTCCTTCCAATTAAGGAGGTCGAGGTGAGAAGAAAGAGTTCTGACGAAACCGATCAGTCCCAGAAAACACAAAGGTATACGTAACACTTTAAAAAACAAGATCAAGACACTTTTTACGGTAACCATTAAACTATCACTAACGTGACTTAGACATCTAACGTAAACCATCATATCAGTAAAAGTGTTATAACTAAGAAGAATGACTCCTTGTACCTTATAGAGAGGTAGACAAATACAACAGAAACTAAAGAAAGTAGTCACAGAATGTTTAAAGAATCGTGTCAAGAAAACAGAGGAATCCATTTAAATAAGGATCTATAAATTAAGAAAAACAACGTTGTCACTTACCCTAACCAAGGAATTAAAGAGAAAGACTAAAAAGTATCATATATCTTTACGTTCACTAAAGACATATAACTAAACATAGGACGTTGAAACGATTTAAGTAACTAATCGAGAAATAGATACTCAAGACTCAAACGTAATCGTTGTACGACAAGTTATCTTGTAGATACGAACACAGGAATGTGGTACATCCCTTNCCCAGTATTCCATCAAGACTAAAAAGTATCATATATCTTTACGTTCACTAAAGACATATAACTAAACATAGGACGTTGAAACGATTTAAGTAACTAATCGAGAAATAGATACTCAAGACTCAAACGTAATCGTTGTACGACAAGTTATCTTGTAGATACGAACACAGGAATGTGGTACATCCCTTACAAGAAGTAGAAACGGTGGATCATGTCACCCGGAACCCGAAGGGTCCACCGAGTCGTCATTTTTTAGGTGGACGGTTCTTCTTCTGTACTCAAGTCAGGGACCCAGATCTTCTAGGGGACCTCGTCGTTAACAGGTGGATGAGGTCATAAGAACGGACCGTTTAGAGTACCTGTCTGTTCGGACCACCTGTACTTCAGTGTTTTACAACCTGTACCGAATCGTACGTGTGTGTCATCTGAAATCTGTGGACCACACCACACGAACTTTACACTAACCACCCCGACTCCTTCACTTAAAATCTAATCTAAATTAAAATAACTTAAATTTAAATTCATCAGTATATAAACCTGTCACACTAAGATCTCAAATCTACGACAAATTAAAGTACGAACAAAAGGTGTCCATCTTCGTCGTCCATCTGGCAAATCTTACAACTGTGTTACAGTGAGACCCTAAGAACAAGTTCGTGATTACAGAAAATAACTGTACAGTTTCCCATAGGATAAATTCTACCACCTGGTTTCTGACCCAACCGGAAGGGGGTATATCAAAAGGGGAAAAGAGGGTTTGGGTGATGTCTGTATCATATCTTAATCGTTACGTTTATCTGAATGTTCTCGTTTCTGTCACCTTTCCTCTCGTGACCAGTTGTCCACCACTTAAAGTTTGAAGGTACTTAAATCTTTTGTATGACTACCTACTTTCTCCAAACTTCTTCGAGACTTGATGTCACCTATCATCTTCAATTTCTAGTAAACGGATCTTTTGAGGACTCTTCTCTTTGAGAACTGAACCCCAGATAGTCAAAAGGTCCTACCCCAACTCTACCTACGTTTTGTACCTCAATTAAGTTTGACGTAGGTTCTTTGACAAAAGGACCCATCTAGGGAGTAATCAAAAGACCGGAGACTTGTTTTTCAACCGTAAAGTCGTAAGTAGAAACCTATTTTGGTCACGAATCAGTGAGTGAACACAGGTTGAGAAACGCTGGGGGTACCTGAGATCGGACGGTCCGAGAAGACAGGTACCCCTAAGAGGTCCGTTCTTATGACCTCACCCAACGGTACGGGAGGAGGTCCCCTAGAAGGGTTGGATCCCTAGTTTGGGTCCAGAGGGTGTGACGTCCAACTAAGAAATGGCAGCCTCAGTATTTCTTTCGGGATCTGTTTTAAATCTCTCAAATATACGATGGGGTGGGGTTTTACCCTATTTGAAGGACCCTTCTTGATCTCAACGACCACACTTCACCCGACGGGTCTTATCTAGGAAGTAACTTGATCGAAATCTCTCGAAAGACTATAATAAACGACAGATGGATAGATAATTCAGACGTTCGGGTGGGTATAGTTGTCTCGGGGGTCTGACCCAAGGTAAGTTCCTCGTCAAGTGGTTTCTTTATATGACTCTAAGTCTCATCCTTTTTACTTTTAGTCGTTAATGGTCAGTCGACTTCTGACTGGTGTACGTTTTCTTTTTCTGTTTATTAGTACTGTTGTTTAAGTTCCCTTCGGTCTTTTTAAATTCCTACTCGGTTCATAAAAATAACAATAATAATGATAGTATTAAAATATTTTGGAAATTAATAATAGGAGTCTCTATATTTCTTTTACAGTTTAGATTCCTATTCAAGTCCTACGATACTTTATACTCATTAGTTCCTATGTTTCTAGAGGACTTTTAATTTTTATTAACAATTGTATTCGTACAGTTATTTATCTTTTCGATCACTGTTATTAACTCATTTTCGGGGTCTTTTAAGTTGTTTGTCGAATTGTATATTATAGTCTCTTTTTAATTTCGTATTCCCTTATTATCTCTTCCCGGTTACAGACTATTTATTCGTAGGGTCTTTCTTACTTGTCTTTATTTGATTCTTTACTTTAATTTCTATATTGTTCTTTACAAAGTACCTTGATTTCCTACTGGGTCTAGAGAATTAATTATAATGTGTGGTTACAATCTTCCTACTTCCTTTTTTATAACATTCTTACTATACCTAGTTTATCCAGGTTTTCCTTTTGTACCGCACCTAGATTATGGACCACTTAATAGTCGTCTTTTTTGACAACTGAGTATCCGACCCTTGTCCGTAAAGATGTACCGAACAGACAGTACTGTAGACTGGGTCCCCCCTCCTTTACACAACTGGAGACAGATCGTACCCAGGGGTCTCTCATTATAAATGATCTTTACATTTATGAGATGACTAAAACTTGACGTCACGAATTTAATATCAGTTTGGAGGTTTAATTGGTATTAAAGTTCGGTCTTATATTTATAGTAATTAGAGCTATTACATTTTCAAACATCAGTTGACTTCTACCCCCTCTTTTCAAGTAGTTATTACGTGATAAATATCCGATTCATGAGTTCCCTATCACAAATGACAACCGTCTTGTCATTTATCACCAAAATTTGTATAATAAACTAGAATATCTACCTCGATAGTCTTTTTCTCGAAAGTTTTTAACCTCTCTCTTTTTGTTAACACTCTTCCCAATAGTCAATCCATTCAAGTGTTGGAGGTACTAGACCTCAATCATCTATTACAGATGTATTTTCATCACCACATTTTTAATAATTGTAAACATTTCTATTATTTCTTGTTGTGTTTATTTTTCGTTCCTGTCACCAATCGAGAACCCTTACTTCGACTTGTTCTTCATCTTATTTCACCGAATTTTTGTAACGACAAATAAAATACAAGATAATCAAAAGGAAAATTGGTACTTCTACGAGTCAAGTCAGTGAGTCAACACAGGTTGAGGAACGTTGGGGTACCTGACGTCGTACAGTCCGAAGGGACAGGTAGTGGTTGAGGGCCTTGAACGAGTTCGAGTACAGGTAGCACAGTGACTACGATAGATTGGTAGAGTAGGAGACAGTAGGGACAGAGGAGGACGGAAGTTAGAAAGGGTCGTAATCCTAAAAAAGGTCACTCAGTCAAGAGTAGTCCACCGGTTTCATAACCTCAAAGTCGAAGTCGCAGTCAGGAAGGTTACATATAAGTCCTGACTAAAGGAAATCCTACCTGACCAACCTAGAGGAACAATAGGTTCCCTAAGAGTCCTCAGAAAAGGTTATGGTGTCAGCTTTTCATAGTTAAGAAGTCGTGAGTCGAAAGAAATATTAACTTGAGTGTAGGTATGTACTGATAACCTTTTTGGTATCCGAACTAATCTACTTTGAAACAACCGTTTCATTACAGAGACGAAAAATTATACAACAGATCCAACCAGTATCGGAAAGAAGGTTCCTCGTAGAAAATTAAAGTACCGATCTCAGTGGTAGATGTAACTAAAACCTCGGGGGGTTTTATTTTAGAGAGTGACAAAGGTATAAAAGACAGTTCACTACCTTGACCTACGGTACTAGAATCGAAAAACTTACAACTCAAAATTCGGTCGAAAAAGTGAGAGGAGAAATTGACCGTAATTCTCCGAGAAATCAAGAAGAGAAAGACGGTATTCCCACCATATTAGACGTACAGACTCCAATAACTATTAAAAGGACCGTTAGAACTAAGGTCGAACACGAAGTAGGTCAGGTCGTAAAACGTACTATATGAGACGTAGATTTAATTTATTCGTCCCATTGTTATATGTCAGACCTGTATAAGGAAAGGGTTAAACCCTGGTCATACAACAAGGTACCAACCAAGATTAGTCACCAAGAACTGGACGTATATCTAAAGAGTCCTCCGTCCTGTCCACCAGACCATAAGGGTAGAGAACTTCCTAAAAGGTATCAAACAACACTAGATGCGTCAGTTTCCGAAACCACATTAGTTATTTCGTCTTCATCTACAAAAAGACCTTGAGAGAACGAAAAAGTTACTAGGTAACCTACAACCGTTGAACTAGAGACCAAGGAGACGGAAAAGATCTACGTCGAATTTGTAGACCTTCAAGTACTAAGTGTATGACAACTTCGGACCGAACCTCTTAAAACTCGTAATGAAATGATCGTACACTCTACTCATGTTAACACACCATCGAACTTGTAAGAAATCGTAACGGGAAGAAACCTTAACCTTACTTTTGACTGGAAAAGGTCAGGACACCGGTGACGACTCAAAAGGTTTAAACGACCGTATAACTCACATCGTGAAAGTGTCGTAGTAGAAAATCCTAAACTTTATCGAGNATCGAACTTGTAAGAAATCGTAACGGGAAGAAACCTTAACCTTACTTTTGACTGGGAAAGGTCAGGACACCGGTGACGACTCAAAAGGTTTAAACGACCGTATAACTCACATCGTGAAAGTGTCGTAGTAGAAAATCCTAAACTTTATCGAGTTGACTTTAAGGTAGTGGAGGTGATCGAAACAAACATCACTACGAAGGATTCCGGGTGAACTGAAACGTAAGGTCCCACAGACCGAGATCCACTCACTAGTGTGGTAGTACCAATAGACTCAGTACTTCTAGAAAAAAATATATCAAGAAGACACATAAGAACGGTGGACAATCATAGAAGACGAAGACACTCCAGGTATGGTAAAGACAGGAAATAACACGGGTAGAAACGTACTTTACAACGGAACCATAGAGATTAAATAACTGCTCTAGAGATCAGAAAGGGTAAAATAACAAAAGTAGATAAAGAAACGAGACTAGTGACTCCTTCCGAAAGAATAGAGAGAAAGGACAAGAAACCTTGAGTCGTAAGTTTACCCATATAGAAAGGAAAAGAGAAAACGGAAAACGAAGAGAATAAAAAAGTCGATAAACATCCAGAAGGAATCCGTTGTTATAAGGGAAGTACATAAAGAAAAAGAACCCCTACCACAACTAGGGACGGAGGGCATGTTACAGTGCTTGGAGACAGGTATCAAGAAGTTCGTAAGACAGATAGTATAAATTAGGGGACTTAGATAAAGAGTGAAGATGACATTGGACTTACTAGATCACAGTCCGAAGTGTCTATCGAGTCAACCATTCCTTAGACGGACGTTATGCCCTCTGGGGTCAAGTTAAGGACCCAGTCATTCTAGGGGACCTCTTCCCTATTCGATGGATAAAGTCACAAGAACCCGATGGGAATACCGAGTCGACCATTTCTTAGACGGACGTTACGCCCTCTAGACCCAAGGTAGGTACCCAACCCTTTTGGGGGACCTCTTCTCTTTCCGATGGGTGAGGTCATAAGACTAGACTTCTTAAGGCACCTGTCAGGTGTCCCAGTGTTTCTC
Source organism: Capra ibex (assembly GCA_006410555.1). Classification (NCBI taxonomy): domain Eukaryota; kingdom Metazoa; phylum Chordata; class Mammalia; order Artiodactyla; family Bovidae; genus Capra; species Capra ibex. The sequence continues at coordinate 344,700 of SJYO01004349.1, read as the reverse complement.
AGTCTGTGTTGACTCATTGAAAGTGAAGTTGAACTTACCAGATCACCAAAAGGGATGAAAGAAGTTAAATTCAGACTTTAACCGTTATTCCTCAAGTACTAGACTCGGTGTCAGTAGAGGGTCAGAACAAAAGAGACTGACATATCTCGAAGAGGTAGAAGTCGACGTTTCTTATATTACTTACACTAAAGTCATAATTGGTAGATTACTACAGGTACACATCTCAGAACACAACAACCTTCTCCCACAAACGATACTGGTCACACAAGAGAACCTTATTGACAATCGGAAACGGAACGAAGTAAAACATGAACTTGTTTGTACAATTGAACTAATTACAATTTTTCATATACCTAGTCAAACCAAGTCAAGTCAGAGAGTTAGTATAGGCTGAGGAACGTTGAGGTACCTGACGTCGTGTGGTCCGGAGGGACAGGTAGTGGTTGAGGACCTCAAATGGGTTTGAGCACAGGGAACTCAACCACTACGGTAGGTTGGTAAAGCAGGAGACAGTAGGGGAAGAGAAGGACGGGAGTTAGAAGGGGTCGTAGTCCCAGAAAAGTTTACTCAGACAAGAAGTGTAGTCCACCGGTTTCATAACCTCAAAGTCGGAGTCGCAGTCGGGAAGGTTACTTGTGGGTCCTGACTAAAGGAAATCCTTCCTGACCAACCTATAGAAATGTCAGGTTCCCTGAGAGTTCTCAGAAGAGGTTGTGGTGTCAAGTTTTCGTAGTTAAGAAGCCGCGAGTCGTAAGAAATATCAGGTTGAGAGTGTAGGTATGTACTGATAACCTTTTTGGTATCGGAACTGATCTACCTGGAAACAACCGTTTTATTACAGAGACGAAAAATTATACGATAGATCCAACCAGTATTAAAAGGAAAGTTCCTCATTCACAGAAAATTAAGGAACCGACGTCAGTGGTAGACGTCACTAAAACCTCGGGGGATTTTCAGTCGGTGACAAAGGTGACAAGGGAGTAGGTAAACGGTACTTCACTACCCAGGTCCACGGTATTAGAATCAAAAGCAAGTTGAAAATCTCTAGTAAATTTGGATGACTTATACAAAATTGCAAGACTCGTTTATCACACGGATTTGACTGTTTTAGACATAAATTAGTTAATTCATTATTAACCACTTACCATTAATTTACTATTAAATCAGTTAATGTTACTACACCTGGTTCCGCGAACTCATAGTATCTTGTACACAGTTATTTCACCCAACCATTTCCTTGTTTTGTACTTCAAATATATTTCCGTCCGTCATTTCGAATTGGAAATTGAGTACACGATGTCCTGTCCGTTTACCCAATTAAAAACAAGTATAGTAATTTCAGTTTCTTAAAATGATTTTTTATAAGGTTCGAGATTATTTGAGTTTCGATAGTGGAAAAGTGACCCATGGGTCCGGTCCAAGAAAAAATTTTTATTAAAATAAATAAACAAATAAAAACCGACACGATCCAGAAGAAACGACACACGAAAAAGATCAACCCTCTTCCTTCCCGAAGAGAACTCAACATCCCGTGTCTGAAGCGTGACACCGTCAAGGAGAACACCTGGTGCCCGACAACCCGAGTACCCGACGTCATCAACGGTAGACACCCGAGCCATCAAAACCAAGGAACCGAGATCCCTTGTCCGAATCATTGACACGGAGTACCCGAATCCACGAGGTCCCGTATACCCCAGAAGACCCCGGTCCCTAGATTGGACACAGAGGACGTAACCGTCCGTCTAAGAAATGGTGACTCGGTGGTTCCTTCAGGACCCGGTCAAAAGAATTTTTACAAAAGTAGATTTCTACTGAAGGGTGGAGTGACGTCTTTTCGAAACCATTCTCTATTTCACTTTCACTTCAGCGAGTCAGTACAGGTTGAGAAACGCTGGGGCACCTGTCCCCTCGGACCATGACCCTAAAAGGTCCGTTCTCATGACCTCACCCAACGGTAAAGGAAGAGGTCCCTTAGAAGGTCCCTAGCTTGGACCCAGAGGGCGTAACATCTGTCTGTGAAATGGTAGACTCGGTGGTCCCTTCAACCGTCTATTTTCTCTATTTTCTACATGTATTTAATTGTCGATGGTTTAGTCTGGGATTCTGCAGAAGTAACTCAACAGAATGTGTTGTACAGAAGGTCTACAACTGGACCCCTCGAATTCTACTTGAAGACTGAACTTACCAGGAGGTGCAGAAACGAAGTTGGAAGAACTCGGCACGACAGGTCGTGACGAACAAGGGTAGTTGACAAGACGTAGGACTCCCGAGTGAAAATAGAGGTACAAGATGTTCCTGGGTCTAGCGACTCGGGTGTTACATGTGGAAGTGTCGGACTAACGTCCTCCCGGAGGAGAAGTATGTGTCGTCACTGAGATCCTCACTACGGATGTCTGTATATCTTGTGGATCATCCACAAGTGACGAGATAAAGACACGTTATTGCGAAGGTATAAAATTAGGGTAGTTAGACTGTTTCTCCTTCTCAGAGACTTACGAATTTACAGAATAAGTATCAGTGTATTATTGAACCAGTCTCCACCCTGATATTAAACATATATCCTTAAGACGGAGACCCAGTTCACAAAAGAGATCCTGGAGTATCGAAGGAAAGACCCATAAAGACTCCAAGATCCGTACACCTGGTAACGGAAGAAAATTACACAGTCGGTCCTCCTCCTTCCCTATAGACGTTTACAAAAACAGACAATCAGCGTTCCAGTCTTAGCAAAACCCTCCACCTCAGTCAAGTCCAGTGTTCCTAGTTTAGAATTATTAAGCACGAACATGGGAAGTCCTCCGACGTCACACTACGTCCCCTCTAGGTACCAGACTGTGTGAGTCCCGAGAGGGACAGCGAAACTCCTTCGGCGAAGAGACTTGGTGGCACAGGACTCGAGAGTCCATCCTCCTTTTCCGAACTTACGGCCAACGAGACGTAGCGCCGACAGTTCGTCGACAGTAGTCGCCTGTAAGGTTTCTGCATGTAGATAAAGAGGGCGGGAATGAAACTCAAGGTGAAACGTGATAAGACGACAATTAATAAGGGGAGATAAGAGAACAGATTAAAACACGCAGTAATTTTATCAAGGTCGACGCAAAAGGAGGACGACAAAGAAACCGACATTGTGGATATTGTACCACTCTGGACTCAACTCGGGCAAGCCAGGTTCCTCTTGAGGAAAGAGAGTGGAGGACGAGGGGAAGTGGACGAGACAGATCCCGTCCGCCGCACAGGGGAGTGTGTGCGTCGGGACGCCACTGTGAGAGGGGTAGAGACGAATAGTGGACTGTCGGACCGGAGGAGTAGCGAGAGGACAGAGATGTCAAGATAACTAGTCTGTGAGCCATTGGAACTGCCGCAGTGAACTACAGGAACGGTAGCTCTCTCTTAGGCGACCGAGGACGTTCCACCGAGACGGTCTTTACTTTTATCCTTGTTTACGTTTAGTTGTGCCACTTCAATTTAAAAGTAAAAAGTATCTAAAGTCTAAAATACTTATTGAGGTCTAGCCCCCTTTCCGTCGCGATCGAAATCTCCGAAAGACCGAACAAAAGTCCCAAAGGATCGAGTCTGTGGGTAGAGTAGTAAAGAGACATTGGAGATGGACTTTGGTCATCACTCTAAGGTCCCGGACTCTTCTTCATAGTGAAGGAAGTTCCATGTACCTCTGGAAACGGTTCCAGTCCGTCCCTAGTGAACCAGAACACCCTCACACCCCTTAGCTGGTCGACCGGTCAGGTATGTGGGACAGAGAGACGAAGGACAACGAGTCTCCTCCATTGAACTCACTTCTGTCTTCTGAGAGGACCCTGTAGGACAGTGAGTAACATTGTGGGTCCCGAGGGTACTTGAATCTTTCTTCTCGGTTCTATACGTTAAAGGTGGTTGACAAACCCTATGATTCTCCTCAATGAAACTAAGAACATCAAAATTTTACATAGGATACCAGGATTTATTTTCGTGGGACTTACAATCTAATTTACCTTCATTTATCGACTTTATTTAAATAAACACAAAAATTAGCTAATATACCTCATTATTCACTTGGGGGTGGAATTGTGTGTGTCCGTATGAAAAAGAAAACTGAATTGAACTCAATTACGAATAGTAGGTCCGGTAACCTTCATCATCTTAATTCATTAATAAAAATATAAACGTGAATCGAAAGGAGAGGAGATTCTTGTGTCCCCTCTTTATTATTAGTAATCTAGTTATATTTGGAAGAGAAGAATTCGAAAGTACGTATGATTCTGCGAAGTCAACACAGACTGAGGCACCCTGAGATACCTGACATGGATGGTCCGAGGAGACAGGAACCCTAAGAGGTCCGTTCTTATCACCTCAACCAACGGTAAAGGAAGAGGGCCCCTAGAAGGGGCAGATCCCTACCTTTAGTTCAGGGAATACAGAGGACGTCACCGTCCACCCAAGAAATGATCATCACGGGTGGAATTCGGAAGTCGTTTTCGTTATTTTGTCAAAAGGAGAGTCAAGTCAAGTCAGCGAGTCAGCACAGGCAGAGAAACACTGGGGTACTTAGTGTCGTGCGGTCCGGAGGGACAGGTAGTGGTTGAGGACCTTAAGTGAGTCTGAGTGTAGGTAACTCAGCCACTATAGTAGGTCGGTAGAGTAGGAGACAGCAGGGGAAGAGGAGGACGGGGGTTAGGGAGGGTCGTAGTTTCAGAAGAGGTTACTCAGTTGAGAAGTGTACTCCACCGGTTTCATGACCGCAAAGTCGAAATCGCAGTAAGGAAGGTTTCTTTAGGGTCCCGACTAGAGGAAATCTTACCTGACCAACCTAGAAGAACGTCAGGTTCCCTGGGAGTTCTCAGAAGAGGTTGTGGCGTCAGGTTTTCGTAGTTAAGAAGTCGCGAGTCGAAAGAAGTGTCAGGTTGAGAGTGTAGGTATGTACTGATCACATAATATTTTATATTGGTTCCTTTCCTTCAGGTTTCCACTGAATTACTACGAGAGTAATTACTCACGACACTGGAAACTCTGTGATCAAACGGTTGTTTCCAGGTAGATCAGTTTCGATACCAAAAAGGTCATCNCAGAAGAGGTTACTCAGTTGAGAAGTGTACTCCATCGGTTTCATGACCTCAAAGTCGAAATCGTAGTAAGGAAGGTTTCTTTAGGGTCCCGACTAGAGGAAATCTTACCTGACCAACCTAGAAGAACGTCAGGTTCCCTGGGAGTTCTCAGAAGAGGTTGTGGCGTCAAGTTTTCGTAGTTAAGAAGTCGCGAGTCGAAAGAAGTGTCAGGTTGAGAGTGTAGGTATGTACTGGTCACATAATATTTTATATTGGTTCCTTTCCTTCAGGTTTCCACTGAATTACTACGAGAGTAATTACTCACGACACTGGAAACTCTGTGATCAAACGGTTGTTTCCAGGTAGATCAGTTTCGATACCAAAAAGGTCATCAGTACATACCTACACTCTCAACCTGATATTTTTGTCGACTTGTGACTTCTTTACTACGAAAACTCGACACTACGACCTCTTCTGAGAACTCTCAGGGAACCTGACGGTCCTCTAGGTGGGTCAGGTAGGATTTCCTTTAGTCAGGACTTATAGGTAACCTTCCTGACTACGAGTTCGACTTTGAGGTTATGAAACCGGTGGACTATACTTCTTGACTGAGTAAAGTGTTTTCTGGGACTACGACCCTTTATAACTTTCACCCTCCTCTTCCCCTACTGTCTCCTACTCTACCACCCTACCATAGTGCCTGAGTTACCTGTTCTCAAGCTTATTTGAAGCCCTTAACCACTACCTGTCCCTCCGAACCTCACGACGTCAGGTACCCCAGTGTTTCTCAGTCTGTGTTGACTCACTGACTTGACTTGACTTGACTTGACACCGGAAACTCTTGAAAAACACTTTTACAAGAAACGAACGAAGACAAATCGGTCGTCTTGACGTAGATCAGAACCAAACCATTGAAAGTTAGTTCGGGGAGTGGACACCGGGGAAGAATACTGTTGTGTCAACTCGTCCGTGAGACCAGAGACGAAGAGTACGGTGATCCTCCTTCCCGAAACCGTGTAGTCGAGTTGGTGTCCAGTACCCACTTAGCAGGACTTTGTAAAGACCTCGGAGTACCCATTTTGTCGGAAACGTTTAGAGTAGTATAGTAAAATATCACCAGAAGATGTTTTCTTTTTATTAGCCTCTTCACTGGACTAAACCTGTGAAAAGAGGTTCAGTTTGGAGTCGTAAGATAGTGAATCAGTCATAGAAAAAAAGAATGTACTCTCATGCTGACCTGGTAAAGTTTCGACTTCCTGTCTCATCCATTAACAAATAAACGAAAAAGGGTACTTTTTCTCTTAGTGTGAGTAAAGGAAGGACTTTGTTTTAACCCCTGGAGGTAGTGTTGAGACACACTTGTGTGTCGGTTCCGTTTAATGTCGGTACCCATTAATCCTCTGTTGGAGGGACGGACAGGGGTCGGGGTCGGCGGTGGGGTCGGTGTGTTAAACCTTCAGTACGTCTAGAGTCGACCACGTCCCTCGTAAGAGTAGGTAATTCGTCACCCCCTCTCCTGAACTTTAAAACGTATAATACGACACCATCTTAAATTGTTCAGTTTCGTAATTGACCTTCCTTTTTATGTCAACAAAAGGTTTTCACCGGATACGTCCAAATAACAACCCAAAGAGAACGCCCTTCTCGTCATTAGGAATTTTATCTTTTCACTTCAACGAATCAGCACAGGCTGAGAAACGTTGGGGTACCTGACATCGGATGGTCCGAGAAGGTAGGTACCTTAAAGAGTCCGTTCTCATGACCTCTCCCAACAGTAAAGGAAGAGGTCCCCTAGTAGGACTGGGTCCCTAGCTTGGGTCCAGAGGGTGTACTGTCCGTCTATGAAATGGTAGACTCGGGGGTCCCTTCAGGATTTTCTCTTTCTTCCCGTCGTTTGTCGTGTTGAAAATACGTCCACTACAATAAAAAGGTAATTGTCAGTTTCGTACAATACAGACTCCTTTCAATAGGTCCCTGAAGGGACTACGGTCACCAATTCTTAGGTGGAACGTTACGTTCCCTGTACCCAAGCTAGGGACCGCCCCTTTAATTTAAGCGTGTACGACGTCTCGTTGATTCGAGAACGGATGTTGAGGACTCGAGGTGGGTTGATCTCTCAGACACACGGTGTCCCTTGTTAAAGTACTACCTTACTTCTAGGACGTACGTCGTTAATTCTTGGATACGTCGGTTTATTTATTTATAATGTATTTTTTCCATATAAATTTTTAATCTTCGGTATCCACCCATTTGTCGTAAATCGTCGAAGGAAACGTTCCTGGCTGTTCCCAGAAACTCTTGTGGTTTTAGTGATGTCTAACGACCTTTCAGACGGCTTTTACGATTTAGACTTTCTGGACATGGAAAGGTAGACAAGTCCGTTATAAACTTTTCTCGGACCGTTAGAGTCGTCATCATGCCTTATTGGACACTACTGTGCCGAAAAGAATACTCCCGTCAAATTAAAATTGTCACGACAAACCTCTGGTTTTTTTACTAAAGGTATTTATAAAGTATCTGGAAAAGGACCAACTGCATGAGAGTGTGTGTGTATACTGTCAACTGGTAATTTTAGATAAAAGTTAAGACAAACCTTAAGTTGACTTGATAACCCAGTCGAAACTAGACTACCCACGTCTTTGTGTCGTTCCCCTTTAAACTTCGTTACTACCCTCTGTACCCGAAAACTCGACCTTTGAAATCCGTCGTCACTAAATGACCGTATAGGAAACTTTTTGTTTTTTCTCTCTTTTCACTTTCACAATCAACGAGTCAGTATAGGCTGAGTATCTGACACCGGATGGTCCGAGGAAACTGGAATTTTAAGTCTGTTCTTATGATCTCACACGAAGTAGGGAAGGGGTCCCATAAAAGGGTTGGGTCCCTATCTTGGGTCCAGAGGACGTAACTCCGTCTAAGAAATGGTGGGCTCAGTGGTCCCTTCGGACAGTGTAAGAAATGTTTGTGGTTGCCTTTCTTTTGCTTATACACAAGATCGCACACATTGACGGTTTTTCCACCGTGTGTGTAAACTTTCTAGTGACGAATGAACGAGTCCCCGGTAATGGAACCTTTCAAATTATCGGACATCAAACCCGAAAACAAAAACTTGGCACGAACGTACCATAAGCGTCGTCCTTCTGGGATTAAGTTACCGGACGACAAGGATGAACTATTATGTAGGTCCTACTCATTGAATACAGTTCTTTCAAAATTCAAGGGGACCTTTGTACAGAGAACAGACTGAAAGACAAAGGGACCCGTACCAAGTTTTGGTTTCTAGTCTGTGCAACGGACCGTCTTTTCCAACGAATCCTTCGACCGGTTTATCTCAGCAGAGAAGAGGGGTGAAAGAGGTCCTGATCTAATTATCTATTATGTCGTCGCTTTATAGTCGATTCCGAACGGTTCAGACAGTTCCGACGTTCTTAAGTAAAACTTAGTAACCTGTAAACTTTTGTACTGATGTCCTGAAATTTCCTTTCGAGAGACCCCTTTATATGGATCCATCCCTTTTCTAAAGTGGAACGACACTAGTTAGTGGAAAGTTAAAGAATTATTGTTTTGTGTTAAAGAGAAAAGGTATTGAAACTGAAGTCCTTTTTTACAAACGAAAAGTCTCCCACTATAAAATGTTATTTTCGTACTATTTACTCGTAGTGTGATTGTGACTCAATGACCTCCCCGGTGACCGTAACCTCAATTTCAAAGATCTTCTGAAACTCCAGTTACGAACATTTGAATAAGAAGGTCTTCTTTTATTTTCCTGACCTTTTCTATTCGTGAATATTTATAAACGAAGTTTTACACAATACAACAATCCAGTGATTCAGTACAGATTGAGGAACACTGGGGTACCTGATCGTTTGGTCCGAAGGAACGGGAAGTGATAGAGGACCTCAAAGGAGTTTAAGTACAAATAACACAGTACTACAGTAGGTTGGTAGAATAGGACACAGCAGGGGAAGAGGAGGACGGGAGTCAGAAAGGGTCGTAGTCCCAGAAAAGGTTACTCAGTCGTAAAACGTAATCCACCGGTTTCATAACCTCGAAGTCGTAGTCAGGAAGGTTACTTATAAGTCCCAACTAAAGGAAATCCTAACTGACCAAACCCGAGGAACGTCAGGTTCCCTGAACTTGACACAATGAATTCACTTATAAACGATACCCTGAGACTGTTCTTCTTTGTAGTCCTCTTTGATGACCGTCGAGTTGTTCTCGCTTTTAATTGACTTTTTCGGGGTTTTCGTTCGTCTGGTTTTTTTTTTTTTCGACGTCATACAGATACGAAAAAATTTTTAACAACCAAGAATCAACTTTAATCCTTGAGAATAAGTTCTCTTCTTCATCAAAAGACGACAGAAATCTCGACCCTCGAATTTATGGAAACGTTCGTCTAATTTCGTATTTACAGTATGTTTATACTCCAAAATCCACCTACGAGTTACCATCCTCTAATCGTCGACAGATTATCCGTACTACCCGAAAGGACCACCGAATCACCATCTCTTGGGTGGACGGTTACGTCCTCTACGCTCAAGTTAGGGCCCAGTCCTCCCAGGGGACCTCTTCCTTTACCGATGGACGAGACCACAAGAACGGACCCTTTAGGGTACCTATCTCCTCGGACCACCTGATGCTAGGTACCCCAGTGTTTTCTCGACCTGTACTGTCGTAAACTTGTGTTGCTTACGTCATCTATAGTAAAAGATTACACATAGTGCCACCAGTAATGTGTCTCTGAGTGACGAACTTAAAACACCCAGTTGGACTGACCCGGTACCCCACGGGTCTACAATCTCTTTGTAATCCACGCATACACTTCCGCAAAGACCTTCTCTATTTATAAACTTAGTCACGGGACTCATTTCGTCTGACGGGAGGGTTCACACCGACCGGGAGTAGGTTTAGTAACCTCCGGACTTCTTTTACCTTCCGTCCTGTGTCCCCTTAAACAAGAGACGGACTGGCGGACTCGACCCTGTAGTCAGAAGAGGACGGGAACCTGACCCTGAACCTAGTAGTCGAAAAGACCAGGATCCTGGAAGTATGGAACCTGACCTCGATGTGCTATCCTAAAGGACCCAGAGGTCGAACGTCTACCGTCTAGTCGGACGTACTAGTACACTCGGAGGTATTAATACACTTGGCTAAGTGGATACAACAACAAAAGGTGACCGCTTCAGCACAGGTTGAAAAGACACTGGGGTACCTGACGTCGGGTGGTCCAAGGAGAAAGGTACCTTAAAAGGTCCGTTCTTATGACCTTATCCAACGGTAAAGAGGTCTCCTAGAAAGACTGGGTCCCTAACTTGGGGGTAGAGGACGTAACCGTCCACCTAAGAAATGGTGACTCACTGGACCCGTCGGGAATAGAGAGAGACAGAGACGGAGATAGAGACAGAGATGGAGAGAGGTAGGAGACCACGAGACAGGAAGGTAACTTTACAAATGAGAGTATTTCGGATTTATTCTCTACAGTGGAAAAAGATTTAGGTCCTCTTGAGGGGTCTTGGTTCCCTGTAGAAACGTTATCCGATTTGCGAAGGGAAAATAAGAAACTGGAAGTTTATATTGGGGGTCCTATTGATTTAACATAATTTATGTACTTATTTAAGTTGTTACTTTTGTCTTGGAAAATAAATCATTATTAAGTTAAAAAGTAAAATCTAGAGTTACCGGACAGTGTCTCGGGACTAACGTCGGTAGTGAGTTACTCATAATACCACGGGGGAAATACAGATCCCGTCGAAATTATTTACTGTGAAGTACAGTAAAGGAATAAAATACAAAGCCTCGGAGGTGGGAAAAGAAACTATGAGGTACTGAGTGAAATTAGGTCTTCGAATCCTAGCCAAATTTCTAAATACAATGTCTCACTAATATCAGATAACAATACGGTCTCTAAAGACATGTTGACCATGGATAACAAACAAATCTGTGTTTCTGACCTTCCAAACTTACCCTGAAAGGGGGAATAGACACCCGTTTCGGACGTAGGCCCCATTGAAGACCGGTTATAAAATGATAACGGCAAGAATAGTTAGACGGTGTATTAAAGATACAGTTAAGTTGGAAACACTGTTTCCGCTCTAAAGTCTGTCTTGTCCATACCGGAGTCATCGTTCTTGTGTACACTTAAAAGGAGGACTGAAGCCCCAAGTCGAAACAACCGGTTTTTACCTTCTTGAGACCTGACCTATGGTCAAAAGACGAAAACCTCTAAAATATGTAAAATGAGAATTATTCAACTTGATATTCCATTATTTATGTAAATTAAAACTTGTACACACTCATCCTGACTTTATGGGTATCGCCCCCTTTTTGTTTAACTTTTATTGGTAGATTAACTGAAAAACAAAAAGATGGTTACGTTTCTGTCTGGTTAATACATCAGTCAAAACCAATCCTTTAATAATGGACATGTTGAAGGTCCTTTTTTTTTTTTTTAGTTACTGAAGAATACTTTACCTTCCACAAAATTTGCCGGAGGTAAGTCAACCAACAAATCCTGTTGATCGGTTTAGGTTTTACTCCCTCTATTTAGACTAAAAGTAATGAAAGTTTAAATATTTGTATTTCAATGTGAGCCAATACTCCATCTTCCGACGCAACACAACAAGACCTCTTTGGTCACAAATTAAACACAGTCATTCCTGCCCCGTCGAAGGAGGCGTTCCGAGCGGACTCAAGGAGTAAGGAAGACACAAAAGAGACTCAGTCCGTGAAAAATTCACTTCTCTTATTCCTACCTACTCCTGATAGGTACGACTAGTAAGACGGTCCACACCTTGACCGGCGACGGTACCGAAGACACTTGTTACACCCCATACGCACGGTTCCACAGGCACTCTGTCCTGCCCCGCGGGAAGACCTCCTCGTAGGTGTCTTGCGACCTCCCTGGGGCCCTTCTCCGTTGGACGTGACGTGGAACGGCACCTCCTTATCTAATCCCAACTCTCCTTATCTCGTACTACTGTTTTTCGTCAGTCACGGTCGCCTTCCCCATCCGTCCCGTGAATCCCAGACATGGTGGTCTCCCCGTCCTACACAGGTATCCACTCAGTCCGACCCCTCCAGGAATGTGCGGTAGGTACTCGTTCACTACTTCGGACACTTCCTCGCACCGTCCTAGTCTAAACGTAAAACCCTTTTACTTTTGACGACCACCAGAATACTTTCGACTCAAAGTTTCCCCCCTTTTTTGTTGACCTCAACTCCATGTTCACTACTTCCGAACCTAAAGTCATCGTCTCATTCCTTTCTCCAGTGTGTAGAATAGGATTTTTAATCCATCATTCTTGTCACCTAGGATCACTAACTGATCTAAGTCTCTTTCCTTATTATCACGATTGTCCCTACCCGACATGAGTAACATCAAAAGACATTCGGGATCGTGTCACCCTACTTACTTTTATGTAAACAGAGAAGTAAGTAAATAAAAGAATAAATAGACAAGTACGCAGAACAGGAAATCGCAAATACTAGACTTCGTCTGTCGGTTCACTTAGTTATTAATGACATGTAAATTTTAATGTTATGTAGATAAGATCCTGGCACGTTCTAACCCCTCTTCAGTGGAAATGTATTCTCTACTAAAGTTTATAAGACGTATGATAGAGTAAATTATTCATTTATAATGGGACAGTAATATCGTTAACCGTAAAAGAATTCGTTTATTACATCTGTTACAAGTAATAAATTTGTCTTTCTTTGATTTACAACTACTACCAATTTTAGTTACAAGGAGATTTCCACTGAAGGTCTGATTTCAAAGTTTGGATGAATGAAAAAAGAGTTGAGTGTGATCGCGGACGAGAGTGTGTCCGGCTACCGCAAATAGAAACAGTGGTCGTAGGGTAGTTTGTAAACTCCTCAAAGTAGTTACAGTCGACTCTTGGTAAACATTGCAACTTACTCTTGTTGAGACTTCAGGATGGAGTACAATTTAGTCCAAAACAACTCGACCTTTACACGTGTCCTATCTACCGTCTCGAGATAGTACCCTACTTGTCCCGTTGACGTTTGTCCCGTCTCTCCTTAAGAGACTCCTGAAGGTCTTCGGTCAATGGACGTCACACCGAACCGGGAACCAACGGTGCGTTTTGTTTCTTTTACGTAATGCAAATCCACGTCGAGAGTCTCTACCCCGCTATCCCTCGAACGACACTCTACTTCTTTTGTCTTACGTTTCGTAGCACGACTGACCCCCTTCTGGAGTCCTACGTTACATCAAGAAGGACTGACGCCGATACAATTGTAGTGGCATATCAAGACACGCACGAGTCAGCGAATCAGTATCGGCTGAGAAACGCTGGGGTCCCTGACATTGGAAGGTCCGAGGAGGTAGGTACCCTAAGAGGTCCGTTCTTATGACCTCTCCTAACGGTAAAGGAGGAGGTCCCCTAGAAGGACTGAGTCCTTAACTTGAGCACAGAGAACATAGAGGACGTAACTGTCCACTTAAGAAATAGACAAATTTAGTCGCAAAACTTACAACGAGTGTACTAGACTTTCTAAAAGACACACATCTTACACTTCTTAAAGACGTTGATCCAAACGTTACTTTCCTATTTAGTTTGGTGACGTCAAAGAATCTCCGGAAGATCCAGGATTCGATTCACATCTAAAGGTCACGATGAGTACTACTTTTTTTCAGGATCTGTCTCTACTCTTTCCTTCCTTTCGTAAAGGAAAAAGGAGCCTTCAAAAACCCTAAAGAGACAAACCAATCTTACCTAGACTTTTCATTTCTTTATTTTACTCCCTGAAGGGACACCCAGGTCAAATTGTTAGACGGACGGTTACGTCCCCTGTGTCTAAGATAGGCACTAGGACCTTCTAAGGGGTACGGAGTTTCGTTCACTCGGGGACCTGGTGTTAATGACTCGGTAGCGTGGATGTCGGACGATCGACGTTACTCTCTTTCGTGTACGTGTCGTTATTTATGGTCCGTATCGGTATTTATTTATTTATTTTTATTTTTTTTACTCCGGGGGTTTATGACCGAGTTACCGAGATACCTAAGAGTGTTATGAGAACGGTCCTGGAGATGTTCCCCAACCTCTGGACCCAGGAAAGAGTGAAACAGTCAAGGTTCGAGCCACTGGTACCGTTGAGTAATGTCGGAGAGACCTGAAAAGGTAGACATTTTACCCCTGTCGTTTGCGTGGTAGAATAACCAAACACCAATCAAATTTACACAATTGGATGCACGGGTTACGTCACGAACAATAATAATGATATACATTTTACCCTCCCTGTTCTTAGAAGTGACAAGTAGGACGAGATTTCCACTCGTTACAAGATATCTCGTCCCAAAATTTTCAAAAATTTTTGACAAACCAAAAAAAAAAATAGAACCTGATATTAACGAAATGTTCACATGTATTCACGGGAGGGAGAGCCTGGAAGGAGGGTGGAGAGTGGGGTAGGGTGAGGAGAGCCAACGTGTCTGTGACTCGACTCGGGGGACATCTCGTCTCAAAATTAAACACGTGTAAGGTTTGTCGTCTTTGAAGGTATAACGTCGGTCTTACTGACGTATACAAACCTATTCACTAGGTGTATACTAATTTTGGAATATTTAATTATTTATTTCGTCCGTGATTTTCCAGATGATGATTTTGAAACCCCAAAGGTCTTCAGACTCTTTCCCGGGTTAAACGAACGAAACAAACTAAGTTTGGAAGGGACACAATTACCAACTTCTTTTACTTAATGTAAGTACTATGTGTAAAGTTCACGTTCTACTTATGTAAAATCAAAATTTTTTGTGTAGTATTTCACTGACCAAAAATTCTGTTTTGATAAATGGAAAAAGTCACTGATTTTGAAGGGACCGTCTTTGTGTCTACCCGGTAAAATAAAACTCAAAATAGCGAACCATATTTTGATACTCACGACGGGTATGTTAGTGTTTTATAAAATTAGTTTCTTTTCTTTTTGTTCCTCACCTAATTCGTTCGGTAATTATAACACAGTCACAGGTGATTAAAAAAAAAAAAAGGAGGATTTTTGTTTATCAGGTAAAATCTCGGACGTCGATGGACCGGCTTCCCTAAGTAATAGGGTAGTAATAATACCCTTAAGTCTGTCGAGGTATTTAAATCTATCACTTTACACAACTTCGTCCTTTCACTAAAGTCTTCGTTCCGAAAAAAAAAAAAAAAAGACATGTGTCACAGACCGAAAATAAAGAGCCCGTTCGTAAATTTTACCAGTAAATCCTTACGCATAGAAGTAACCGTTACAGGTGTTCTTTTTACTTTTCCTTAAGACAATAGCGGGTGACTACTTGTCTCGTTAACAAAAGTTATTCACTTCAATAATCTGACTCCCAACACGAAAACAAAACAGACGAGGAAATACTAAAAATGACTTCTCCTAGGTGGGACCTCTTCGTTCGTTTTGTAAGTTAAATTCTGAACGAAGATCACAAGTGATTTTTTTTTATTTCCTTAGAAACCTGGATTAACACTGGAAAGTGCTCCTGAATTCTTATAAGTAAAATCTAACGTGGTAATCAGGTTATTTGAAGTCAAAGTCGATAATATTATTAGTCCCAGACTTAAAAGTCCTAATCCCGTCTCTCATTGATTCATCTCTTTCTTTTAAGTACACACACAAAGATTTTTCTCTAAAATGTTTGGTTTCCTTTGACAAAAACAAATAATATTCCTTTACAAAATATATTAAAAACTGAAGTCCACGATTTACTCCGACACTAAAAAGAAAGTAGTGGGAACTGTAGATAGGACCTAACTGAGAGAGTGACCACTAATCTTATCAGAGAGGAGGAAGGTCCAGATCTGTTCTTAGAGAGAATAAGAGTGGACGTTCTGAAATAGTACTTTTGTGTATGTAGAGTAAACATCGTTAATGGTGAACAAAAACAATGATACGAGAATTATGGGTAGAATAAGTAATCTCATATTTTAGATACGGAGTAAAGAGATTGGTAATGTTAGGTCGGGGATTGTATGTGTGTGTGCACGTCTTTCTCAAGACTGTCTCACTGACTGATTTACTTTACACAAACGGTATTTCAACTACACTCGAAAGGACATTTGGTTTTTTGTTTACAACCGCTAGTGTATTTCGTCCGGAAGAATGTTTTTCTAAGGATTCAATCGATTATCTCACTGGATTTTCTTGTCTAGGGTGAAGGATTTTCATCGTATGTGAAAATTTTGCAGACAGAGTTTAATACTGTTCATTATCCTCACACAAAAATTCCTCTTTCCCGATTTTAAGTCGTTCGTTAAAGAAAGATTACCTGAGGACGTTAAGAAATTTCGGAATTACAGGACATACTCGTATTGAAGAGACGGGTTGTAATACGATGGAGTTTTCGGTAGTAGAAAAACTTACAGAAAGTTCAGGGGTGGAGTGCTCAGTAGGAACGAGGAGTCAAGGACATTTTTATCCCTGTACCCTTAATCACGGAGCATGAAGGTTCACACGTCTCAATAACTTGTGTGGTGTTACGACTTCTCGTACTCCAATTCCTTCGACAATCTTTTGTCAACGCTAACTTTATCGTAGAGACATAGGACAGAGTATCGTGACTCGACCGAAGGAGTAAAACGAAGGTAAAGTCACAAAGACCTTTCTGAAACTCTCCCGACATCCGAATCCCTAGTTTCTACTTAAAGAACTTTTATTATATTGGATACTTTTTGAGTGACCTGAATAAACAAAACATGACATAAACCGTTTTTTTTTTTTTCATATCAAAACACTAGACTTTGAGAAACAGATCCTAAACGGAAATGGTGAAGTATTGACATGGATCTTTTCACTATGGACACTCGAAAATCACAAATGTAGAATAAGAAAATTTCAAAGGTGAATTTTTTTCTTTTAGAATCAGGTCGAATCCCAAATATTTTCACCCTCTTATAAAATTCTTAGTGACTATCTCTACGTCCTTCCGTGACATTTGTATGCCTACCACCACCTAAGAGTCTAGGAGTCCCCTACTCCGACCGTTAAGACTTAGAGAAGTCTTGCCGGGAGGACGACCCCAATTAGGAGGGTCGTTTCTACAGAGTGTCCACTACCAGGACGCCCTTCTTCCCCGTTTTGGTGAGACGGTACTATAAACAGACTTGAAAGCCCGTTCGTAACACCTGAACCCGTCAAAGGGGTGTCGACTACGAGGTCCACCGTTTCCGCCCCGAACGGTAGAGAAGAAGGAGGGGTAAAGGAAGACAGCGACGTCACCAGGAGACCAAGGTGTACCGAAGTCCCCCTCTCGAAGTGCATGGTAAGTCAATAGAGTGTACCGAGGTACTGTTGGACACCTGAACGGCTAGGCGTAGAGTTCTTCGTTCCTTGTACTCATTCGCTTGAGTAACCGTGTAAGTCGTAGATCATACTTAGAAGAGAAGTTAAGTGGTCTGAAGTACTGTGAGTCTTCGTAGTTCACCATGAGGACAGGACCCCATTGAATGTCTGTCGTTATAAGTAAAAACACGCCTATTATGGTCTGTAAGTTCCTGGATGTCACAAACACTATCTAGAGATAAAGGTCGGAGGTGAATGTAAAGATTGATTTCTTACGACACGATGTCGTCGTTTTCGTTGACCCTACCTTTGTCATTGTCACTTTTTTCATTGTACATCGTTGATGAATGATTCTCAAATTAATGAGACACCTCCATCAAGGTATATTAGGGTGAAATGTCTACTTTGGCGACCTGGGATTTGTTCACTTTATTGAGTGGATTCCCGTGTGTCCTTTATGTGTCGTCTATACTTCCCAATCGGGACTGAACTCACTTGAGACCCAGGTAGTATAAACCAGACCCACACACTGAAACCCTCTTTCTCAATTGTAGAGACCTGAAGTTAAAGGAGTACACAGTTTACCCTTATGACTATTATGGATTTCGTATTCCAACACTCCCAAATTAATCGGTCACGTATATTTGAATTGACGAATCATTTATAATAAGAATAATTATTAGTGTTATTATCGATACTAATAACACTAATAATAAAAATACGATATGACGAAGAGTTTTAAGAGTTTTAGATACCTAGAAGACGTTTCGTACGAATATAAATGTAAAAATGAATAGGATAGAAGTCTTTAAGATATAGTAAAAAAATTTCGATGGTATGGTTTTAGTGAAATGAAAAGTCCCAGGTCTAAAAGAGGAACTTTACAGTTGAGTCTATAGGGGAGGCCATCCTTTTTGTCGGAAACAAAGAATAGAGAAAACGTAAACGAAAACACAGTAGGTATGTCGTCACCTATACTTGGGTAATATGACAACCGACCTGTGTGTCTTTTTCTGACACCGTACCTGAGTAATTATTAGGGGTTTCAGATCACAACACGACGGATGTCTCACTCACAAGGAGTTGTTTAATACTTATCTAATTAAAAATTTCAGGTCCTCTGGAGGACCCATACGATAAGGACTGATACTTCATCTCTATTTTCTTCTTCGTTATACCCTTTTCTTTCAATGGTTTATCGAATTACTACCGGGTTCTACTTAGTTATTGTCCTAGTTTCACTGTTCTGATTCGAGGTCAAAAGACGGAATTTAGATCTTGCTTTAACTAAAACTTTTAACACACATGTAGTGTTACCAGGTCACTAGTCTACCCTATCCATTGTCGATTGACACTAAGCTCCCAGTGAACCGGTAAAAAGATGGATGAGTGATTATGGAAGGAGTACGGAAGGGAACCCCATTTTGATACAATAACATCTGATTAAAGAAACCAATTTTTGTGAGAGGAGTTTTTCCGGTCACTGAGCTAAACTCTCTCAACGATCTTCTTAATCAGTATATAAATACAATATACAATACGTGACACATAATATATAAAGTATGCATACACTACACACAGATATATACATTAATACATGTAGACATACACGTATAAAAATAAAAGTTTTATAAGTATCAGTAAATATACACTGTCCGTCTTTGAATTCAACTTTTACTCTGTTTTCTGTCTCTTTTTAGTTTGAGACTTTGTTAGCGACTTCAAGAAATTTTGTTACCTTCAATAGAGGCTAAAAAATGTGACTTTTCGTAACACTACGCTAATTGAGCAAGAAATCTCGTGCAAGAACAACTGCACAGTGAAACAGAGGGACCCGAGGAGAAACGGACCTGGAGATATGCATACTACCCCAATCCCGTCGATTCGTCAAGACGAGAATACCCAGAGACTTCTAGGTAGTAACTGGGTAGCGGTAAAAGTAACACTTTATGGATCTTCTTGCCTACCCGGTCTATAGAAAACTCTTTTAACAGAACTCACTACTGAAAAGAGCTGATTTAAGACTTCTGACTGTCCCTGTACATATACAAAGGTACGACGGAACCGTCCTTTACTCCGTTCTCCCATAAGACACACAGAATACCTTCGATTTCTTGGGTGGTCTCTGTGTCGGATCAATCTTTCAGCAGGGCACACACAAACTCTACTAGACTATTGATTAGATTACTTCGGTCCTAGAACGAATTTACTAGAAAAGTTCGAACGAAATAACTTATCTATTTATCTACCGTCTTCAAGTTTCTAATATCAGATACACTAAACCTATGTTATTAAAATCGGACTTTGATGAACTTCCAGTACCGTGTCCTATCGACTACGGAGAGCTCCGGGATAATAATTACTTAAGTAGACTTACGATGAAACGTTTACCACCTCTTTAATTGTGATTTCGTTGCTTTACAATAGAATAATTCATCCTAGTAATAAATGGTAGACGGACTTTATTCCTTATGGTTGATCATTAAAATAATATTCTAATAAACTACAAATTACTAAAATAAACATTAATTCATCGTACACGCACACGATTCAGTGAAGTTAACACAGACTGAGACACACTGGGAAACCTAACATCGGGTGGTCCGAGGAGAGAGACAGGTACCCTAAGAGGTCCTGTCTTATGACCTCGCCCAACGGTACGGGAGGAGGTCCCCTAGAAGGGCTGGGTCCCTAACTTGGGTACAGAGAATCCAGACTGGACGTAACTGTCCACCCAAGAAGTGGTACACACGGTGGACCCTTCGGTAATCCATCGTCCTAATACTTATTATTTTCGTATTATTTATACATACTCTATTCATACGTTAGACTATACTGATAAAATAAAAGGACATGATCCCCGTCAAATATATGTAAGTTTTCATCATAGTCTAAATCCTTTTTTCTCTCAGTTTACAATAAAAAAAAGGTCAACCTTTAAAATTGAAGAGACGTCCAGAATGGTAAAGTCTGGGAGTCGTCCTTCAACTTTTCTTGTACTTCAAGTACCCAGTAATTGGTCCCAGACCAGATCCATGTGTGTCGTAGTAGATATTTACTAAGGTTACCGGTTTCCGATTCTTTTCCGGTTATTTTTGACGTTTCTTAGACTATAAACAAAGACTATGTATAATGGTGTCAGTAAGTAGCTAAGTTGTTTATAAACAACCCATGTATGACATCTGTTCCAGGTAAGATGAACGACTTGTATGTGCGACACTCGTTTCATCATTCTCGGTGTCTGTTCGCATAAATTTTAGATGGAAACCGAGTTCATGTATAAACGGACTCGAAGTGTCGACCGTAAGCAGTAAGTAAGTGGACTATTTGTAAATAATTCCGGGACTCGATTTATAGTCCCTATAGGGTCTCTTGTTTTTCTGTCTGCAGAACAGTCGACCCCCTTCTTTTTGTTGTCTATTCGTGTACATTTACGTTGGGTGACGTTTAACTAATTTCTCAGTCCTTGGCATAAGACACTACCTTTATTTCGTCACCCCACACGGACACCGTGACAATTGTCTTCTAATGACCCTTTTAGGACGGACTCTCTTATCAGAAATTCGTCCATAAACTCCTACTCTTCCTATGTCGGTACCCTCGTCGGTATCCGTTCGTACGGTCCTTCTACCGTCTCGTTCCCTTCGGTCCGACGTACCTCTCGACACGACTCTTTTTTATCAGGTTCTGAGTGGCCCTCTACCCCTACTCGCGAGGGTTGTACCGGCTGGAGGTTATGTAGTAGAATGGACCTTACACCTTTTACCGACCTTTTCCCGTTTCATCTTCACACCCCCTTGGATTCCCTTCTTACCTATTGGTTCTCCCGAAGAAGGAAAAATAAAATACATATAAAATACATATAAAATACATATAATACATATAAAATGCCATGGGACCACCGAGACACCATTCCTTAAGCAGACGATTACGTCCTCTGCACCAAAACTAGGGACCCAGTCCTTCTAGGGGACCTTTTCCTTTACCTTTGGGTGTGGTCACAAGAACGGACCTTTTACGGTACCTGTCTCCTCGGACCACCCGTCCGATATATCAGGTACCACGACTTTTGCATGCTGAATTACTGATTTGTTGTTGTTGGACCTAGAACGAACACATTTTTTTTTTTTTCTATATAGTACTCTTACTCTTAAGTCCCCTCTCTAACCCCAATGAGGTTCTTTCAGGAACCTTCTAACTCTACCCATCTAAGAAATAACGGCCCCTCAGTCACCCACCCACCCCCCCATGAAATAAACGTGTTCCCCTCTCTTTGCTCCATACTTACTTTCTTTGTCCTTCTTTCTATTACAGACTCATAACGGAACCACTTCTTGATTCATTACACACGTCGGCTTTGTCCCTCCGTACTTTAGACTCCTCATTCCTTTCCGGTACCAAACTAAAAAGGTTCTTCGCCTTATTCAAAGTGGTGCCCATTTATTCATAACTTTGTCTCAATATTTACTTTGGTAATCTTGTTTTGTACGTATGAAAAGATTTACGGTTCCTACGTACTTTCTCTATTCTCTCTGTCTCTCTTTCTCTCCCTCTCTCTCCCTTTCTCTCTCTTCTTCGTTAAAGTACCTCCGATGACTCTTTACTAAAACCTGAAAACCGATGACAACTTAGTGGAAAACACACTAAAAGAAACTGTTAAGAGTCAACATATTAAAACCTGTACCACTTTAGTTTGTCGGTAACCTAGTTACAAACGAAAAAAATGGGGGGTTCACTGACTATCTGTTGAGAACTCTTTCTTACACGGACATTTTCCGACTGACATTACCTTTGGACACTTAAGGTTGGACACCTTCTTTTTCCTCTTCGATTACCTTCACCTCCCCAGTTACCTAATCTCCAAAAGTACTGGTACTCAACCAAAGTACCTTCTGACCATGTCTAATATCCTTGACTTCGATAACTCTATAATTTAGAAACTAAAACTCCCACCTAGTCAAAATCACACCCTGTTTATGGTTCATTGAGAGTTCTCATCTAAAACTAACTAAATCCTTTACTTGATTATGAGATACTAGAACCCCATCTTCTACCGACTGGAAAGGTTTCTTTTTTACCTCATTTGGGACCCAGAGATACACACACCTCAATTATTTCAATGGACTTCTTTACTTATTATAAAAATTTAATAAAGAAAAGACGAATTTTATAAGTTTAGTTATACTATCGTCTGAGATTAATCTGGGGGTGGGTGTTTCGTCAACGATATATATTTCTATTAATACTAGAAATAAACTTCTTGACCAAAGATCTGGAGGTGATGGTTTAAGTGAAATAGATAGTTTATTGTTAAAGGAGGTTTTACATGAGTAATGTCTTAGATGGTCGGACCGAATCCAAGAGGAAACCCCAACCTTTTTGAATATTATGTAAATTTAAAGTTGGCCAGAACCTACCTGTGAAAATTTAAAACAAAATGTACTGTGGAAGGATTAGAACAATTTCTAAACAACCGATTTACGAGTTGTTCAGTTTACTCCACAACCCTTTAAAGGGATAGACAAACGTTAAATTTTGACTAATATTTGATGAGAGTTAGACGATGACCCTTTCTTCTCTTCTTTTAAGTACGAACTCCGTAGTCTCCTTCAAGTTTTCAAAGAGTCGGGTTTACTCCAGGGGTCTCTTCAAGTTTTTAAGGAGTAAAAGAAACGAGAAACAACATGAACAAGAATGTTTAGTCAGAAACTAATAGAATCTTCAATGGGGACTGAGTACAATCCAGTGAACCTAGTCTCTCGACCATCTGTGTTGATAATGTAGTCTTTACAAGACGAAACCAGTCCTTTTGTGACAGACTATCTACGACCCACATGGTATGGTTCCAGTTACGGTGGGAGGATTTCCTGTATGAATTCTCGTTTCGGTTGCCCATAGGTAGAAGACCGAAATCCTGGGACTTTTATTCCTCATATAAAGAGTTACTAGGACACTTCTCAAAAGTTTACAAATAGAAACTTTTTGGTCCTAAAAATCATGTTTATAAACAGATATAAGTCTTAAGAAACGGGGAAAAAGAGAAGGAGAGAATGAAATCATCTTCACCTAGTGGATGGGAATAGAAACGGTCGGAAGCCCTCGAAGAGGACTCGACAGACCAAGTTCACCCTCCGAAGGGAAGGACTATCTAAACGAACGTAGAGGACCGTCCGCCCAACGCCAAACAGAGTTACGAAAATGAGGAGAACGATTCCACGTACCATGCAAAGTCATGCACCCGAGTCAAGATGTAGAAAAATCTGTAGAATCCAGGTAGATGGAGTATCGTCTCGATTAAAAACACCTCTAGACTTTTTGTCTTAAACGACGACATACTACTTTGGGATTGTCTTCGATGACTGTTTACTTACCTCACCTTAAACGAGAGTCTTATATAGTAATCTTTCCGTGTGTACTTAATTTTTGGGTAGTTACTTGGGTTAGTATCTGCAGTACCATCACAATATGACATAACCCACATTATTCAGACTTTGTAACATACCCCACATTATTCAGATTTTCTATAAAATCTGAGAAGGACCTCCGTCGTACTATCTATTGTAACATTCCTCTCGGGCTACACAGTAAGAAGAATACTAAATCCTAAAAACTTGTTATTGGTAAAAACAGGACGAAAATGGGACCTTTTTTCGTCGGGTCACGATCAGTTGTGTGTAGCATTCTAATACCTCTACTCTTGAGTCAGTCAGTCACCTTCCCTCTACGTCCACACTTCCCCCCTCTGTGCGTCTGGTTTGAAAAGTTATACGAATTTCCCTTAGAGTGGAGGCCTATGATCAATTCGGTAACCTATTCTATTTTATGACCACCACCTCGTTCAAGTAAATCTACATGTTTCTCACCATGAATTGTTGTTCTTTTGGTCATTCTTGTTTTCTCTCCACTTTCTTTAACTTAACTCCCAAGTATTTTCAACTACGTTAAACAGAGTTATAAATGAGGAGAACTATTCCTCCTCTTCCCCTGCTGTCTGCTACTCTGCCAACCTACCGTAGTGGCTGAGCTACCTGTACTCAAACTCATTCGAGACCCTCAACCACTACCTGTCACTTCGGACCGCACGACGTCAGGTACCCCAGCGTCTCAACCTGTGCTGACTCGCTGACTTGACTTTACTAACTTTTCAACGAGATTTAGCACGTAAAACTGGTGAAGTGTTGAACCTCTGAGATCAACGGAATCCTATCATAGAAGGGTTTCCGTTCCTTAATAATTAAGTAGGTCAAAGACAAGAGAAGGATAAAGAATTTTCAAAATGATTTCTGATCTCTGGTCCCGAAGAGACTCTTACCGGAAATTAAAATCGAGGTTTTTAGAAGGGCAGATCTAGGACCTTGGAGAGACTACCAGGTCTCCAATTGTGAAGTGGAAGGTTATGTCCCCTGTACCCAAGCTAAGGACCGGCCCCTCGGTGTATCGAGTGTCTGTTTTGTGGTTTTGTATGTCGTCTTCATTATAACATTGTTTAAATTATTTCTGACAACCTCTTCCTTTACCATTGGGTGAGGTTATAAGAACGGATCTCTTAGGATACCTGTCTCTTCGGACCATCCGATGTCAGGTGCCCCAACGTTTCTCAGTCTGTGCTGACTCGCTGAAGTGAAAGAAAGAAAGAATTTTTCCCAGGTGTAGTTTCTTCAGAACTTTTCTAGCTCTTCCCATTTTCTTCAATGATCTTTCATCTCTTGACTGGGATACTGTTATATAAAGTCTCAAGACAAATATTGTTATACCGGGCGGATACAGGGCTTATGTGAAAGGTATGGTTTACAGATCTTTATAACCTATTTTATGTCTTTCTATTAAAATCCATGTATCACTTCAAGGGATTCATACACTCGTCCGTTCACACATTTATGTGATCATGTTACATTCTATAAGGGTCTCCAGGTTTGAATTCTGTCTCGACTTTTGTCCGAATTTGTTCGGGACTACGAAACCGAGAGGACCCAAGCGACGTGTCTGTCTTCTGTTCCGGAACTGGGACATCTTCTACTTTTATTCTTGAACTCAAAGGGAGGAATTTCTGTATGATGTGCGAATCCCTCTCCCTCCAGTCCTTTTCTTCTTGACTGGAAACCTTTTCCTTCTAATATCCCTTTATACAGACGGAAGTAGGACCGTGGTTCACCTTTTAATTATGAAATTACTTTTAAAGAAAGAAGAAACCGATTAATAGTATTAACGTACTGAATCTTTTTTTAGATTTGGTCCTTAATTAAATTTACTGAATATTGTACCGTTACGAAACCCCGTAAGTTACTTCCGTTCTCCCTGAGAGATCTTCTTTTGTAGGAGTTAGGTCCCTACGTTTCTAATGATGACTAGTTTCAGTCAGTTACTATATGAACGTTAGGATTTAATATATACGTTATGTGCTAGTCTCCTCGTCAGTACTAACTTTGGTCATCTTTGATATTTGTTGTCCTATACTAGTCGTTCCTTAATTCTATAATATTTTCTGTCAGGGTGTATTTTATTAAATCAAATTTTTATTTATTTTATACCTCATATTTTTCTCTAAATCCCTATTCTCCCTTGTAAACTCATCTAAATGATTTCTTTGTTTTAAAGTTATTTATTTTTTCTTTTGCACTTTACTTTTCGAGTTATGAAGTAATCCAACCAATGCTTCTCGATTTCTCTCTTAACTTCTTTGACAACTCTTATACCTTTTTACCTTTCGTTGTATTCCTTCTCTGTAACTCAATACTTCAAAGTTTTCGATTATGTAAAACTATTGTAAAGGTCTCTCTCTTATCTCTTTCAATGTCCGTTACGAATATCGCAATTACCTATTTCAAATAGGTATTAACGTCACTAATTCGGAGTCTAAGTGATTTAAGATCCATCTTTAATCTCTCTGTAAGTACGGTCCATGTAGTGTCATTTTGACGTTTTGTTGTTTCTGTCACTTTCTAAACTTTTTTCATTGTTTCTTTTCTGTTTGACAAGTGTTTCTTTACTAAACTTACTCGTACTGGAAGGACTGTCTTGTCAACTTTGTTATTATATCAGATCAATATAGAAGTTTCATCACTCTCTCTTATCGTTTCATCCTAATTTTTGCGTCTACTCGGTTTCAGTTCTCTCTCACGACTTTATTTAAGTGGACATCCTTTTGAGTCTTATCAGTGATTGTCTTTAGATATCTTCTACCCAGTCTATCTTGTTACAATTAGTTTTTTAACAATTCATACTCCCTGACGTTCTTTTCTTCTGACGTATTTTGTTATTGTATTGGTACATGCTTTTTTCCTTCATCTCTTGTGAGGTACCATTACCGTCTCTATGTCCTCCTATTTCTATTATAGAAACGTAAAAATCTATTCATAAGCACAATTGTGTCTAACCCGTAAAAGTCTTTACCACCTCTTTTCACCTTAATTTTATTATTGAGTTTCCTTCCGTCTTTTCCTTTTTATTTGGTTTTTTACATCGTGTTAGTCTTTTTACGTTTTACAACAGTGTTTGTATTAAATTTTATACAGGTATTAATGTTACGTACCGATTTAAGGGTTCGACATTCTGTCTCGAAAGATCTAATGTCTTTTTATAAGTTGACATATAAGAAATGTTCTATATGTAATTTGGGGGTTTTTGTCTTTGGACACGTCTTTTATTATATGACGTTTTTTACTTTGTACGACATCGATATATTTATAGTCTGTTGTATCTGAATTTCCGTTTTTTGTGATAATTCCAACTTCTTTCAGTCATATTGGTAAACGAAGTGACACCCCTTTTAATAAGATTTAAATATTCGTGGATTGCAATATAGGTTTTTATGAAGCCCGATTTTTTTACCGTACTCTATTT
The DNA here is from genome assembly GCA_006410555.1 of Capra ibex. NCBI lineage: Eukaryota > Metazoa > Chordata > Mammalia > Artiodactyla > Bovidae > Capra > Capra ibex. Next base: position 317,533 of record SJYO01004349.1, on the reverse strand, counting down.
TAACTATGTAGGTAATGGAAGTCAAGTCAAGTCGAGTCAGAGAGCCAGGACAGACTGAGAAACCCTGGGGTACCTGACGTCGTACGGCCCGGAGGGACAGGTAGTGGTTGAGTGCCTCAAATGAGTCTGAGTACAAGTAACTCAACCACTACTGTTAGGTTGGTAGAGTAGGAGGCAGCAGGGGAAGAGGAGGACGAGAGTTAGAAAGGGTCGTAGTCCCAGAAAAGTTTACTCAGTCAAGAAACGTAGTCCACCTGTTTCCTAACCTCAAAGCCGAAGTCGTACTCAGGAAGGTCACTTGTGGGTTCTGATTAAAGGAAATCCTAACTGACCAACCTAGAGGAACGTCAGGTTCCCTGAGAGTTCTCAGAAAAGGTTGTGGTGTCAAGTTTTCGTAGTTAAGAAGTCACGAGTCGAAAGAAATATCAGGTTGAGAGTGTAGGTATGTACTGATGACCTTTTTTGTTATCGAAACTGATCTGTCTGAAAACAATCATTTCCTTACAGAGACGAAAACTTATACGACAGATCCAACCAGTATTGAAAAGAAGGTTTCTCTTTCGTAGAAAATTAAAGTACCGACATCAGTGGTAGACGTCACTAAAACCTCGGGGGGTTTATTTCAGACAGTGACAAAGGTAACAAAGGGGTAGATAAAAGGTACTTGACTACCCTGGTCTACGGTACTAGAAGCAAAAGACTTACAACTCAAAATTCGGTTGAAAAAGTGAGAGGAGAAAGTGAAAGTAGTTCTCGGAGAAATCAAGGAGAAGTGAAAGACGGTATTCACAACACAGTAGACGTATAGACTCCAATAACTATAAAGAGGGCCGTTAGAACTAAGGTCGAACACAAAGTAGGTCAGATCGTAAAGAGTACTACATGGGACGTTTATTCAATTTATTCGTCCCACTGTTATACGTCGGACTGCATGAGGAAAGGACTAAACCTTGGTCAGACGACAAGGTACAGGTCAAGATTGAAAACGAAGAACCGGGCGTATGTCTAAAGAGTTCTCCGTCCAGTCCATCAGACCATAAGGGTAAAGAAAGTCTTAAAAGGTGTCAAACAACACTAGGTGTATCAGTTTCCGAAACCGTATCAGTTATTTCGTCTAATAATGGAATTTCGTTTAGGTAATGGAAGCATTTTATAAAATTGTGTTGAGAAAAATTAACACACTGATTGCAATCATGTCAGTTTTAATGTGTTTCGATCTGGTAAAAAAGGGGACTTTAGGTCTCTTCCCGGTAAAAAAACTTCCTGAACAACCTGTCAGTGTTGTCAATTGACGTGCTCTCTTGTTATGTCGTTCTGGGAGTTTTTATTACTCTTGTAATATATAGATTTATATACGGACAAATATCGTGGCGGAAGAATTTACTAACTCTTGTTTTCTTCTCGTGTCTCGGTTAACAGATTGAAAACTAAAATCTCTTCCTGTTGTCTGAGTCGGACTTCTCTTTTTTTCCTCCTTTCTTTTTGTCAAAAGTGTTTCGGGAAGACCATGCTCGCCCTTTCGTCATACCAAGGTCCTGTTACTACCCAAACACACCCCGTCAGTGTCACATACGCACAACAGAAGTACTTTAGTAATTTTCACGTGAACGTAAGAGCTTTCCACAAGGACAAACTTCCTACTTATTTTTCCTTTTGTCTCTTAACTTCGTCTCAGATCCTCTTACACCATTTCACCTCAGATTTGCTACACCCAATAAAGTGTCCGGTCTCACAAAGTATTAAAACTTTCGGTCCTCAGTTTTAGAACTCACTCCTTATGGTCGTAGCACCTCCTAGGGTCGACGAGTTGGTCTAAGTCTAAGGTAGGAGTCTATGGAACTTCTACTAGGTTGTCTCAACCTCGGCTCAATGGGGTCTACGGGACGTCGATGTTATAGGACGTGTCTCCCCCATCCGCACTCGGTTCCTCCAATACTCATGACACCATTGTGTCGACCCCGACACTCTGTCGACTTGGAATCGTTCACTTTCACTTCAGCGAGTCAACACAGACTGAGAAACGCTGGGTACCTGACATCGGGTGGTTCGAGGAGGCAGGTACCTTAAGAGGTCCGTTCTTATGACCTCACCCAACGGTAAAGGAAGAGGTCCCTGGAATCGTTCCTACGGTCATTATTGATCAAGTGATCATCCGACCAGTTACATCTCTGGTAAACCCAATGTTCGGGGATATAGTCTTGACTCCTATCAGATTTTACTTTCCTTTTCCTGTAAAGGAGTGTATAGGGATTTTGTATCGTCATGAATCAGTACGAAAATAAAATCAAAGAAAATGAGGGGAGAAATAAAAGAAGAGAAAAGAGGTTTAGTTATCGAATTAGTTTGACATTTCTTTCTTAGCGGAAAAGGAGAGCCTGAACTGTACCTTTTAAATCTTAGTCTCCTTTTCTTATGTAACAGAAATAATTTCCACGTAGACCGCACTAGTTATTTAAAATCCTGAATTTAGGATTTCAGGTAACAAATGGTATAATCCCTTACTTCAGCAACAAGTCAACGATTCAGTACAGACTGAGAAACGCTGGAGAACCTGACATCGTTCGGTCCGAGGAGACAGGAGGTGATGGACCTTTTATATATGATTATTCATATCTTTCTACCGCGAAAGAACTCGTAATTAGTTCAATCTCCACCTTTTCGAAGTCCTCTATTAGAAAATACAATGACTCTATATATCTGAAAATAATTTCTCTCCCTTTTCTCCACCTATCCTTTTTTTGGACTTGGAAAGTTTTTATCTTGCTACTTTTTTGGTACAATTTCATTGAATGTGTTTCGAAGAGGGTTGCATACTCATTGTATACTCAGAACGGACTATTTTTCCTTGTTTACTTTCTGTGGATTAGGACAATTAGAACAAGGTAGTCACCTCTTCCTCGACCTATTCTCCTTCGTCAAAACCCCTTTGTGAGTCGTATTACCTCGTCGAGACCCGCTGTTCGACTTACCACTAGGCTAGTTTAATGAATTTGATTTTTGGTACTTTTCTTAAAGTGTGAAACAGACCGATTCTTTTGTCAAAATAGTTCACGTGTTAGAATTTACGTTACTCTAAAGAAAAATGGTAAGAGAAAAGCGACAGAACGAAGTCACCTATACGATGTACCTTTTTCCTTTCCGTAACAACTACTGTAAAGTGATTCACCTTCTTCTTGTTAAGTACCGTAAATCCACAACTCACGACTCAGATCCTTCCATAACTTTTTAGTCTTGAAAAGTCATCCAACCATATACTTTTTTTTGTACATAAAGGTGAGTGAAAGAATACTATCGAAATTAGAAGAGGAGAGTAAGTGAAGAGGGAAGAGATGAGGGGAGAGGGGAGGAAAAGGAAAAAAAAACTAAAAACTCACAATTTCAGTCTTTAGAACTTTAACTATAAGTATTCACTTGAGTCCGTAAGATCTTTACGGAACTTCGACATACGTTTTAGACATAAACGGACACACGTTACAAAAGAGGTCCCTGTCCCTTTTATTATATAAAGTCTATAAATTTCAAAATAAAAAAAGACTAATTATTTATTGAATTCCTGTCTTAACCCGACACAACGGAAAACGAAGTGAAACCACCCTTCTGGAAAGGAAAAGTACGGGAAGACGAAGGGACCCCGTTTAAAGAAGTAGGTGGACACTTACTTTACTGGTCTTATATGTTTATAAGTGTCTTTTGGTTCTCCCTTCAACTTCTAGTCCCCTTTTTATATATAGGTTCAATCGTCTAGACCAGACACGTAGGTCGTAACACAGACTTGAACTGGAAGTTTCCGTTGAGGGAGAAGCAGGAAACATCTCTGTGTGTCGACACTACAACTCTGGTCCTACTCCAGAATATGGTGGAAACTCTTCCTTTGTAAGTTCTCCTTATTCAATCTTGGTCCAAATTGAGTACCAGTCACCCATTTCTTGGACGGACGTCACGTCCTCTGTGTCCTCTGTGCCCAAGCTAGGGACCCAGACCGTCTAGGGGACCTCCTTCTTTACCGTTGGGTGAGGTCATAAGTCTGTCTCCTCGGACCACCCGATGTCAGGTTTCCCAGTGTATCTCAACCTGTGCTGATTCGTTGAGTCGTGTGTGTGTTCCAATCCTGGTACTCCTACCATTTTACGTAGACCAAGTGACCTATAAGGAAGGACTCTTACACGTCGACTTTAGAAGTACCCGCCCATGAAGTTACTCGACCTGGGCTCGTCACAACAGTCCGGGTGACAGAACTGTTTAGGTCTACAATTATTTCTTAAACAACAACAACAAGTCACCGATTCAGAACAGGTTGAGAAACACTGGGATACCTGACGTCGTGTGGTCCGAAAGGACAGGAAGTGATAGAGGGACTCAAACGAGTTTAAGTACAGGTAACTCAGCCACTACGGTAGGTTGGTAGAGTAGGAGACGGTGGAGGAAGAGGAGGACGGGAGTCAGAAAGGGTCGTAGTCCCAGAAATAGTCACTCAGTCAAGAAGCGTAGTTCACCGGTTTTATCAACTCGAAATCGAAGTTGTCAGGAAGGTTTCTTATAAGTCCCAACTAAAGGAAATCCTAACTGAAAGTCATTTCTTACGATTGAGAGTTTTCTACTCGTGGTGGTTCGTTTTTGGAGTGTTTGTTTTGTTTGTTTTTTTTGGGACGAAAACCAATTCAGAAGGGTCAACAGAACTTTTTTTTTTACTCTTGTAAGTAACTCTTTCGTATTTCATTGTTTTTAAGAGAGGTCTAATTTTTCGACTTTGTATAAAAGATCATTACTATATAAGAAGAGGTCGAGGGGTGGGTTGGTGGTTGGAGTTGGTCCCTTTCTGAATTTTCTGGTTCAAAAAGAAGAAAAATATGTTAATCAGTAGAACACGTTTATTAAGACTTTTACCTTTCGAAAAAAGATTGTATATTTTCAATACGTACTCAAAATAGATAAAAGGTGAATAATAATGGACACAAGAAAAGTAATAAATCAAATCATAAAAAACATTAAAAATAACTACAAAGGATAAACTAAGTATCTAATAAATCTTCTCGTAACGAACTAAAGATTACATAAAGATACAACAATAACTAAGGATCGAATTAAAGGGATGACAGGTTTATGTAACACACACTCTAAAGTTAAGGAATTTGAAACAACTCTAATCGAAATACCGGAACGTATACAAATTAAAATGACACACAAAGTGAACGAGGACTTTTAATACACGTCTTACTAGACCGACACACGTCACAAGGTACCTCCAGTTGACCTAATTAGCGCAACAAATTTATAAGATATAGGAATACCTAAAAAAAAACGAACCGAACGATCGTCAATGAATCTCTTCATACGATTTTATAGGGTGATCCTATTACCTAAAGATATAAAAAGGAAAATAAAGAAAGTTGGTAATGAACTTTATGAAATTTGAAGACATTAATTATTGGGTCCGTAAATCTTTGAAATATGAAAGAACGAACTCGCCGTATACTAATAAAAAAGGAGAAATAAAAATCATTATAAGAAACGGAATTTTAAATTAAACTACACTCGTGTCGAGACAATCGAAAGAAAGTGAATTACAAACGTACCGTACATAAAAAAAAATAGGAAAATGAAATTTTAAAGACACAGAAATTTTAATTCCAGACTAAAAAACACACCTCACATAAAGTTGTAAAACAAAACATACATCACACTACTGGAAAGTTATGAAAATCTTAAATTACACCAAGGGCTATACTAACCTAACTTTAAATGGTAAAATCATAAATGAGAAACAAAAAGAGTGAAAAGATAATTATAAATAAGGACAAAAACGTAAAAAAATCAATTAGTTTTAAAGAAGAAAATAAAATTAAAAAAAGGTAATCTATCGACGTATGAGACACTCATGAAAAATCATAAATGGGACCTCAACTGTTATTATTAGAACTAACATTGGAAATAGTATTCACAGATTATATCTAATTATCTAGACGGTGAAGGTTTTATTACTTTCTTTGAATCCTGTCAAATTTAGGTAAATTGGAGAGATAAACAACAATAAACAGTATATAAAATAAATATTTTTAAATTTGGGTAATAATAATAACGATCAAATATATTAGTTGTAAGGTTAAAAGAGTGTATAAATTCGAAACTAAATGACAACTATAAATAAAAAAGGAAGTAAAAATACGAAGTGAGACTCCAGCATAATGACACGTACCTTTAAATAAATTCATACAGAAAGTTCCACTAAACGATACCTACTTAAAGGAGTCAAAACAGATGTTTATAGAAATAACTCTGAAATAAAAACTATAAAAGTTTCAGTATACTCAGTTTCATCCGTAAAAAGACTTGAACTACTTATCACATAAAATATTATTTAATAAGATAAAAGAGAGTTTTTATCTGAGGGTAGAAGAAAGATCACTTCTCGTGTCCAAAGTCGTAATAAACAGAAGGAACTTCTATTACAGAAAAAAAAGGGTGAGAAGTATAAAGACAACAATGGTATACTAAGACGAAGAGGAAGTCACAAATTAATAGTCAAGATAGACTCAACGATAAGACAGCTGGATAATTCAAACATAAAACAGTAAATATAAAATATTTCGGTTTATCGCGACTTTAAAAAGAACGGTATCGTTGGAGAAGTCATGAAATACTTTCAAATGAAACTTTCAATACGTGACTCAAAGAGTTTTAAAACAAAAGAATAAAACTAGTATAAAACTTTCTCTCAGACAAAAAATTTTTTAATTATTGACCCTCACATGAAGGAGTCTGATTTACTATTAATCTAAACGGACCGTCAGGTTCGGTGGGACCTAATGTCTTCAAACCCAGAACACTAATGAGTCCTTTAAATGCCCCGAACATTAATGACTTCAAAGAAAGATCGAACAAAGGACCTCTTTCACCAAAGGTAGAGACCCTTGACTTCGTTCAAGGAAGGACACGACTGAGACCACACAGTGAATTTCTTTTTCATCACAGTAGTCACGTTTCTCACTACCACAACCAAGTCCTCAGTGGGGAATTAAATTGGTAGTGGAGTAACCTGCACTGGGTGAAGTACATCGAGGTTGTACAATCAAAACCTCTAAAAAAAGTTCCAAAACGAGTCTTTTAGGAACAAGGATAAGAAACAAAGAAGAAAAAGAGAAAAGGACTGTAGTAAAGATACCTGAGGTACCTCAAACGTCTACGAAGTCAACTGAACTTAAAGTGAAAGTAGGATAAAGGTAAACGAAATGCGGAAAGTTTTTGATAAATGTAACTCCAGACGACAATCTTCACAAGACAAAGTTGTAAGGGTAGTTAAATGAAAACATGAGTAAAAAATATGTCAAAAACAAAAACAGTGACTTAAAAAGAAAAAAGAAAAAATCAACCCTTTTGTCCTCCGTCAGAAAAGGTCCGTCGAGAGAACTTACTCGATCATCCCAGTAAAGAAAAATTTATTTGGAAACGAGACATAAGGTGCTTCCGTGTCGACATACTTTCGTGGTTGAACCGTCCAAACATTAATTCAAAATTAAATTTTGAGTAAACGATACATTGTTTTACGTCAAATTAACGTTTAATACACCTTTATAAGAGTAATCTCTCAGGATTTAGTACTATAGTGTCAGTCAGGTCGAAGTATCTGAACTTCTTTGTTCGCAGAATAGTTTTGGAGATCTAAACTCTCCTTCTCTCTCTCCCTCTCTCCTCTTGTACGCTCGAGTTACCACTACAAGAAGATCCGTCTAGCAGAGAGTAACGAATATATAAGTCTTTTTAACAAATTTACGTATATTAAAGTCAAGACAAAAGAGAATATTAATTAACGTTAAATTTTTCGACAAATAAACTATCTTGTTTTAAAACACAACATGACTCTGGTCGGCTTATTATTGGTTTCCGTCTTCAGGGTAACCTTCCCCTTATAACGTCGAGTTTCCAAGGTTGATTGTAAGGTAGAAATACTTTGAGGAGAATGATGTATCGTCTTCAGTACTCTAAAGGACAGACCGTGACCACCGGAGTACAAAAGGATGTCGTAGATTTACCCTACCAAACTCCTTGGCATGAGTGTTGGTGTTAGTCACCCCCCAGGACAAAAGGACAGAAGAAGTCCCAGCGGTAGGGTATCATATAACTCCCAGTCCCTGAAACGGAGTGGACGAGAGGACTCACGACAAACGTTGCCACACGAAAGGGAGGTAACGACAACAAGTCAAGGATTCAGTGCAGGTTGAGGAACACTGGGACACCTGACGTCGTGCGGTACGACGAGACAGGACGTGATAAGGTTGTCAAACTCGTTTAAGTACAGGTAACTTAACCACCACGATAGATTAGTAGAGTAGTAGACGGGTAGAAACGGACTTTACGAAGAAATGGTAAAGGTTAAAAGACCTTCTCTAGAGGTTAGAAAGGGTAAGATAACAAAGGGAGATAAAGAAACTTAAAAAGTAAATTTTTCCGGAAGAATAGAAAGAACGACAAGAGACCTAGAGACGTAAGTCAACCTATACAGAAAGGAAAAGAAGGAACGGAAAGTGAAGAGAAGAAAGGAGTCAATAAACATTTCCGAGGAGTCTGTTGGCAAAATCGGAAGAACCCAAAGAAAAAGAAACCCTACTAAAACCAGTGACGGAGGACTTGCCACAATGTTTGAAGGTAGGTAGATTCGTTCTATGTACTAACAATTAAAAAGTCAGCAACAAAATTTACTAGACAATACCCCCGTTGTTTATTGACGAAAATGATACGTTTCTTCTGACATACTATTTTCTGTACATAGGTATCAACCAAAACAATTTCGAGGAAAGATCTGATGTGGGTCGTCCTTCCTGGAAGTAAAGAGGAACCTTCTCCGACTAGTTATATAGTGGAAGTCACTAGTCCAGAAACGGAAACCTTACACAGAGGAGAGAACCTTCGGACCGTTAGTAAGTAAAGGAGAGTAGGGAGAGGCGGGTAGGGGAGGGGAGGAGAGAGAAGGAGAAAAGAAAGGTAAACGAAAGAAAAAATTTTGAAGAAAGTAAGAAGAGTTATCGTACGAAAGGAAAGATAATGTCTGTAGGGACTAAAACTTGTTTTCTTTTTAAAAGAAGAAAATTAATAAAAGTCTATGTATTTTCTCTCCCCGTCGTCAACTATAGTAGAGGTTCTTTCGTACTAAATACGTAAGTTTGATAGGGTTACTGGCAACCTTAGGTATTACGAAGTCTACCCTCGTAAGTAGATAGCTAACGAACATCTAGTGTGTTCGCAGAAAAAGACAGTAGTATAGTGTTTCCTCCACCACTTATTTAAGGAGATTTTTGGGACTCAGTTGGACCCTCGACTCAGTCCTCGGGAATACCGAACACCGAAACTAACATCAATAATAACCATAGTGTATACTACTTAACGTAAACTCTATTAAGGTGAATGTGAAAATTTGAGTTCATTTATTGTGGAAGGAAAGAATTAAATGTTACTAGTCTTACGATATCCGAGAATCCACTTTGTTCATTTTAGTACTGAAGTCCACCGTATGAATTTTAAAATAGAATCCCATCGAGTAACTTGATGAGTCGAAACCATTACTTAACCCACCGATATCAGAACCACCTCACTTTGATTGGTCAGTAACGGTTGGAGTGGGTTTTGATACCCTTGGGGAAGTTGAGTACTCGAGTAATGTATGAGACACAGGAACTTTCAACACGGCACGACACGATTCAGTGAAGTCAGAACAGGTTGAGAACACTGGGATATCTGACATGGGACGGTCCGAGGAGACAGGTACCCTAAGAGGTCCGTTCTCATGACCTCACCCAACGGTACGGGAGGAAGTCCCCTAGAAGGTTTGGGTCCCTAGCTTGGACACAGAAAATGTAGCGGACGTAACCGTCTGTCCAAGAAATGGTGGTCACGGTGGATCCTTCGGGAAGTACTTACAATGGACAGTAAATTCCTCTTCTCTACGGGAGAAGGGGTAGGACTCTATGGTCACATTCCTTGGTTTCCTATTTTAAATATGGAGAAGTGGGGTCCTTAGATGTCGTGACTAAGAGGAATGTGAAAAGGTTGACAATTAGACCAGGGAAAAAGAAAATATCTTTTTGTTTCAGTATCCTTACTTTTACCCTATAGGGTCGACTCGACAGAGAATAACGGGGTATTAGTAAACAGGTAAGATTAAGAAAACACGAAACGAATTATAGGTCACTACAGAACCAAGAAGACGATTTACGACACAAAAAAAAAAAAGAAAATTTAAAACGAAAAAATAACGACAACACAGGTATAGAAACTCTTTGTTTCAACGTGTTCTAACGGATTATTTTTATTTGAGAGGAAATAAGGACTTCCACGACATCTAAGGATTACAAATAACTCGGGTGAGACATTTCACCGTTATAGTCCCTTAAGTTCCCATCCTAAAAACAGAACCGGGTTCCGGGAATAGTGACCGTTTTTATTATTGTATTCAAGACACTTCTAACAGGAAAACTTTAGTAATGTAACCTATCAGAGGAAACGTGTATTTAATAAATGTGTCAGGATTTACAATACATCTTTAGGTCCCTTAATGTGAACAAGAACGGGAATACACTCAGAAACACGTTCAGTCGGTAGTCAAGTCGAGTCAAGTCAGCGAGTCAGCACAGGCTGAGAAACGCTGGGGTACTCAGCGTCGTGCGGTCCGGAGGGACAGGTAGTGGTAGAGGGCCTCAAGTGAGTTTGAGTGTAGGAACCTCAGCCACTACGGGAGGTCGGTAGAGTAGGAGACAACAGGGGAAGAGGAGGACGGGGGTTAGGGAGGGTCGTAGTCTCAGAAAAGGTTACTCAGTTGAGAAGCGTACTCCACCGGTTTCATGACCTCAAAGTCGAAATCGTAGTAAGGGAGGTTTCTTTAAGGTCCCGACTAGAGGAAGTCCTACCTGACCAACCTAGAGGAACGTCAGGTTCCCTGAGAGTTCTCAGAAGAGGTTGTGGTGTCAAGTTTTCGTAGTTAAGAAGACACGAGTCGCAAGAAGTGTCAGGCTGAGAGTGTAGGTATGCACTGATGACCTTTTTGGATATAGGGTCTACGTAGGGCGCACGGTAAGAAAAAAACAGAAGACGAGGGAGACACATCCAACCGTCAGTGTACACGGTAGAATACGCTTCTTTTCACACAGTGTTCTGAATGTGTACGTTCGAAACACCACTGACCAAAGTAGGTACGACGTTCGTTAAATCGGCTCAGTCACGGTTATAAGAGACGATGAACCTTCTTTTCGATACTGTTTGTATCTACTCATAATTTTTCGTGTCTGTAGTGAAACGGTTGGTTCCAGACAAATCAGTTTGGATACTAAAAAGGTCATCAGTACATGCCTACAGTCTCAACCTGGTATTTCTTCCGACTTACGGTTTCTTAACTACGAAAACTTGACACCACAACATCTTCTAAGCACTCTCAGGGAACCTGTCGTTCTAGTTTGGTCAGGTAGGATTTCCTCTAGTCGAGACTTATAAGTAACCTTCCTGACTACGACTGTGGGGTTGTTAAACCGGTGGATTACACTTCTCGGGTGAGTAACCTTTTCTGGGACTACGTCCCTTTCTATCTCCCGTCCTCCTCTTCTCCCGTTGTCTCCTACTCTGCCAACCTACCGTAGTGCCTGAGTCACCTGTACTTAGACTCGTTTGAGGTCCTCTGTCACTTCCTGTCCCTTCGGACCGTACGTCGGGTACCCCAACGTTTCTCAACCTGTGTTGAATCGCTGGTTTGTTGACCCTTCAGTTTCGGATTTATAGAAAAACCGACCTTAAAAATGTAAAAACCGGACTGATAATGCAACAAAGTAGTCCTTACTTATTCTCCGTTGAGGGTTACGACCGACACAGTCAGTAGTAAGAATTCACTTTCTCTATTTCCGACCCTCTCCGTGTCTCTCTCTTGGCATTCCCTAACCGAGTACACCAACACCCAGGACCGGACACAATTTAGACACCCCGTCCGGACGTCCGACCTTTAAGTTTCTTCTCGACTGTGATGTTTAGTTGGGTCTTAAGGAGTCTCGTCGCCTGACCTTTGAGTCCGTTCCAAGACACAACGTCAGAGCTCTTCGAAAGAAAGACATAGGGGTTTTGGTGTCAGAAAAAGACTTCCAGAAATTGGCTAACCGTCTCCGGTGGGTGTAACATCTCCCATTAGGTAAAATACGTTTACTAAATTTACGATTAGTTTAGGTTTTTTATAGTAGTAGATTTACCCCGAAACTGGTTTGTCGACCCGTGGCACCGGATTCGGTTCAACTGAGTATTCTAATGGGTAGTAGGACCGGAAATATATCCCGAAACAAGTTTGGTGTCACTCTACACCTGTAGACTAGTTAGAAATGTTAGAAACAACTCTTTTACATAGTGTCCGAAAGATCTTAAGGTTAAAATTTTTAGGAACAATTTAGAGGAAGGATTTTAAATTAAAAATTTAGGTGATCAGGAACGTGTTTCACAACCTGTGCTGACTCACTGACTTGACTTAACTTGACTCAGGAACGTGAGAGAAATCGTCTTCACCCTGTTATTAACTTATAAAATAGGTTAAGGATAGTTACATTATACGAACATGTTCGTTGAGTATTTTATTACCGGATTGTTTTGTAAAAACAATTATATACAGTACTCCACACTTACTGTGATACACTAAGAGTTAAACCAAAATTTGAGTCTAAATCAAAAAAAAAAAATTACCAATATAACTCAACATAAGAATACGGGATGTTTAACAGGTAAATTTTACTTTTTAAGTACCGAAAAGCACTTTGGTACTTCAACATATCAATAGTAGTATTAGTCAAAATATGTAAAGTGGGGGACAGGGGGGTTTCTTAGGGACATGGGTACTTGTCAGTGACTCAAAAAGAGTTACTGGTGAGGGTTGGGGTGGTCGGAATCCGTGGTGATTAGATGAAAGAGAGAGACACCTAAACGGATAAAACCTGTACAGTAATGGGTACCCTAGTATATTATACACCGAGAAACACTGAACAGTCTAAATTTAAAAGTCGAACCAAAGGGTCCACTACCATCACCATTTTTTAGACGGACGGTTACGTCCTCTGAATTCTTCAAAGCTAGGGACCTAACCCTTCTAGGGAACCTCCTCTCGTACCGTTGGGTGAGGTCATAAGAACGGACCTCTTAAGGTACCCGTCTCCTCGGACCGTCCGATGTCAGGTACCCCAACGTCTTCCAGTCTCTCTTGAATTCACTGAATCGTACGTATTCTATATGTACTAAGATCATAGGATTTTACAAGCAAGTGACTAAGTGAGTCCGTGAGTTAAGACTCGAAGACTTAACAAGATCCTAGATACGGACCACAACCTTTGGGTACGACTTGACTGTTTCGATGGGAGTACTTTGAATGTTAAAGGACCCCTCCCATCTGTAATCCGTGTATAAGTCTGTTCCTTTACGTTGGGATACAGTGACGAGACCACGAGTTTCACTTTCCGTACGACGAAAGGTTTAAAGATCTGTGTCTTCTTGTATTGTATAAGTCCGACAGCCACTCACTCACGACAGAGAAAATGAAACATGAATGTTACAATGGTCGACCATGTCCTTTTGTTGTTAAAAAGGAGAAATCGTAGGATGACTGTTTCCAAGTCAGTTTATACGACCGTAAGGAGGGGTTGTCTGACTATTATTTCTAAAGTAAAAATACGGACCACTTGTCTCGTCTTCCACCTTCCGACCTCCCGTCCTCTACGTAAAATAGTAGATAGGTCTTCCCTCCCAGGTCTGATTCAATACCTCTTCTTTCAGTCTCAACGGCGTACCACACGGTAAGGGAACACACTCGTGTCTAAGCCGAAGGTACCAGTCGTCGGCTCGTGACGACACCTGTCGAAACCCTGGTAGACTTGCAAGAACCAAGTCTCCTTCCTCCTGGTCGTTCCAGAAGGAGTCCTGGAATCAACATACCTTCCACAGACTCGACGGGACGACGAGACCCGAACCGGGTTAAGGAAAAATTTAAAAATTGCATCATATACTTTGTTATTCCATCATACACTTGTATATATAATAAATGTTTGTAATTGTTATCTACTATATGGAAAGTCGAGAGCTGGTTGAATTCGGGACTTGGTTACTTTTTACTGTAACTTAGATGGATTCAAAAGTAGGGTCTAGTGCAGAAAGGCGGAAAGGGGTCTCCATTGGTGTGGCGACTTAAAACAGAATAGGTAGAAAGCGACGTATACCAAAGGGGTTTTTGGAGCGACTCGTGCGCCGAAAACACCCTCCAAGGACGCGAGGACAATAAGGGAGCCCTGAACAGTGAAAGGGTGAGAGTCTTCTGAACTTCTCTTGTCTTCGACTCAGAATTCCTCCTCAGACGTGCCAAATCCTTTCCCCTTAAAGCTCTCGGACTAGTTGTGAGATACACCTGTGTCTTGTATCTTACAACGTTTTCAACTTTTTCGTGTCTACTCCCGGTTCTCTGGCACTTGCAGTTATAAAGTCTCACCCAATCATTCTTTTGCTCTCTAGTCGTACTACCTCACAACCTTTTACCACTTCGAGACGTTACTCCGTTCGGACTCAAACTTAGAGTCGAACGAAAAGGGTAATCCTCGACCCACAGGGGCTCCTCACTTGACTGGAGAGAGTTGGAGCTAAAGAAGTCACCCTTTCTCCCATACGAAGAGAGGACTTTCGACACTTCTGGACCGTAAATCATTCGGAAGTTATTTTATAATCGAATAAAAGGAGACATATTACGGAGGAATTCGGGGTCTAAGGTTGGTAACGAAGAGAGACAAAGGGTAAACAAAAACCTCATATAATACTATAAACAGAACTTAAACAGTAGAAACAAACGAGACGGTCTGGTTTCATACTGTTAAAATAGGTTAAGTAATAAAAAAATCGGGTTAAAGGACGGTTTAGAATGTAACAATTCAATGAGACAGTAAAACGGAGAGTCGAGGCAATCAGAAAAACCGTAAAAACGACAAAGAGTTTTTATTTCAAATCAAAAGAGAATACGGTATTCGTTCACTGTTGTAATTATAAATTGTGGACACTTGAGTCTGTTTTGCCGGCACGTCGTAGTCCTTCTTCCTTTCACAGTTATAGTCTAACTAAGACGACCTTGGCTCCCGGATACTCTCTACACTAGTGCAGAGGGTAGAGTCCCACCGACACGCGAACTGGAAACCTTTGTAAACCGACGTAAAGTGACACCATACAGTGTCTGAAGCCAAATCGAGACACCAAAAACACGGAGAGCACGTCTGGACGTTCTTCAGTCGATTATATGTCTGGACCATCCACTGCCTTGGTACACTCCTAAAGTCTAAGTCTCCTCCTACACCTTGACTGTGGTTCTTACTAATAATAAAGGACGTTGTTCTCGACGTAATCGTTCTCTCTCCACTATTACGCCACTGTTCAGTCTTTTTACAACCGTTCTAGAACCTCTTATTTCAAGAGGCATTATATAAAAGAACATACATCGACACGAACATAGTCGTTTAAGAATTTGTGTGTGTGTGTGTGTGTGTGTGTGTGTGTGTGTGTGTGTGTGTTTTGGTTTTTCACTTCTACTGTTTAAAACATCCAGTTTACAGTTATAACTAGTTTTACAATCTTACACGTTATGAGAAGGTCCTGTATACAATAACTAAATAAAATGACTCAAAGATGTCCAGATAATCCCAATAAGGAACCACCCACAAAATGTAGACTTTCGTGTTAATTTTAGGTAAATATTATAGACAAGTTTATTTTGTAGACGTCTATTGTCGGTGTCTTCAAGGGGAGGGTTCGGTCGAAAACTATTTCCGGTGTATTGAAACATACATGTGTACACGTCGAACAGAATGACTCCGTGGACCCTCTACAAACATTTAGTCAGTGGTTTACATCCCCCACCCTCCGTCCTCCCACCCGAAAGGTTATTTCCAGTCTACTGTACCAAAACCTTCGGAATCCCTAAAAAATTTCGTCCGGACATTCTCTCCAGAATGACAGCCACCGGGTCCCGAAGAACTTCTAAGTCTCCGTTCCTTGTGAAATATATTTGAGGAAACAAAAAACAAGTTGACTATTTAATAAAAACTGTAAAGGTACGTAACGTTTGCTTGTGTATACTGATGTTACATATTTCATCTATTGATTTCTCTTGGATGACACGTCGGGTCCCTTGAGATGGACTACGAGACACCGCTGGATTTCCCCTTCCCTTAGGTTTTTTTCTCTCCTATACATACACAAATCGACTAAGTGAAACGACATGCCGTCTTTGATTGTGTTGTAACCTTTCATTGATATGAAGTCATTTTTATTAATTTTTTTTCTTTTTAACCATTTAGTGAAATGAGATTTCTTTTAGACAACGAACCTCTTATTTACTCGGGATCTACCGTTTTTCGACTTGTGTGTCCCTCGTATCTTTTAATGTATAAGTTCAATCGATAATTACATACCGGTGTAAGTTCTACGAACTCCGACTTCATTCCACAAATAAATAGTATGTGCAGAGTATCTGCGCGGAGGACACTACACTTCATAATTAAGAAACAGACCCGGGGTTCGACACATGAAGGAAATACTACTAAGATGATATAATTACTTACGGGAAACTCATACCTTAACAAGTTGTTCAAGTATCCTTCAATTCTTCAAACCCCTTTGTTCTTAATTTAGTTATCTTCTTTTTCTGTTTTGTGCATAGATGTTTTCCCGAGTCGTTCCTACCTTGTAAATGAGGAGACTGTTTACTGTTTCATCCACTAGCTACGAGTCCGTGACTACGTTAAAAAGAAGAAATAAGAGACAGTTATAATCACTTTCTTTGTGTCGACTTCTGGTCCTCAATCTGCTTGATTCAAAGTCTCGTTCGGGACGAGGGTTACAGAATCAAAGGAATACGAGGAGAAGACAGTATCCTTTCAACTTTATGTGCCAAATTGTAAAGAATAATACTTTTGTCATAGAATTTGTATTGGCTTTCCAATGTATAAGGGTCTGACCATTTACTTGAATTACGCTTTAGTTAATAAGACACAGGTAACAGGACAACTAACTAATCTGCCACTTGGTGTAGGTTTCGTGCCTGTTTCGGTACCGAGGATATCCGCGTCCATCACTCGCTCCTTTACCACCGAGTCCAGTGCCGGGCACTGAATTACTAGTATTTGTACAGGTCGTACAAGTGTCAATTAAAGACCGATATCTCAAGTTTACGATCTGATATACTAGGTTTTGTTCTCAGGATCTTAGAGAGTTCCATCAGTCTTCTTCCCCTTGTTGTTGTTTTTTGTGGGTTTACTAGTAGTCAAAGGTTAAATAAACTGTACGTTTAAGATTTCTAATACACGTACCACTTAATATTATCCTTTAATTTTTATATTGAGTGTCATGACTACTTTAATTCATTGTCAACTAAGTCTAGTAGACGAAAGACTCCAAAACCTGAAAAACAACGTAAAAACTTATGAATCTTAGGTGTTGAATATCAGAACCTCAAAGAAGACTGGGAGTGGGTCCGAGGAGACGGAATAGATAGTGTGACGTAAAGTTTAGGTTAGTAAAAAGTGAAGGGTCCCGGAAAAACAAGAAGGGGAAGGAGAAGTCAATTAAGAGAGGACGAGTGCTGGACAGAATAAAGTCCGATTTTGTTGGAATCTAGAGGTTGGTCCCTAGAAAGGTGTGGGGAAAGTAACCTTCGAACGTCAGAACTGGTGACCTAGCGGTCCCTTCAGGGTACGACACAATAAAATAGTCCTGGCGACACCAGAATCCACTGTGCACTAAAATTGTAGGTTTGTTTCCTCAATGGAGGACTTTCGACGAAAAATTTTTACTTGTAGTTCCTTTACATAGTACAACGAACTAAACCAGAACTGATCCATCCTGAAACTGAAATAAGAGGGAACAATAATACTTATACTTAGTCGTGTGAACTTACCCTTAAAGAAAAGATACTTACCTGAACCATAACTTACTACTCGGTCACTAGTCCTCTGTAACTTGAATTCCGTCTACGTTACAACGATGGGAAACGTTTAAGTATAAATTTCGTACTATGACACGAGTACAATCAATAAAACGGTTTACGAAAACTGAAAGATTTCTGTATGAACGAGTCTCTTAACTATGTTCACTTTATTTTAGAACGAAGTTAAGTTGGTTCATAGTTCTAGTAAAGATTAGTTCAAAGAACATGACGACACATGGTATTACTGTAAGTAAATTGGGTATACAATATCTCTTTTTTTATCCTATTACTGATATGGTTTTCATTCTTAGTGTCTTTTAAACATTAACTAGTCCCTAAAATGTGAGAAGGGGAGAAGATTTCGAGTGTCGAGGTACTTCACCCGTAAATAATCATAGGATTAAAACTCCACTCCGAATGTCCGAACCGTTAAGTTCTTTGAACGTATTTTAGTCTATTCATTGTTATCGCTTTCCTTTGATCGATGGGTCTGGTGTACAAGACCTTTCTCATGCGAGGAGACCAAGACGTTTGAGACTGAACTCCTGGGTGTGTCGTCGGTGTGGACAACGAACTGACTCCGTGTCTCAGAAGACATCCACTCGCCAGTCAAGTCTCACGACACGAGTCCTGAAACCTGAAAGATCCATTGAGTCACCATTTCTTAGACGGACTGTTATATCCTCTGCACCCAAGTTAGGGACCCAACTCTTCTAGGGGACCTCTTCCTTTACCGTTGGGTGAGATCACAAGAACGGACCTTTTAGGGTACCTGTCTTCTTGGACCACCCGATATATCAGGTAACCCAACGTTTCTCAGCCTGTGTTGAATCGTTGATTTGCTGTTGTTTTTATCCTGAAACAGTCAAAGTCGTAACTTTCAGGGAGTAGGGTCTTTGAGAAGTCAGTACCCCTTTGGGTCCTCCAAATAGTAGAACTAAAGTCAGGGACGGGGACTTGACTACCAAGTCCTAGACACGACATTTGTAGGGGTCACTGATTCGACGTGAACTACTTACCCTTCGTAACGAGAAATTTTAAAGTAAGTAAATTACTTATAAAAGACTTTTCTAAAGACCTCCTCAATTTAGAAGCCTTGGTCGATGGTAAGAAATGGAACTGTTGTCAAGTCGACTGGATCAGTATGTGTTCTGAGTGTACCTGATTTTAAGACCAAATACCTAGAAACCTTTAAGTGGACAGTATTTCTTTCTTTGACAAGGTGACAGTTCTTCTCTGTAATAAGTCTCAGTACTAAACTTTAGTGCTACGATGTTTTGGCCAATGTTGCTTTCTCTCTTCGGACATCCTCATAAGGAAGGCTGATATTGTTCTTCCTACTTTCGACAGTTTTTCGACATTAAAATTGACTTTTCACTGTAATATTTATACAACTATACCATGTCTTGTATCGACTCTTGACGTAACGCTCAGAGTCAAACATAAGAGTGACCTAATCCTTCGACATAGTGAAATAATCGCCTTCGGCGTGACAGTATGGGGTCAACTTTCCCATCCCGAACAAATTATTCGGAAAGTATAAAGTGAACATGTGAAAATACGGATCCTAAAAACGTCTATGTAAA
Source organism: Capra ibex (assembly GCA_006410555.1). Lineage (NCBI taxonomy): Eukaryota > Metazoa > Chordata > Mammalia > Artiodactyla > Bovidae > Capra > Capra ibex. Next base: position 297,988 of record SJYO01004349.1, on the reverse strand, counting down.
AAAGGTCGTCCTCTTTAGAGTCCCCTGTATGGTTCTTATGACTCTTTCAACCGTTACTGGTAAAGATAGAATATCGTCTCTAATCCTTGTTAGTCTGGACCTTCTCTGGAACCCCTTTTAGTTCGGGTAAATAAAATACTTAATCCTTTAACTCCGGATAGTCTCACGTTACTGAAGGCCTCCGGTAGGTCGTTCAGCCGTCACGTTTATCCGAGTCTTAACTCACGCCACCTGTCGCCTAGACTGTTATCACCCAAATGGAGCTCACAAGGAGCACAATGAACCTTGTATTTAATTATCGACAATGTGACTTTCTTTTAAGATTTGAGAAGGACTTTTGAACGTACTAACGTCTACAGATAAATCCCCTTACACCTGACACTATACCGTCTGTCCCCTCCCCACTAAAAGAAAGAAAAGGTGATGATTATTTGCCACGTCTCATTCAGTCATTGTTCCTCAACCCTGGAGCCTCTTACTACGAGGTTAAACTAAATTAAAAATTAGAATCCTTTTAATTAATTGAGAAGACATAGAATGAAGATAATAAACCTTTCGTCAAAGTTTTCGTCAAGGGTGGGGACTGACTCTCCTAATAACCTTCCTTCTGTCTGCACCGACGGGCACACAGACTACGGACGGCGATGTTTCGTCCATCGTTCCCTAGAAGACTATTAATACATTTACAAGGACGATCCTTCTCTTCCCCCCAAGAGCTACCTCGCAGATACCGTCCTCTCCCTTGGCCGACGTCCCTCTTTTTCCCTTCCTTTTTATTTGACACTAGGTGTAGCTTCTCAGGAGTGAGTTTCAGTCTTTCTCACCTCCTTCATTTCACAACTTTTCATCGTGTTCAGCATTCCAAATTGTAAAAATTCCTTCTTTTGACGTCTGACCTATTCCTTTCATCCTGTACAAAGCAAGAGACGTCTTTCTTACTTGTCGAGTAAGCCTAAGAATTTACTTTCTTGAAATTTTCTTTTTTTTTTGTGTGTTTGCTAACCAGAAATCCTTCTAAATCTTGTCTCCACACGTTCCCAGGTATTTCATTAAAAAAAAAAGAAATCCTTTTGGAACTAATCTTTCGGTGACCTTTATTATATCTTTTGGAATCGTCAGTCTCTATGGTTCGTATTTTTCGTATTCTACTGACACTAAATAAACACTTACTTTAAAGACCTCTTCATTTCCTTGTAACGACCGAATTTGTCGTGGTTTTACGGTACTTCGTTATCGTTCTGTTCTGACAAATGTATGGTACATGATTACTTTACGAACGATCTCGGCCGTATACGAACATTAATTTCCTGTACTCCTCCAATCCTGTTCGCTCATTCTTTGACCTACTGAAATCCACATCTGTCGTCCTATATTATCCTCCCTCTGTTAAAACCGGAGATCTTTACTCTTATTTTCTAAATAGGACGTTGGTGAGGGGACACTCGCGGTCCCCTGTATGACTGGTAGGTCTGTGACCGGTACTTACTCCTCGGTGAATACTAAGTTCCCACCCTTAGCGAGACTAGAGTCTCGAGCTCCACCCTCCGTTCCGCACCTTTGGGAAGTGTGACACGCTCGAAACACGATCGTTCCCCTCCGCAGGATACCGAATATCAGTCTTGTCGAAAGTCCCCTGTAAGTCCTTCCCTTCAGGTATACCCCCGTTATTACGGTTTGACTCAAACAGATCCTGAACGGCATGATTGTTGTCCGTAAGTAGCTTTGTGATATAAAATTGTTTAAAATTAACCTCCCATTATCGAAATAGAAGGGACATCAAGTCTGTCATTTCTTAGACGAACGTTACGTCCTCTGGACCCAAGCTAATGACCCAGTCTTTCTAGGAGACCTCTTCCCTTACCGTTGGGTGAGGTCATAAGAACCGACCTCTTAGGGTACCCGTCTCCTCGGACCGCCCGATGTCAGGTACCCTAGCGTCTCACCCTGTGTTGACTCATTGTGATGTGATTGACGAAATGATGTGATGGATTAACGAAATGATGTGTTGGTGATGTGATATGTGTTGATTCACAACACAACCAAAAACGGTATGTTGTTACACTTAGTCGGCATCCCTCTGTATACGGGGAAGGAGAACTTAGAGGGAGTTAGGGGTGAGATAAGGTAGGGAAGTCAAGTCAAGTTAAGTCAGCGAGTCAGCACAGACTGAGAAACGCTGGGGTACTTAGCGTCGTGCGGTCCGGAGGGACAAGTAGTGGTAGAGGGCCTCAAGTGAGTCTGAAAGGTAGCTCAGGCACTACGGTAGGTCGGTAGAGTAGGAGCCAGCAGGGGGAGAAGAGGACGGGGGTTAGGGAGGGTCGTAGTCTCAAAAAAGGTTACTAAGTTGAGAAGCGTACTCCACCGGTTTCATGACCTCAAAGTCGAAATCGTAGTAAGGAAGGTTTCTTTAGGGTCCCGACTAGAGGAAGTCTTACCTGACCAACCTAGAGGAATGTCAGGTTCCCTGAGAGTTCTGAGAAGAGGTCGTGGTGTCAAGTTTTCGTAGTTAAGAAGTCACGAGTCGGAAGAAGTGTCAGGTTGAGAGTGTAGGAATTCATTAATAATAATAACTAACACTGAGTAACTTAATAACTACTTATTAATAACTAAGTGACTTAGTGAGAATACGAGAATAACCATATATATCAAACGACTCTGACGTTTCATAAATTCTACCTAAAAAATTAGAAATATCATTGGGATTCCATCCCAGATAATAGAAGAGTCACTTCAGTCGGTTGAAGTGGTAGTGTAACCTTACTTCAGTTTAGCCTGGACCTACACTTGGATCACACAGACGTTGGTCTTGCACAAGGTATTGGTCCGCTCCTCTCCGCCATACCACATCACCAATTCTTGTGTCTAAAGCGTCGGTCTGACGGACTTCGTCCGGCCCACACATCGAGTCCATTCAAGGAACTGGAGAGACCGGAGTCCAAGGGGAGAGCGTTTACCAAACAGTACTCCTTATACGATCGACTGGACGTCATTCAGGAAGCGTGTCAAGGACCGGACATCACTAGTAAACTGTTTGTAAGCGACACCGGTGCGACGAGAGGTTCCAACCTCTGTGTAAGTTCTGTCTTTTCTCTGGGACAGACACACTAATACGAGACGGAAGACGAGTGACTGACAGGTTTTCCCTCAGACTGGTAAGTCGGCCAGGGGGCAGCTAAGGGAGTGAGGAGACAGAGGGTATTGAAGGTCAAATATGACTGAGGATGTCCTACGGACGGGAGACGGAGTAGGACGACATCAGTGACGAGTTGCCCTCGAAACTAAACGTAACGTTTGTGTCGAGACTAAAACGGTAAGGGGGAGGTTCATAAGAGTTTCACAGAGGTTTCGACGACTTTATTACAGGGTGGATGTGTTTGACCGATAGTGGTAGTCCTGAACTAAAAGGAAGGGGTGAGATTAAAAATTCCTCAGGAGGTACGAGTGGAGGGAGAATGGAGGTGGTAAGGACGACTGAATCGGGCCAAGTCGTACAAGTACCTAGGGAGTTGTGTCGAACCCAAAGGAAAATCTGTGTGGAGAGAGGTGGAGGTGCCGTAAAAGGACTGGAGAAGGCGTGACAGGACGTTACTTCGAAGAGAGAAGGATTGGAACATCCCGTATAGTAGAACCGGTAAACTATAAACGTTTTGTCTCGGAAGGTACAGTTAAGACTTTCGATTGTAGAATTGAGTCTATATTATTATTTGGGAACCTCATAATTCTCCTGTGAAGAAACGGATATCCATATCTCACACCCATTCATTGAATGTGTTTTGTCTGTCCCTTTTCCCCGTGTTTTCACTTAGAGATTTCGATTACTTTTTCTTTTTGCATACTCTATTCGTCTACTTTTCTGTCCTTAAGTACTTCTAAATACATTGAACAACTTCGTGCACCAGTCGACTTCTTTCGGGTTCAATTTCCTGAAATCAGTAGATTTCCTCTAAGGGATATTGGACACTCTCCTAAGTCTCAAATTCTTCTGGGTCCTCTTTGACTTTACTCTTATGGTTCCCGAGATACAAGATCCTTTGTACTCGACTTTTCTCAGACACATTGAACGTGTCCTTGGTACACGTATGTGCGATTCAGTGAAGTCAGTACAGGTTGAGAGACACCGGGGTACCTGACAACGGGCGGTCCGAGGAGACAGGTACCCTAAGAGATCCGTTCTCAGGACCTCACCCAACGGTACGGGAGGACGTTCCTTAGATGAACTGGGTCCCTAACTTGGGTTCAGTGGAGGCAACGTCCGTCTAAGAAATGGGGACTTGGTGGATACTCAGGTACCTTTGGTGTTCTCTTCCCGTTTAATCTCTTTTACATGGTAATTTCTACCTAAGTTATCCGTTCTGGACCTGAACAAGGTACTCCCCATCTCAAATAGTCCGTCTCCTCACGAAGTCGGGTCCTTACTACAGGCACCTCCAATAGTTCGTTTCGATACGAGACGACAAACAACAAGTGAACGATTCAGCACAGGTTGAGACACTGGGTACCTGACGTCGTGCGGTCCGAAGGGACGGGAAGTGATAGAGGTTCTCAAACGAGTTTGTTTAGGTACCTCAACCACTACGAAAGATTGGTAGAGTAGGAGCCGTCGGGATAAGAGGGAGACTCAACCGGAGTAAACCTCCCGAAACTCCCATGCCCTCAGTATAGTTACACATAAAAAAAAAAAGGAAAGAGGAAAGGGTAAGGTGACATTGTCCTCTCAGGTATCCGTAGAGACCCGTGTTGGTCCTTGTCTTGGACGTTCGAAAGGAGGGTCGAGGCACTCCGACCGTCCACTGAGTTCAAAGGGGACTTTCTAATAGTACTTTTCTGTGTCCTTCTATCACTCCAAACACTTAAGAGACGGTTTGGTGTGTACGTCCAAGTGTCCTCCTTTATATAAACTTGTAATAGAGGTAAAGACCGGTGGTGTTCTAATTACAAGATTCCCTTGAAGACGACGGAGTGTCCTTTTTTTTTCGTTTTGACTGGGGTCGTCCCTAGCGGTTTTATGTTTAATGTATACTGTGTTTCCTAACTTCAGAAAGACATCCTTCCCTCTCTACTCTAGGTATGGTATACGGAACTCTTAAGTGAAGGTCCTCTTTTATATATCGTTTGACTTAACCCCTTTTTACTAAGGGGTGGCTCTTTTTTTTTAACGACTATACCACCCCACCCTTCCTTCTTCAAAGAAACTCCACCGCCAAACGAAACCTTTCCTCCCCTAAATCTCACCCTATTTCTTTGGGTTCTCACCTCGCCTACTAATTTTACCACTCCTCTCGAGAAACCACCCTCTTTATAAATTTTTCTATCTCCTTTCTGCCATTCCCCGCTTTTCTTTCGGTCCGTTAAATCTTTTCTTTAGACAAGAACCTTACCTCTTTTACAGAAGTCTCTATGTACTCCCTTTCTCTTTAATGGACTTATTGTCTATTTTTTGTTTACTCTTTTCAGACGAAAGCACGTGATCCCATTAGCTCTTCCATCGACTGCCATTTAGACTCCTTAACGACCACGGGTGACTCTAAATACAGTGTCTTTCATAACAGGCTTCTTCCAGTGATCCTCCCAAACACAACATTAAACATTTACCTGTAGACCAATTAATTAAAATGACCTATAAACAAATTACTTTCGCTCACTCAAAAATCACTTTTCCTAAACGATTAAGTTAAGAACGATCTAAAACAAACAAACAAAAAATTATACACGGAGTCTGTTTACAAAAGTCAACGTGTCTTTGTTTATTAAAGGTTCCTTCTGATCCAACCCAGACCCATCCTACTTCTGTCCATGGCGAACGAGATCCCTGTAACTTAATCCAGGACACACCGTGTACCATCGACGAGTCCTTCGAGAGGAGGTCCATATATTGGTTTTTTTTTTTTCTTGTGCTCAAGTTTTTATATATTCGTGGGGTCACAACCATTCAAGTGTCGTCACTATAAATGTTAACGGTTCTCCACTTTCGTTGGAGTCACAGGGAACTGTCTACTTGCCTATTTCTACAACTTGTGTATATGTTACCTTATAATACGTCGGTGTCTTTCCTACTTTGTTACGGTACATGTTGTACCGACCTAAACCTTCCGTAGTACGATTTACTCTATTCAGTCTGTCTCTTTCTGTTTATGATATGGTATAGTGAATATACGTCTTAGATTTTTTATGTCGTTTGAGCACTTATATCGTTTTTTGTTCGTCAGAGTGTCTGTGTCTCTTGTTCAATCACCAATAGTCAGACCTCCCCCGTCATTACCCCGTCCTTTCACTCTCCATACTTTATAATTCATATTCCGTTAGAGTTCCTACATAACATGTTGTACACCTCATATCAGGTATAAAACATTGTAAATTTTAACATATGTTAAATTTTTTTTGGGTAATTCAATCTGTTTGGACCTAAACTTAGATTGAATTTTTTTCCTTTTTTTTTTTCTTTCAAGAGAAAGGTGATTATTCGGTCATCCTTAAACTACTAAGATAGAAGTTATAGTAGTATTTTCATTAATTTTCGCTCTGTCCCTTCCACACATTCAGTACATGATACGAAGCCGTCCTCTCTTTCGTAAAAAGAAGAATAGAAGTAAACAAACAAACAAACAAAATTCTCTTCTCCGTGCGCCCGTCACAATGTAGATGAAAATGAAGACCCGAGCAGACTTTAAGTCTAAAGAAAGAGAATAGGGAGACCAGGCGTTACTGACTCAAGAGTGTAATAAGTTCCGTGTAAAATAGTGTCAGACCTCGTAAGACTCGTGCAAAGAGACTCAGACTGGGGTGACCCGACGGGTCCACCGTGGTCACCGCTTCTTAGGCGGAAGGTTAAGTTCTCTACATTCTTTGTGTCCAAGTTAAGGACCCAATCCTTCTAGGGGACCTCTTCCTTTACCGTTGGATGAGGTCATAAGAACGGACCTTTTAAGGTACCTGTCTCCTCGGACCGGTGTCAGGTACCCCAACGTTTCACAGCCTGTGCTGACTTCGATGAACCGTGCGTACGTGTTGGGGTGACAACGTTCACTTGACTCCTAAACCGGTCAGTTGGACACTCGAAACGAACGGCTTCCGCCACCCGTCTCCACCCCCGTCCATGTCCCTCTCTCCGACCCGACCCACCCTTTAGGGGCTCTCCTCTTAGACCCAAGACACAGGGTGGAGAGAAAGGACGCCGAAGGAAAAGACTCTTCGAGACGGACTGAGAGGGTCCGGGAGACGAGTGTGGAGGACACACACTAGAGTAGTGTTAGGTCCCTGTAGTGGAGGAGGTTCAGGAGTAGAAGGACTGACGGATGGAGGTAGAGAAGGAGAGACGTGGTCGAGTGGACCGGCCTGAAAACATTGGTGACAGAGACGAGGGGGAAGAGGTTCCCTTATGTATCCTCTCACTTCCTGGTAGGTTTGACTATCAGTCTCACATAAGATCTATAAATCAAACGTTTAGTGACAATGTGCATATAAGGAACCACAAGTGTTCTTAGACCTATTAGTGTCCATCAATAACGCCAAGAGTAAAGTTCCTCCACATCTCGTAGGTAGGGTCCGGATGTTCTCCACCCCGAACCCCACCTAAGGTTCCACAAACTGACGTTTAGGGTCATGGAATTGGGAGGGTCAACTGTAAAAGTGGAATTATGAGAACTCTGTATTACGAAGGACGACGACGATTCAGTGAAATCAGCACAGACTGAGACGCTGGGGTATCTAGTGTCGGGTGGTCCGAGGAGGCAGGGACCCTAAGAGGTCCGTTCTTATGACCTCACCCAACGATAAAGGAAGGGGTTACGTACGTACGTACGATTCAGAGAAGTCAACACAGACTGAGATACACTGGAATACCTGACATCGGGTGGTCCGAGGAGACAGGGACCCTAAGAGGTCCGTTCTTGTGACCTCACCCAACGGTAAAGGAAGGGGTTACGTACGTACGTACGATTCAGAGAAGTCAACACAGACTGAGATACACTGGGATACCTGTCGTCGGGTGGTCCGAGGAGACAGGTGTCCTAAGAATCCGTTCTTATGACCTCACCCAACGGTAAAGGAGGAGGTGTGTATTACGAGTGGGTGAGTCTATTACGAGTGGGTGGGTCTTACCGCCCTAAGTTTGACAGATCGGCCCCACTAGTAGGAGACATCTCCCTAGTGATAGTTATTAATTCTGACTCAAAGATTCTGGGATGTAACATCTTTCCTTTGTTCGTACCCTTTGTCTTCCCACCTATCCAAAGAGTTATATAGACTTAGTCCTTTAGAAACCTGACCCGTCCAAAAATTATATAGGGGTAAGTGACCCTATTATACGAAGAACCGGACTAATTAGACACGTCCACCCTTTTACCCTAATAACAAATAGACTTTTATCATTTCATTTTACTATCTTCTTCTCTCTTCCGTTACCGTGGGGTGAGGTCATGAGAGCGAACCTTTTAGGGTACCTACCTCCTCGGACCACCCGACGTCAGGTACCCCAGCGATTCTCAGCCTGTGCTGACTCGTTGAAGTGAAAGTGAAAAGTGAAAGTACGTAACCTCTTCCTTTACCGTTGGGTGAGGTCACAAGAACGGACCTCTTAGGGTCCCTGCCCCCTCGGACCACCCGACGGCAGATACCCCAGCGTGTCTCAGCCTGTGCTGACTTCGCTGAATCGTCGTTTTACTATCATACCAAGTCTACTCACTCTGTCGTTTAATAATTGTTTATCTTTTCATTGTTTAGGTCGCCCAAGGACTATCCTTGATTTACATAACTATTTCGGTAGATAACAATAATTTCACAGACTATTAACCTGATAACTACTGTCTCTTCCTCCGCTGAAAGACAAAAGTTCCAGTACTACTAAAATGCCGCGTAAGTCTTAAGTTATAATTATTTATACCTCCCTCTTAGTAAACACACCCCCTTTTGTTATAGTCTTTACCCCTTTTCCGAGTAATTGCATGGCCGACAGAGATCTTGGTTGGTGTTTCTTTTTTATTACGCACGTGCCCCTGTCTTTTATAAAAGTTTCCTTTATTTAGACGTCCCTTTAGACTTCCTCCCCATTACCGGAGAGAAACTTCGTTATTGTACTAATGTAAGTTAATCTTTAAGCCAATGATATGTTCTTACCGAAATCCCTCTTTCGTTTTCCGCACTGACCCTTGGGTGAGCCAGCTGAAAGACGAAGAGACCTCCCCCGTGCCCTCCTTCTGTTCTGCGGCAAACTCATTCTCAGGGAGTGGGAGACTTTCGTCCGTCGGAGACTTGCGGGGCTCCGAATAAAGGACTCGTTCCTGTGGTCGGCAGGGGTTCGAGTCTTTTGGGTTCACGGACCCCCGTTCTCGGGGGGGGGCGGGGGGGGGCGGCGGCAGAGGTGAAGGGGCAGGACGGGGTACTTTTGCAGACCTAAAGGTGTGTCGAACAGAGAGAGACTCGAGTAGACGGGAGGGCGGAAGGTGGGTCTCCCGACACGAGTGAACATTTGAACTTTTGAGTCGAGTAAAGATTGTTCAAGTTTAAAATGCTAATTTTTTTGTTTTTTTGTTTTTTTGGGGGACATAGTCATTTATTTCCAGTCGGTAGACCGTCGTTACACAGATAAACCGAGGGGAAACCAAAAGATGTGATATAATATTTTTATAATGTCAGATCATACTATAATCGTTTCACGCTGTAGACCCGNAAGGTGTGTCGAACAGAGAGAGACTCGAGTAGACGGGAGGGCGGAAGGTGGGTCTCCCGACACGAGTGAACATTTGAACTTTTGAGTCGAGTAAAGATTGTTCAAGTTTAAAATGCTAATTTTTTTGGTTTTTTTGGTTTTTTTGGGGACATAGTCATTTATTTCCAGTCGGTAGACCGTCGTTACACAGATAAACCGAGGGGAAACCAAAAGATGTGATATAATATTTTTATAATGTCAGATCATACTATAATCGTTTCACGCTGTAGACCCGAATATCTTTTGTATTCTCGACCGTCCCTCCTGAGTAAGGGAAGACTTTCTAACGACACTGTGGCTCCTTGGCCCCTGTTGCCACCTCGACTATTGTGTCGGGGTCTGTAGCCGTAGTAGGACGGTCCCCGTAGGAAGTCACAGACACCCTTTCCCCCGCCCCGGATTACCGGGGGTCCTCGAACAACTACCTAACGGTACCCGGAAGCTCTTATGTCGGATAAAATCGTTTTCTCTTTTCAAGAGAGATGGACGTGGCGATCCACGAGTACGTAAGTTATTAATGTGCTCTGACGAAGTTTTTTTTTTTTTTTTCCTTTTTGTTTTGTGACATCCATACCGTCATTATTTCGGTCCGGCTAAAAGTCACCCAAATCTACAATCTCGTAAATGAAACCCCCAACTTTTACATATTAATTTAAAACCGTACCGAGAATCCACCATTATTAAAAATAATTTAAGGAAAATACATACTGGGGAAAATACTCAAATTCTGTTTGTGGTATAAATACAAAAAAGGGGAATCCGAGAGACCCACGTAAAATTACATGACATTAGCTTTTCTATAGTTCAGTGACTGTTTTTCCTAGATCTGTCCTGGAACATCTCAGACTCAATCTTCGCCTAAAAAAAAAAAAAATTCCTTTCTTTTTCCCAGTCTAACTTTGTTTTAAAAAAAGAGGAGTAGAGACCCGTGAGTTCAAAACACTTCTAAGTCCGTGACAAATACCAACCACCATGACGATTCGTCCTTTAATCGTTAAAAAGTGTCCCCAATTTTTGTTTAGGATTCAGAATTCAAACCAATAGATTTCGATATGACGGATAAATCCCTTTTCACACACGTACGATTCAGCGAAGTCAGTACAAACTAAGAAACGTAGGGGTATCTGACATCGGGCGGTCCGAGGAGACAGGTACCTTGAGAGGTTCGTTCCTATGACCTCACCCAACGGTAGGTCCTCTAGAAGGGCTGGGTCTCTAGTTTGGGGACAGAGAACTCAGAGGACGTAACCGTCCACCCAAGAAATGGTGATCGGGGTCGACCCTTCGGGTCCCTTTTCATCCTACTTTCTACAAATTAGTCCTTAGGTTTAATGACTTTGTTTCTTTTATACTTCAAAAACGTTTTGCGACGTCCTACCATGGTCCCTTACGTAAATACTGAACACCTCCACCTCACCATGAGTATGTAAAAACAAAATAAAAAAGACCTTCACCACCGGTTCTAATTTATGATGTTCGAAGAAAGACCTACGAGGGACATGTAGTGACGGACTAAAGGAATAAAATCCGACTTTATTGGTTGACAACAGTTAAACCTTGAGACTCAAGGATACTCGTGTCAGAAGTTCCCCCGCGTTCCGACTCTCTACTGGTGAGTCCACATCTCTTGTCTCTATCATAGCATAGCAGGAGGGGACGGGTCACCTTCGGGTCACCTTCGTACACCCCTGAGGTTGGTCTTAATTCCCCTCGGTTCAAAAGTGGTCAAAGGTCAAAGGTGGACCCCTCGGGTGTCGTGTCGCACCAGGATACCACCGACTCCTTTACCCCTTAGTTCGGACCCCCCTTCCAGAGACCGACAAAGGGGGGCGGAGGGTGAAATCGACAAAGGTCAATTAACAACCCGAAGGGAGTACCGAGTCTACCATTTCTTAGACGGACGTCACACCTTCTGGACTCAAGCTGGGGACCCAGTCCTTCTAGGGGACTTCTTCTCTTACCGAGAGGTGAGGTCATAAGAACGGACCTCTTAAGGTACCCGTCTCCTCAGACTACCCGTTGTCAGACACCCCAGGGTTTCTTAACCTACGTTAAGTCACTGATTATACGTATATGGTGTATGTCCGTGTGTGTGTGTGTATATGTGTGTGCGTGTGTGTGTGTATGTCGATTAACGGTGGAGGGTCCGGTCCTGGGAATAGTAGTAACGATAGGAGTCTACAACTTAGTAAAGGAACCGTTCTCAGTCTCTCGTACGGACACGAGGACCTTGAACCTCCACACTACCCTTCCTAACCCTCCCTTAGACCCGTCGTCCCGTCAGAACTGCAACAGGACCACCAAGACAGGGACCCCTTGAACGAGTCAGTGACACAACTAGGTTTCTACGTCACGTAAACCACTCTTGGGTCCCTTGTACGCCATAGATTATCTACGGATACGTGCCTTCAGATGGAAGGAAGGGTACCTGGTCCGAGAAGGAACGAGAAGACGTGAAGTATAAAGGAGGAAAGGAGCCCCGTAAGAGTTTTATCTACTTCTGGAACTACATTAAGGTACCTCAACTTTCAACTACCCGTAAGGGGGACGCGGGTCCCGTGGCCTCAGGAGAGACCTGTACTGGACGTGTCGGACCCCCTCGGGTATGTACCACGTAGAAGTACAAGTCTGGAGAACCGGTCCCCGCCGACGAAGACAACGACGGGACGGTCGGTACCCGAGGCCCGAGACGAGGGACGGAGTGAGTCGGTCCTAGTTCTCCGACGACTCTACACTCGGAGGGGAGGTTTGGGGGTGATTCTGACACCCCAAATTCTAGGTCTATTCGTTAGGTCAACCCTTAAAAGAGAGTTTAAAAATAACCTCATATAAATGAAATGATACATCACAATAAAACACGTCAGGTGTGTCACTTAGTGGTATGAATACATTCTCTTACTTTAATCTTGTGAGGGATTTGTGGTATATATTTTTATTTGAAGTTTACCTAATTCCTGGATTTACATTCCGACCCGTAATATTTTGAGAATCTCCTTTTGTATCCGTCCTGTGAGAAACTGTATTTAGCGTCGTTCTAGAGAAAACTGGATGGAGAATCTCAGTACTTTTATTTTTGTTCTTATTTGTTTACCGTAGATTACTTTGAATTTTCGCAAACGTGGCATTTCTTTTGGTATTTGTTCTGCTTTTCTGTTGGGAGTCTTATCTTCTTTAATAAACGTTTGTTTCGTTTGGTTACTTCTTAATTAAGGTTTTGTATGTTTCTCGAGTACGTCGAGGAATAGTTTTTTGTTTGTTGAGTAAGTTTTTTACCCGTCTTCCTTTATCTGTAAAGAGGTTTCTTCTACATATCTACCGGTTGTACGTGTACCTTTCTACGAGTTGTAGTGAGTAACAATCTCTTCACGTTTGGTTTCGATGGAACTCCATAGTAGAACGTAGTCAGTCTTGTCGGTAGAAGTTTTTTAGAAATCTACTATTTAAGACCTCGTTCACACCTGTGTTCCCTTGGGAGGACGGGACAACCACCCTTACATTCAACCATGTCGGTGATACCTCTTGTCATACCTCCGAGGAATTTTTTGGTTTTTATCTTGACAGGTTAACCTTAACTCAGTCACCGAACGTTCGGAATTACGATTCACGATGATTCTTCTGTGAGGGTTTAATATGGAAAGAAGGAGGGAAAAGAAAAGTAACTCTACTATAATTTAAGTATCAAAACTTTACGTGTCAGGGTATCAAAAATCATGTAAGTGTTCCAACTTGGTAATAACGGTTAAAGTCTTATAAAATCAGTGGGGTGTTTATTTGGGGTGTGGGTAATTCGTAGTGGGGTAAGGGAAAATAGAGAAAGAAGACGTCCATCAGTAGATCTAATGAATTCGGAGATATCTGACTGGATGGGGTCCGTAATGTGTATTTACTTAACTATGGTATACACCGGAAATACGGACTGAAGAAAGTAAGGGACTCGTGTTACAAAAGTTTCAAGTAGGTACCCGCGGTACACGGTCGTAACGGAAGGAAGGTACTCCGAGTTATTATCAGGTAACATACGTTTCTGGTGTCGAGCAAATGGGTAAGTGGGTGACTATATATGAACCCAATAAAAGGGGAAAAACCGATAATCCTTATTTCTGAATGGACTTCCAGGTCACAAATTCTGAAGATGGTTATGTCCCCTACGTCCAAACTAGGGATCAGTACCCCGACTCTAGGGTGTACGGAGACCGGTTTTTTGGTTTTGTATTTTGTCTTCGGTATAACATTGTACAAGTTATTTCTGAAATTTGTACCAGATGTAGGGGGGGGGGGTTTTTTTTTCTTGAGAATTTTTTTCTTATTACGAGATCCCAGTATAGAAAACATGTTCAAAGACCCACTAGTACAACAGCTCTATAGGGGAGGGGAAAAGTCAACAAAACATCCGATTCCAGTATGAAACTCTAGAGACTGAAGGATTGAAATTAAAAGAAAATCTCTTCGTCACACGTATTACCTTTCTTATCCCTAAGACCCCTGTATATTTCAACCCACGACAAAGGTCGAGACAAATAGATCAGAGAGTCGTAGATTAAGAAGTGGATATTTTATCTATACGACGTTAAGTACCCCAGCACTTCTCAGCCTGTGCTGACTCGCTGACTTGACTTGACTTGACTTGACTATGGATAAAGTTTACTATTACGTCAAATCCACTCTACAATTAAGAGACAATTCAATTATATTTGAAGACTCAGAAATCGGAATTCGAACAAAAGACAGTGAAATTGGTGATTCTCAAGAGAGGAAGGAAAACGGGTTTGAATCAGGTCTGTGATTTCCAGGATGGTAAACGAGACAATAGGGATACTTTGGGGGAACCAATGGAGGTAATAACTTCTTCTGGACTCACTAAAAAACTTACGTGGGGGCCCCGGTTGTAAACACACTTGCTTCCGACATGACTGTCACCACACTGGAGGTAAAGAACCTGTGAGACGACAGGGGAACCCCAGTCAGGTTCTCGTCCCTGTCCGGGGTCGGGACCTGAGACACCTAAGATACGAATATGGGAGGGGAAAGAGTACTGAACCACTACCATACAAGTTGGATCGTCACGGAACTTACGATTTAGACTCAATTGTCTATTGCTTTCTCTCTTCTATATATATATAAATATAAATAGTCAAGTTAAGTCAGTGAGACAGTTCAGGCTGAGAAACACTGGAGTACCTGAATGGTGCGGTCCGGAGGGACAGGTAGTGGTTGAGGACCTCAAATGAGTTTGAGTACAGGCAACTCAGCCACTACGGTAGGTTGGTAGAGTAGGAGACAGCCGGGGAAGAGGAGGACGGGAGTCAGAAAGGGTCCTAGTCCCAGAAAAGTTTACTCAGTCAAGAAACGTAGTCCACCGGTTTCATAACCTCAAAGTCGAAGTTATAGTCAGAAAGGTTACCTGTAAATATATATATTATATACTAATTGTATATATTAGCATATTTTATATATTATAAGTATATATCACAAATATAAATAATATAAGTATATATTATAAATATATCTTAAATATAGATATATATGGAACTCCCACAAAACACCTCTCTCTCCACCCTTTACATGGTACACGAAACGGTTATACCAGTGTAAATTAGGGTGTTGTCAGAACATTCTGTCCACCCTTTAACTCCGAGTCTCCGTAGTCAAGTAAACACCTACAAGTCTTGAATCATGCACCGTCTGAACGCGAGGCTGGAATCTATTCAAACTACATCTCCGACGACAAGAAGGGTGTTGGGACACCCGAGGTCTCGGTACTTCTCGTAGAGTAAAGTGTTGAAGGGACGTACCCTACACTACCAAAGGAGCCGACAGAGATCCAATACGACACCAATTACCAATCAGGGCTCACAGGTATCGAGGGTCTTTGTTCCAAAGATAAAGGGGGTGTGCTTTACAACCCATGTCTGGACGAGAAGTGTAGAAGAAGGCAACCCAGACACGACTTCGGCACTCAGGGTCGACCCTAGAACTGGGCCTTCCGTTTCACGTTACGTCTCGTACGTCGCCGAAACTTTCAAAGACAAACCACTTATCGAGTGGTGAACGCGAGTGTCAAACGACCGGTGTCGATCAGTGTATCGGTTCGGACTTCAGTCACGACTTACTACTAGTAAGTAGGGAATCCCTCTCAGGGTGGTCTCATCGTTGACCATCTTTTTCGTCGCAAAACTTGTTACTTGCCTTGGAACGGGCACACTGAAGAGTAGTGGTATGGTGTCGCCCTTCTTGTCAATAATAGGGGCTGAGGGACGGAAGGACCTGCAGAAGGAAGGAGGTCTCGAGGAGAGGGGGTCAAAGAGAACGACCCAGAAGGAGAAACAAAGGTCGGAGGTTCGGGCTCACATAGGACTCTGCGCATTGTCAGAGAGGAGAGCGAGAGGGGAGTTTGAGGTCTACTGGAGTAGGCCGTACCGAAATTAATGGGAAGTGAACGACTATTGACAGATTAAATAGAAAGTGCAAGACTGGAGAGAGGTCCGAGGTTGACCGAATACAATAGAGGTGACCCTTAAGATTGTACGTCGTGCGGATGTTGCGTAGGCGTCCCCTTGAGCGGTGAGGTCAGGGCGGGTGGGTCGACCGTCGGAAGGGACAGCACACTTACCACGGTAGGAGGTGGGTCAATGCGTTTCGTCTTTAGAGTCCAGGGAGGGAAAGGGAGTGAGGGTGTAGTTGGGGTAGTCGTTGTGCACAATGAATGTAGGAAGTCTAGGAAGGGGGTTCCAGGTGTGGGGAGCCGATACTTGCGGTTGTGTGAGCGAAGTTCGGAGATAGTAGAGAGAGGAACTACTGACGTCCAGTCACGTGACCGAAAGACACAGAAAAGAGAAGACGACTCTTGAGAGAGAAATATATGACCACTCTTACTAGGACTTTCACTTCCACAATCAGCGAGTCAACCCAGACTGAGAAACTCTTGGGGACCTGATATCGGGTGGTCCGAGGAGACAGGTACCGTAAGAGGTCCGTTCTTGTGGTCTTACCCGACGGTAAGGATGGGGTCCCCTAGAAGGGTTAGATCCCAAACTTGGACCCAGACGACGAAACCGTCCGTCTAAGAAATGGTAGACTCGGTGGTCCCTTTAGGGTCTTACTAGAATGGTTACATATATAATCTAATGAAGAAGGGAGACGATTTTTAGAAGACCTCTAAATTCTAACATAAATCTTTTCGTCTTGTTGTGTTTTTGGGTTCAAGGTACGTTACCCAGTGACCCGGGACATACTAGACTGTTAGCCGCCGGGAGACACGAGCCAACTCATCACAGGGAATCACTATCACTATCACTTCAGTGAGTCAGCACAGGCTGAGAAACGATGGGGTACCTGTGGTCCAAGGAGGCAGGTACCCTAAAAGATCCGTTCTCATGACCTCACCCAACGGAAAAGGAAGAGGTCCCTTGAAGGGTTGGGTCCCTAGCTTGGGTCCAGAGGGTGTAACATCTGTCTGCCAAATGGTAGACTCGGTGGTCCCTTCAGATATCACGGGGAACCTCGGATTCTTTCACTCGATCAAACCTTTGTCCCAGAGACGTCTGCATTAGTCAATACATTCCTATTCCAGTATGACCTATTCGTACTGAGACTTAGCCTATACTGACCACAGGAGGGTTCTTCTTTTCTCTGAGGTTCCGTCTCTCTTCTGTGTCCCTACTTCCACCTCTGACTCTAATCTTCCAGCGCCCAGGTTCAGGTCCTTATAGCTCCGGGTGGTCGGTGGTGGTCGTCGACTCTCTTTCCGTTCCCTGTCCAAAAAGGAATCTTGGAGAATTTCTCTTGTTGAGACATCTGTGGAACTAAACCTAAAGACCGGAGGACCAAGTATTCTGTTACTTAAAGAGAACAAAACTCGGTGGTATCGTCGGGATCCTTTACTTATGTTGGTGGAGAAGAACAGAGAAAGGTGGAGACGGGAACACGCCACTACGACGCCACCGGAGACAGAATAGTAGTTCGAATCAACGGAGACCCCCGGAAATTTAAACGAGAGGAGTGGCTCAGGGTCTCGAGAAGGGTTCAGACCGAAGAGACGTAGTCTATGCGGAGTGGACGTGGGGAGATTGGAGACTACAACCAAGGTATACAAATGTCGAAATAAAACTGTAGAAACTATAGTAGGTCAAGATATGGAGGGTTCAGGTTCCGTTTCATACGTACACACAAACTTCGTCGAAATCTATTATTCAGCAAAGGTTTACACTTATCTACGTCCACCCCCCTACACCTCTACCTTCTCATAACGAATGAGGTACTTTAAGTACTTTAAAGTCTTACTTACTTAGGGGACCTTGGATAAAAGTACGGTAATTTTTGGTGGTTACTCTGAAGGGACGGTAGGTCACCAACTCTGGGGTGTGAAGGTGACGTCCCTTGTACCCAAACTAGGGACAAACCCCTTTATTGTAGAATATACGACGTATCACCGTACCGGTTGTTGTTTTGGGTTTTTTGGGTCGTCGTTGTTAAGGGAGGGAGGTCCCAATTCAGTGACTTTATCTCTCATAGGTACAGTACATCCCCGAGTCGACCATTTCTTAGGTGTACGTTACTCCCTCTGGACCCAAACTAGGGACCCAACCTTTCTAGACGACCTCTTCCCTTTCCGATGGGTTGAGATCATAAGACCGGACCTCTTAAGGTGACTGATACCTGACAGGTATCCCAGTGTTTCTCAGCCTGTACTAACTCACTGCAAGTGAAAGTGCGGTACATCTGTTTCCTCTAAACAGATGTTTCCGTCAGTCCTGAAAGACTCGGATGTATAACCTTCTTTCGTTTAAGCCCCTGATTGTTGTATTCCAAAGTACAATAAAGATTTGGGATTTTTAAAGACCACCTCTTAGACTATTGGGAGACATACGAATCAACGAGTCGGCACAGATCGGCACAGAGAAACTCTGGGGTACCCGACATCCGACAGTCCGAGGAGACAGGTACCCTAAGAAGTCCGTTCTAATGACCTCACCCAAGGGGAAGGGAAGAGGTTCCCGAGAAGGACTGGGTCCCTAGTTTGGGAGTAGAGAACGTGGCAGACGTAACCGTCAGTGTAAGAAATGGTGATCACGGTGCACCCTTCCGGTTCCATTGCTACACATAAATCCATTTTGGACTACGGACAAAAGCTCTACTCTGTAGACTCTTTACTTTCGTACTTCTTTAAACAGACTCCACGTGTCTGAATCGTGCATGATCTCATTTCGGTTTTCCTTCTTAAGATAGGTTATGTAGTCGTAGATCCGAGTGAGAAAATCGGTGAGGCTTGGTGCTCGGTCATAGTCGTCCACGACTAGATCAGTGTCAGATTTAGGTGTACGAGATTTCAGAGACTCTGCTTGGTTCCAGCTTCACTCGGAGAAAAGACACTGTAGAACTTTTCGTCCAACGATTACCGGGTCTCCTGTGTCTTTTCTTTTTATTTTTACTTTCTATCGTTTTCGACACTAAAGTTTCTGCTTCGTACCGACTTTGTTGACGCACGTTATTGTTTAGGAAACACTTTTTTTATTGGACGAGGTGGTCTAGAATTCTGACCCCGTACACTTTTCCGTCTTAATAAAAAGAATATTTAGACGATGGAGACCCCGGGGAACCTCCCTTGCCACATCGCGCGTGGGAGAACCCCCACACTATCTAACCGATGTGACACTTTCACATAATGCGAAAGACTTTGCCTTCTGTCGGGAAGTCCGTGGTTCGGAGTCCTCCCGTTTAACAGAAACGGAAGGTAGAGATGTAAGACAAAGAAAATGGTTGAGTGGACGATTAAATAAAGATTCAAGATGAATTTCTTACTTGATTTCGTTTGAATTTAGTACGTCGAGTTAAATCCGTATTATCAGAGTTTTAAGTTTTTTTTAAAAAAAAAGACAGAAACTCTTTATGATTTGATTCAGTTTCCGAAAGGAAACTAATAATATTAAAACCGGGAAACCAAAGAACACAAGGAGAAAATCGATGACTTTACATAAAATTTATGTAGAAACAACTTGATTATGAAAGTATAAAATCCATTCGGACCGTACAGTATAAACTAACTTGACACTCAGTTTCTCAGGAATTCAGTGTGTATATAGTGTTCTAAGGAAATACGAATTCGTTGAGATTTACGAGTCTCATCTAGTTTTGTTTTTAACCGTATTTTATATTCACTTAAACATTTGAAACCATATTTAATTAGAATCACAAGATACATAAAGAAGAGAAGTCGTATTAAACTCATAAAAAATAATAACAAAATTCTTTAATTTTGTCTTAGTCCTACATGTTAATCTTAAACAAAATTAGAATAGAGTATCATATGTTTTTTTAGTTGAGTTGTACCTCATTCCCGTTTGTATTCTACACTTTGAGATTCTAAGAATTTTCTTTATAACCTCACTCCTCGAACTTCGGTAACCACAACCGTCACTAAAGAACCTACACTGTAGTTTTTAAGTCCGTCGTTGTTGTTTTTACCTGTTCACCTTGAAACAATTTCATTTTTAGAAAACGTGTTATTTCCTTTGTTAGTTGTCTTACTATTCTGTTGGATACTGTACCCTCTTTTATAAACGTTTGTTATATATAGACAATCCCCCACCTATAGATTTTATTTATTTCTTAAGGATATTGAGTTGTCACTTTTTTTTCAATAGACTAAATTTTTCCTGTTCCCTAAACTTTCCTGTAAAGAGATTCTTTTGTTTACCAATTGTGCGCATACTTTTCTACGAGTTACAGTGATTAGTGATCCCTTACCTTTTAGACTGGATTTCACTTCATAGTGGAGTGTGGGTAATCCTACCGATAATAGTTCTTTGTTTGTCTATTATACACGACGAATCCAACACCTCTCTAACCTTAGGAACATGTGACAACTAGTCCTCACGTTTAAACAAATAGACGATATCTTTTGTCATTCTTTCCCAGAGTTCTTCGATTTCTCTCTTGATGAGGATAGACTCATATATAAGGTGTAGATCATTATGTAACCTTTTTCAACTTCAGTCTTATAGCTTCTCCATACACACAAGGATACGAGTAACATCGTGATAAGTATTACCAACTCTATACCTTTATCGGATTTACAAGTGTCTACCTGCTTACCTATTTCTTGTACAGTGTGTGTGTGTTGATATTGAGTCGAAAATTTTCTTCCTTTAGACAACACATACTGTTGTACCTACTTTGACTTTCTGTACTACGAATCACTTTATTCGGTCAGCGTCTTCCTGTTTATCCTGTTCTAGGGTGAAAATACTCCATAGATTTTATCAGTTTGAGTACCTTCGTCTCTCATCTTTCTACCGCCGGTCCCTAACTACCCTCCCTTTTTAACCCTCAAAAACAAGTTACTCCTACTTCAAAATCAGTACGTTCTACTTCAGGATCTTTAGTCGACCTATCGGATCACGGAATACCGATTACAATGACATGACCCATGAAATACAACCTCCATTCAGAACACAAACGTCTACCACTGACGTCGGTACTTTAATTTTCTACGAACGAGGAACCTTCCTTTCAATACTGGTTGGATCTACCGTATAATTTTTCGTCTCTATAATGAAGTGGTTGTTTACAGGCAGATCAGTTCCGATATCAAAAAGGTCACCAGTACATACCTACACTCTCAACCTGACACTTCTTTCGACTCACGACTTCTTAACTACGAAAACTTGACACCACAACCTCTTCTGAGAACTCTCAGGGAACCTGACGTTCCTCTAGGTTGGTCAGGTAGGATTTCCTCTAGTCAGGACCCACAAGTAACCTTCCTGACTTCTACTTCGACTTTGAGGTTATGAAACCGGTGAACTACGCTTCTTGACTGAGTAGACTTTTCTGGGACCACGACCCTTTCTAACTGCCGTCCTCCTCTTCCCCTACTGTCTCCTACTCTACCGACCTACCGTAGTGGCTGAGTTACCTGTACTCAAACCCACTTGAGACCCTCAACCACTACCTGTCCCTCCGGACCTCACGACGTCAGTTACCCCAACGTTTCTCAACCTGTGCCGCCTCGCTGACTTGACTTTAGAACACAAATCACAGAAAATTTTGTTTATTCGTTTGTTTTTGTGATTTTTTTGTTTCCCCGTCCCGTCCCCAGTTGAAAATCTTCTCTACACACGAGACAGTGAGTCAGTACAGGTTGAGAAACGTCAGGGTACCTGACATCTAGCGATCCGAGGAGATAGGTACGATAAAAGGTCCGTCCTGACGACCTCACCCAACGGTAAAGGAAGAGGTCCCCTAGAAGGGTTGGGTCCCTAGTTTGTGTGTAAAGAACTCAGAGGACGTAACCGTCCACCTAAGAAATGGTGATCACGGTGGACTTTACTATCTATAAAATAATGGAACTAACATTACTACTAAAGTCCCTACATACACTTATAGGTATGAGTAATTTAGTCTTCTGCATGTTCAATTTATAAACATCAAAAAAAGATAGAGTCAATATAGAGTCATTGTGACAAAACTTTTTTCCTTAGTAACAGTTGGTTCTTCAAATTGTGGTTTTCATTCCTTCTACCGTCTCTCTGTTAGTATGGTTGGAAGACTTATATAACTGTAATATCCGAAAGAATATGTGTATGTAGATCGGAACTTTAATACCCTAAAGGATATCAGTTCAAGTCTTATTACAGGAAGACTCTTGACGGAAATAAGTCGACCTACCCTCCCCGAAGGTTTATGAATCCATCTTTCTCCTGTAGAAGCTTATAAGTCGTCTCCTTCACCACCTGGAAATAAAGAACATCGACCGTTTAGCATAAGTCCCGATTATTGTATGAGAAATTTCCCTAGTGTCATAGACTGGGTGTTGTTAATTCCTGGATAGTAAAACACTCCCGAAAAAGAAACGAGAAGAATTGATAACTGTAAATTACCAAGTGGAGGTAAAACAGTGTTACTGCTTACGAGAATTAAATTATACTTTCATGTATAATAATATCGTAGTATCGATCATCTACTTCCGTCACTATCCCTTACCATTCCTACTTACTCAAACTGCAGTTACCTATATTTCCATGAAATTGAAGTGACACCTGGGGTCCATTGACCAAACCCAGAACCCCGACGAGCATTCTTTCCTTTGGATGAGTTCAGTGCACTCATCCACGTAGACGCATGGGAGGGACCGTCATAACCACCTCACTGGATCCCAGTTTTACCACTGATAGGGGTTCGCACCAACAAGAAAATTTTGTATGTTCCAGTACATTCACACTGAGAGATCAGGGAGTACAAAAGAAGTATAAGAACGAAAAGAAAGGAGACAGGAAAACAAAGGGATTTAAATATGACACTAAAAGTTGATTGTTATCGTGTATAATAACAACAACAATCAATGAATCAACACAGGCTGAGAAACGTTGGGGTGCCTAACATCGGGCGGTCCGAGGAGACAGGTACCCTAAGAGGTCAGTTCTTATAACCTCACCCAACGGTAAAGGAAGAGGTTGTCGTATATATTAGGGAATACTAAAATGTCAAGATGGAGTTTAACACTAAGTTTGGGTGTCAAGAAAGGTAAAATGGTATCGTCTGAGGAGTCGAATCTTAACGCATTTAATGTGTAAAATGTAAAAAATTTGTAGACCTAATCCACGATGGAATTTTAGAAATTATAGTTTAAACAACAAGAAAGAGGACGTGTTACTATAATCAACTCAAAACGTATATACGCGTGTATGTGTATAACTTAGCTCTACATCACAAAACTAACATTGACTTAGAGAAGTGAAAGTATATGTATAAAGTTTCCACGCAGACAAACATTTAATTTACTTTGTAAATATTCTTCCTTCTGTTTAGTTTTAGTAAAGGTGACTTCTTTCATTTTATAATGGTTACCTTGCAAAACTGGACGAGTAGTGTATTGGAATCGAGACACTTCACATGAAAAGGAAAATACCTGTGGGATCTCTAACACAGAAAGGGTTTGGTCAGGATTTACTTCTTTAGAGTCCTCAAGGAAGTCTGTGGGTAGAGTACAAAACCTGCACACTAAGTACAACGATTTAAAGTTTAACAATAAAGTAGTACACAGAGTGTTTTATAATGTAATAGGACTACTGAGTGATAACAGTCAACCTCCAATGGAGTCTAAATTTACTAAAGTACGACCGTCATACACGTATTCCGAAAACGAAAATATTAAAAAGAGTTAAATGAGTTCGTCAAATCTTTCCAGGTCTACCTTTGCTTGTACGACTCGTGAATTTTTCTTTGCAAACATGACAAATACGTCCTTCATTCGGAGTAGAGAATTATGTGTCTCTTCCAACAAAGGGAAAGAGAGTCTTCAATGTTTACTTTATTTTAGAACGTAAAGGGATGTCATCAATTCGACTATATCGTCTAGGAGACCAGAATTAATAAATACCTACTCGGTACCTCTTACGGACGGTTTCCATCGTTTCCCTTTTATTACCGACCACAATGTGTTGACTGGAACTTAGGTCGAGACTAACTTTAATTAATGGGTTTCAAGATTTTTAGAGTCGAAGTAGAGAACTACCATTGCAGGAAGAGACCACTATTACTTATCGGGACAAGAGAATGGTACTCGAAACGAATAGTGTTTATAAATAAAGTGTCTTAAACCAGACACACTAGGAACGTCCCTTTTGCAATAATTAACTGGATTAAAAAAAAAGAAGATTAAGGACATATAACACAATGGTATTGTAGGTCGGAAACTCTAAGGTAAATTCCGGTCGATAAGGAAATGTCTTACCAACATTTTTAATCGAGTCGAAACCGACCTGGAGATCTGAGAAAATGGTGAGTCTTCCGTGTGTGTCTAACAGAGGATAGGAAAAGAATGTAAAGACACAACAGTCAGATCACACGTAATGCACACTCGGTGACCTATCTCCCTCAATAATAGGGACGATTAAGAGTAATCGAAAGTCAGAAGGTGTTCCCCTTTAAACTGATCCTACCTTGACTACGCTTGATCACTTATCCGTTAGGTCAGAAATCTCCTGTACACGAAACTTCCGCGTCACGGAAGAAGATAGTAAATAATGCCCGGACAAATTAAAAATATTAAAAACTCATAGGTGTTCCTACAACGGAGGTCGTAGGGTCCACGGTAAGAGGTTCCAGAGGCCTAGGCACGTACAGACCCTAGTCTCGTAACCATCGACCCCCGCTTTCAAGGGGGTCTCGTTTGCAGTGACTGTCTCTTTACTTTTCACGGCGTGACCTTACGACTCTCGTAAGTAAATATTATTTGTCATTAATTTCCCCCTAATAATCCCACCGTGTAAATGCTGCACTTTCAGCTGCAGCACAGTTGTGGAATATTTCAGGGCTTTGCATTAAGTCGAGTCGATAAACAAGACCCGACTTCTTGTTTCAAGACAAGATCCCTTCCCCGTCCGAACGACGATCCACATAACTTTTGGAGAAGTGTTACCAGAAGAACCGAAAATCATAAATAACCGAAAAAAAAGACACGAACCAGAAACGACGACGAGTCCACAAAGATATTGACGTCGGTCACCCCCGATGAGAGAGCAACGGCACGAGCCAGTGTGAAACGCCCGAAGAGACAACGTCTCGCTCCCGGGAGTCCGAGAACTTGCAGTCATTAATGTCGAAGACCCGAGGTCTCGCGTCCGAGTTATCACCACCGAGAATACGAATCGTCGACGTACGGCACACCTAGAAGGGTCTAGTCCCTTGGTTGGACACAGAGGACAAACCCATCCACTGAAGAAATGGTGACCCGGTGGTCCCTTCAGGTCTGAAGATCAAAATTCCTAACTTGTTTAGAGAGTCAAGTCAAGTCAAGTCAGCGAGTCAGCACCGACTGAGAAACGGTGGGGTACTTAGCGTCGTGCGGTCCGGAGGGACAGGTAGTGGTTGAGGGCCTCAAGTGAGTTTGAGTGCAGGTAGTTCAGGCACTACGGTAGGTCGGTAGAGTAGGACCCAACAGGGGAAGAGGTGGACGGGGGTTAGGGAGGGTCGTAGTCTCAGAAAAGGTTACTCAGTTTAGAAGCGTACTCCACCGGTTTCATGACTTCAAAGTCGAAATCGTAGTAAGGAAGGTTTCTTTAGAGTCCCAACTAGAGGAAGTCTTACCTGACCAACCTAGAGGAACGTCAGGTTCCCTGAGAGTCCTCAGAAGAGGTTGTGGTGTTAAGTTTTTGTAGTTAAGAAACCACGAGTCGGAAGAAGTGTCAGGTTGAGAGATGGTTCCAAATTATGTATGTGACACTTTAAACTCTCTGACACTCGAACAGTGACCTGAAACAAGTATTGGTTCGGACAAGGGAAAGTCTTCTGTAGTGATTTTTTGCTTGTATCATAGAATTGAAAACCAAAGACTTATAGGTAGAGTCCGTCCACCGACGTGAATGTCCGGAAACAGTCTCCCCGGTCGCAGGAGGAACCGAGACGAGAGACACCACACAGAGACGGAAAAGGAGAGGAGGAAGATTGGAGGACCGAAGTGGACTCGACTATTGACATCGGAGTCTGTTTTCGTCAATCCGAATGGAGTTACGAACAAATAAGTCAGGGAGGGTAAGAGAAGGAATTCTTGGAACACCTTTGATTGTGAGTAGATGAAAAATCGAAGGGTTGAAACCCAACCACCCACTCGCGAGAGACTACACAATTGGTGGTCTCCTCCAGTCTTCTGACGGAGGAATAGATCTCGGGTCGTAAAGAAAGTGGAGAACCTTCGTAAAGACTAATTAATTTTTTTTGAGATAACCCAGGGTACTGGAACACCGTTTATCTACACCTCTGTTACCTTTGTCACTGTCTGAAATAAAAGAACCCGAGGTTTTAGTGACGTCTACCACTGACTTCGGTACTTTAATTCTGAGAATGAGAAACCTTCTTTTCAATACTGGTTGGATCTGTCGTATAAACTGTCGTCTCTGTAACGAAACGGTTATTTCTAGACATATTAGTTTCGACAAAAAAGATCAGTAGTAAACATCTACAGACTCAACATGGTATTTCTTCTGACTCGTGACTTCTTGACTACGAAACTTGACGTCACAACCTCTTCTGAGAACTCTCAGGGAACCTGACGTTCCTTTAGGTTGGTCAGTTAGAATTTCCTTTAGTCAGGACTTATAAGTAACCTTCCTGACTACGACTTCGACTTCGAGGTTACGAAACCGGTAAACTACACTTCCCGGTTGAGTGATCTTTTCCGGGACTACGACCCTTTCTAACTCCCGTCCTCCTCCTCCCCTACTGTCTTCTACTCTACCAACCTACCGTAGTGGTTGAGTTACCTGTACTCAACCTCGTTAGAGACCCTCTACCAAATCCTGTCCCTTCGGACCACACGATGTCATGTACCCCAGTGTCTCAACCTGTACTGACTCACTGACTTGTTGTCGTTCCTTACCTTGGATCGTGTTTTTACCAACTCATCCCTCATCAGTCTTGGACCGTAGTTTATCCAGAACAAGAGGAAAAAGTTTAATATCTGTGAGAAGAATTAAATGTGGTCACCAGGGATTCTAAAAGTCGTGGTCCCTGGTCGAATTACCTTCTATTAAAAAGTTGTCTGACCCTCCACCCCTACCAAATTCTTACTAGGTTCACGTAATATAAATAACACGTTGAATATAGATAATAATAATGTAGTCAACGTGGACTCTAGTAGCCCGTAATCTAGGGGTTCCGACCCCCGGGGACTAAATGTGTAATCTAATGAGACACAGTTACCATCTTTCAAGTCAATTTACTGAATTCTTTCTTTTTCCCTGTCACTTTCTATTTTCCCGTATTCTTTTTTTCCCGATATAGACGGGTGGTTTCGTAGTTGTGGTTAAAAGATGGAAAAGTAAACTTTGGACATCTTTAGAAAAAGGAGGGAGTGTCAATTTTATAGTAAATCAACTCGAGGTTATGAAACCGGTGGACTACACTTTTCGGTTGAGTAACCTTTTCGGGACTACGACCCTTTCAAACTTCCGTTCTCTTCCCCTGACGTCTCAGTCTCTACCGACCTACCGTGGTGACCGAGTTACGTGTACTCAAACTTGTTCGAGGGCCTCTACCACTTCCTGTCCCTTCGGACCGCACGACGTCAGGTACCGTAGTGTCTCAACCTGTGGTGAATCATTGACTTGTTGTTTTCTGCATAATTGGTACAGACTCAGTTTCAAAGTAAATGTAGTATAAAATAAAAACATGCAGGAGATAACGTTGGGTGAGCTCATGAGAACGGACCTTTTAGGGTATCTGACTCTTCGGACCATCCGATGTCAGGTATCCTAGCGTTTCTCAGTCTGTGCTGACTCGCTGAAGTGAGATAAGGTCCTTGAAAATTTAATAACACTTTCGTTTGTACTTATTCTGTCGTTTAGGTACAAGTTTGTCCAAAAAGTGATTCCTTCGGTTGAGGATGACCTAAATAATAAAGTTTTGGGTAATAATATTGATTAATTTATTTAATCCAAATTCAACGGAAATCCTATGAGTATGTCTTACAGGTGTGATTTCTTTTTAGGACACGTCTTCATTAGGGACCTCTAGTAATCCTGGAAGACAAAGGTGTACCGGAAAGGAACTAAACTTTTTACCGGTAAAGAAAAAAAAAAAAAACTGTCTTTCTTTTCAGTATAGGCACACTTTTCTACACCACTCGAAAAGAGATGGAAGTAAAGGGTTTATTACGTAAACACAAATATTTGAGAGTACAAGGGTGAGTTAGGGACAGTACAGACTGAGAAACGTCGGGGTACCTGAAGTCGAACGGTCAAAGGGTCCAGGTACTCTAAAGGGTCCGTCCTTATGACCTCACCCAACGGTGCAAGAAGAGGTCCCGTAGAAGGGCTTGGTCCCTAGTTTGGGTACAGAGGACGTAATCGTCCGTCTAAAAATGGTGACTCGGTGGTCCTTTCGGGAATATTCGAGACGAATTGTCGTCGAATTAGGTCCCGACAACTAACACGGACTTGGTCTTTTCTTCGAGTGGGTTGTTTAGATTCTTCCCGCCACTAAGTCAAAAAGGAGGTCAAAATACCTTTCCCTTTTGTCAAAGATTGCCTGCCTTATATAGATCCTCCTTTACCTATTTGAACTTTCTAGTCTCCAAGGAGTTCCCTTTTCTACATCCCTTCGATTCTTGTCTTTCGACCATTTACTTTTTCCTCCCTGTCAAGACCTTTGTCCATATATTTCTATCATTCAGACTCCTGTAAAAGATCTTCTCGAACCGGTACCACCTAAGTCTCCGTTTTAGTCCAATCCTTAACCACCAAAGGGACGAAGAACCAAAAAAGGATTAGTGACCTCATGCTAGACATCCTGTGCACTATAATACTACGAGACGGAAGTTTACAATATAACTTGTAGTGTTTGAAAGACTAGTAAAAAGGTTAGTAATTTGAAAAAGAATTTTATAAGTATAAAAAAAGGGATTCTCTTATCGATTTCCTACTGCCACTACCTGTCCCTCCGGACCACACAACGCTAAGTACCCCAGTGTTTCTCAGCCTGTGCTGACTCGCTGACTTGACTTGACTTGACTGGGTCCTTTTATTTGACCAAGTTCTTAAGAATCAACCCTAGGTCCGTTTCTCTTTGTCCTAAGACTGTACCAAGGAACAGTCGGGAGGGTGTCTATTTTCATGGGTCTTAAGAAATACTGTTCGTTAAAATCTGTTCTCAATATGTTTTCACAACGCCCAATTACTCTCACCTCAAGTATCATGTCATGTCACCTTTAACGAACTTATTCTCTTAGTCCGTATGGAACCAAGTTTAGATTCAAGTCATTCAACGATTAACATACTGGAAGTGTTTAACGGTATTATCTGTATAAACCCGGTGAAGGTAAGATAAAAGTGAACCGTTTGTTCCTTGTCGTCGTGCTAAAGGAAGGAATACTGTGATCTAACGGGAGAGGAAGTCGAACCAAGTCGGTTACAAATATATCTGAAGGACGGGACTTTTTAACGGCAGTCACTTAATTAAGTCAAGGGCAAGTCTTATTTACATGTCCATTCCCGACGATCCAGTTAAAGTGGCAAATAGTCTTCTGGGTTTCCTTAATTGATCCTAATAAGGAGTTAGGTAACATAACGAGGATTTTGTGTCAGTGACAAATAAAGGAGTTCTTTTATCACAGATGGTGACCCATTTCCCTTGTTTCTTCCTTTGAAACATAAGTATATATTAAAGGGGAAATCTTGTTAGAGTATAACAATTGTTATAGTGAATTCAATCATTTTAAGTATAAGGAAAAATGTAGTAAAAACACGAACCTCTTTAAAATGACTCAAATCGACGTTATGAATAAGAAAGGGTGAAAGTAAACAAAAGATATGAGTTTTTTGATAATTAAAAAAAAACTACACCTGATAAAAATTTCAGAAGTAACTTAAACAATGTTGTAACGAAGACGAAAATACGAATCTAGAAAACGGAGTCTCTCTAATTTTTAGGGTCGAGGGACTGGTCCATAATTTGGGTGTAGGGACCTTAATATTCGACTTCAGAATTGGTGATCTAGTGGTCCCTGGGACGAAAGATACGAATGTCAAGAGACTTATTGTACGGTTCCCTCCTCGAATATAATTTATTTCCCATTATGGTTTGATTGTATTTTATGTATATAAATTTGACTAGGATAGAATATATAGTACACAGTACATATCATACATTGGAACGACAATACCCATCTTACACTTTCCTCTTGACAATGTTTAAATACCGACCTTTGTGTGAGGAGTTCACATTTGAATAACGGATGTCCGAGTTTAAGGAGTCTTTTGTTTGTTTTTATTCTACGACTTTGGTAAATTTTTCAACGTTTTGGGTACTCGTCAAAATTTCGTGTTTAATTTGTTAAACGTAAGTAAACCGGAGGTGGCCATGAATGGAGGAGTAGACACACACAAATACTCGGACTCCTCTCTTGTGGTGAATTTCGGTCCTAAGGAACAAGGTTGACTTGACGTAACGGGGAAGCCTCACAGTAAAAATTGTGCATTCAGAAACATTTAAGATAAACTTCATCCTGTCGTTCGTATAGCGGTCAAGAAGGAGATTATCAAAGTAACCTTCCTTTTTATTGTCCGTTACGTTGTATTTCCCAATTATCATAAAACTGGACTTCCGTGATATTTTGAATTTTTGTGTGTGAACTTCTAAATTTAACTGGTGGTTTTCAAAAGATACAAGTAACTCGTTAGGTGAGGCCAATTTTATAGTATTGAAAGATCAACACATCTGTATACATGCATATACTTCTGGTGGTACCGTGGTATCCCGCTTCGAGTACTTCGAATTGTAAGGACCGTTCAGAGACTAGTGAAAAAAAGTCCGAAATGACACCGTACATTCTCGGTTTGACATCCATTAAAAATATACCTCCGTTAGATAGGGTTAATTCTTTCATTACTAGAACCTACGTTCGCGTTTACTTTTTATATTATTGTCTTTTGATTTCTTTCCATAATGTTTCCGACTGGACCTTTCGATGAACAGGGAAAGACACGGGTGGGAATGAGTACGGGGGAAAGGGTGGGTAAACAACAAAAAGAGTGTTCATATAGTACTGAACACTGTAAAGAAAAAAATTAAATTTGTTGGGGTGGATTTACGGACTTTGTGATTTCCTACATTTTTCTAAGTGGTAGATGTCAGTTACCCTCATGGAAGTTCCTTCTAAAGAAGAGTAGAAGATGTACTCCTTGGTAAACACCGTTGTTCTTATGACAATGTTGTACTGGACTTCAGACTTCTTTTATACTGACAATAATCCTTCCTGCCACCAAAGAGGGAAATTTTATTTGATATGAGACTTCACTGTTGTAGGAAGGTACATAGTTGAGGTAGTAGGTGGGAAAGTGATTTGATGGATGGGTGGGTCGGTGAGTAGGTAGGTAGGTGGGTAAATATAAAAGTAAGAAGGTAGGTAGATACATTGTTACTAGTTAATTCACCGATGGTATGTAACCCTTTACTTGGTCCCCGATCATTCCGTTTCCACCCCGAAGGGTCCTCCGTGGGTGGTCCGTTCTTAGAAGGACGGTCACGTCCTTCACGTTCTCTACGGGCCAGCTAGGGACCCAGTACTTCTAGGGGACCTCCTCCTTTACCGTTGGGTTAGGTCGTAAGAACGGACCTCTTAGGGTACCTGTCTCCTCGGACCGTCCGATGTCAGGTACCGTAGGGTTTCTCCCTAACTCGTACGTGTGTGAGTTCCGTCTCTACTTATTTGTGAGGATTAAAGTTCAACGAATCTTGGAGTCTTTTTTACCGTCTGTAGGTTTAGTTCTTAGTGTCGTGTACACCTTTTACACTATTATCCGTATAAGACATGAATTCTTTCTGTAACCTTTGTTATGAATGTAAATGGACCGACTGACCCCAACTTCCACCTTCTTTACTCTTTCTTATTTTTATAGCGACTATATGACCTATCTTAAACATAATCCGTCTCCTTAGATTTGACGTTTGTGGTCCGTATGTTTTCGTTCCTATTCCATCCCTTTCATCGGTAAACTTTACCGACTTACTATCCCACACAACTTGTCACCCTCCACTGACCACCGACCTAGTACCCCCTTGAACAGTTGTGCGCCGTAAACTTGAACTCGAATAGCGTGATCCTAAAGAATTTGAACTCATTGTATACCGACGAAAAATCTCTTTTTTTATCGAGAACACTGAAGGTAACAAGGGAAGTCAATAAAAATTGGTATCAGAATGAATGCATACGTATGTACATTTTAGTTCTTGTTTGAGGAATACATGTTTCGAAAATATATTGGTTTTGTTTTAACATTCAATTTTTATTTGTCTCAACATTTTACTAACGCTAAGTTTCAACCTCCCTACGACGAAAGAAAAAACCAATTTTGTGACGAGACTACACTTACGGCAGAACTGTCGAACCCACACCCTCAAAACTGAAACAGTTCTGAGGTAGTTTTGACTACACGCGGTGTGGTCCTGGCTAAACGAATGGTACAGAGGGAGAAATTCGGTATCCCTCCAGAAACACGTAAATATACGATACTCCTTACGGTAAACCTAAATTGTGTAATTCAAGAAGATACAAACAAAAAAGAAAGAATCTTGTTACTTGCACCACGGCGGCCAATGATTATTCTAACAACCGCGACTGACGTTTGTTCCACGACCGTAGAACACTGTAGCAACACAGTGCTCTTGTATATGAACATAAATACGAAGAAACCTTATATATGCAAAGAATAGACCTGATATGTGGATATACAGTCTCTTCCGTTACCGTGGGGTGAGGTCATGAGAACGGACCTTTTAGGGTACCTACCTCCTCGGACCACCCGACGTCACGTACCCCAGCGCTTCTCAGTCTGTGTTGACTCGCTGAAATGTAAGTGAGAAGTGAAAGTACGTGACCTCTTCCTTTACCGTTGGGTGAGGTCACAAGAACGGACCTCTTAGGGTCCCTACCGTCTCTGACCACCCGACGGTAGATACCCCAGCGTGTCTCAGCCTGTGCTGACTTCGCTGAATCGTCGTCGTCGTATGGATATACATACGACTATAAATACAAAACCGAATAATAATTTTTCACATGTTGTCCATTGGAGTATTTCTTAAGATCCTAGGGGTTCTAGTTCCGGTACCTTTATAGAAGCTTTTTATGACTGACTCTGTTACTTCCCCGGCGACTTCCTAAAGTTCGTTGCCCCTTTACACCTACTTAGAGGAAGACTTTGCGAGTGGGACACTGCTCAATCTTTTACAATTTGTCGGAGCCACTTTCTACTACTTCTTAAAACGTCGGCGTACCCCTGGTCCCTCCTTTCCTATCTAAACTCTCACCGTCCTCATATTAACTGTCCTGGACCAGAGTCTAACCTACACCCTCCCTTCCCTTTAACTTTTAAACTTCTATCAAGAGTCTAAAGATCGTGCCAAAGGACCCATCTTCCCCTATCAAAACCGATTACCTCCCTTACAATCTCTACCACATCCGACACCCACTTTTTGTTACTCTGACCGAAACCTTTATGAGGTAGGCTTTACGGTGTCGCGACTACCTCCTCTGCTTCACTTTACACTCGAACCTCGGACCCCGTTCTTGGCCCGACACCAGCTCCAAACCAGTGGTAGCCTTATGGACACCAGGAGCACCGAAACCTGCACAAATTCTAGGGATTCCCCCTCGTGTCCTCAATCTTCTTTCAGTTTCTACCGGAGTGTCCCCTGTCACTGTGAAGTCCTACCGGTCTACCTTCGTGTCGAGGTCTCGGATTATTCCAGGTTAGCCCCTCTGTTCCTCTGGATCCTCCATCCCCAGAGACCACTGGTAACTTCCGTGACGGTACAAAATGAACTTAATTGTAAAGACTCTCAGAGGGGACCAGCGAGGACTTGACGTCCTTTGCCCCCAAGCTAGGGACCCAACTCTTCTAGGGGACCTCTTCCTTTGTCGTTAGGTGAGGTTATAAGAACGGACCTCTTAGGGTACCTGTGTCCGAAGAGACAGGTAAAGACTTAGAAACAAAAGAGTGGGGGTTTCTCCCTTTACTAATAAAGTGTCAACACAACTCTTCATGCACTCGCGTTTGCAGTTGTTGTGAATTGTGCCGAATATAAGACCGTATATAATTATGTTACCTTAAGGAAAAGGTAGTGAGAGTCCGAATAAGAAAAAAAAAGTAAAAGGACCCTCTTGACAACTCATATTGAACAATCACAGTACCTCTAACACCGTTATAACACCTAAACAAGTTCAGAGGTTTAAGAATAGTAGATTTTTAATTAACCATTCAGTTGATACGTCCAGTGACTCCTTCCAAACCCTTTTCTAAGTCACTTTGAAAGGATCCCACCCTCAGGATGACTATTGGGAACGGTGTGGGACTGTCCTTTGAGATCGTCGGTGCTGAGATCCCAAAATCTCTTTTACGGTCCCTTTGGAAACCCTCGATGAGAAGTCCAAGGTGCCCTGGGACAACGTAATCGGGAGACTGAAGTCAGGACGGGGACTGGAACTTCGAAAGATAGGATTTGGTGGATACTTGACCGAGGACGTAAATCTGACTTGACCCAGATTGACTGGTAGTAAACATGTACGACTTGATCTCCAGGAGGTTAGTGTCGGGTGTCCGGTTTAAAATAAGAGTGGAACAAATATATTTATTTCAAAATAACGGGGTGGGTGAATAAACGTATAGCATGTTCTCCTGAAGGGATGACCGAGTC
This sequence comes from Capra ibex, assembly GCA_006410555.1. Lineage (NCBI taxonomy): Eukaryota > Metazoa > Chordata > Mammalia > Artiodactyla > Bovidae > Capra > Capra ibex. The sequence continues at coordinate 263,100 of SJYO01004349.1, read as the reverse complement.
ACCTTTTATTAGATGGATAGTCACGTCCTCTACGTTCTCTGAGTCTAAACTAAGGACTCAGACCTTCTACACGACCTCCTTTACAGTTGGGGGAGGTCATAAGAACGGACCCTTTAGGGTACCCGTCTTCTCGGACCGTCCGATGTCAGGTGCCCCAGTGTTTCTCAGTCTACGTTGAATCGGTGATTTGTCGTTTCTGTCTCTGGTGGACTCGGCGTTGCAGATTTTATAAATGATAAATCGGGAAATGTCATTTCCATGAGTCTAGACTCACAATATGAGAGATCTACACACATGACGGTAGAAAATCTTTGTTTTGTAGACAACCCATGAAGGACCTACGGACAGAGACCTGAGCTATGACTCTCATCTCACTCCTCGATTTCTCCGAAGATAGGCGTTCCTGGTGTGTCAGATCTGGTTATTGAGGGTTGGCTGACCCCGTATTCTAAGAGAATTTGGGAAGGAGAGAAACCCGAGATGATCCTCCTATTGTAATTCCCTTCATTCTCATTTGTTTTTCTATGAGACATTTTTTCTGTAAAGAATAAATACAGATTTCAAACAGGACTGGGTTTAGAGGGATCGTACCTCCAAAGGTACCACCCTTATTAAGAAAGTTCTTTCTTTTTATGGGAAAAGGGAACGGAAGGAGTTTTAAGAACCGACTCGTGGGGGGACGAGGGACTCGACCCTATCTGAACTCTCAAGTTTCAATGAAGAACAAATTCTGTTCAACACATAGTTTTAATTCCCTTTTTTTTTCGTAAAGAAGAAAAGTATTTTGGAAAGTACAAAATAATATTTCAGAGATCCAACATCACACGTAGACTCCGACGAATATTTGAGGACCTTTACGTATTTCACAAGAGAAAACAAGCTGATATTATCATCGTATAACCTTTAATGTTCATCTTTTAACATTAACCCTACACCCGTGTTTCCGTCGACTCAAGTCTATTTCGGAAAAGGGTTCTATTACTCTACACACACTTACACTTTAAGGTACGTTTACCCCGAGTCCAAAGACCCGTAGATCCAAGAAAATAAATGTGATTTTTCAGTGTCGTCTTCTTCGACACAACTATCTAGTCGAGTTCAGAGGTCTTTTACTTATTACATGTATAAAAGTCTATCAAGTTAATCACGTTTTTCTATGATTTATATGCCACTGTGTTGTTGAACGGTAAAAGTTCGATGAAGGGCACCGAGAGACGTAGAGACTTAAATATCGTTGTTTACCTTTTAATCCCTAAAAATTTTTGAACTAAATTTGACAATAATACGTTGAAATTAACACTTATTTTTAAAATTACGTGTATCTTTTTTATTCTTTTTGTACTCTCAGATTTCTTCAATATAAATTTTGTCACGTAAATAATATAAAAGTGTAAGTGAATCGTCTTATACCCTCGCCAGAATATTTAATTTGTATTCCTATAATAGATTAAGATAGGAGAGAAGTAAAAAAGGGAAGGGAAACGGGGGTTTAATCAATAGGAGTTAAAGTGGAATTTTATGTTTATAAATAATAATGTAATAATAATAAACATGAAACTGTTAAGTTCAAAGATTAGGTATTTTTTAACTCGAGTGTAATTCTAACGAGAGACATGATTACAAGATGTAGCCCATCTTTTGGGGGGTGAATCGCGTTCAAAATATTTTCCCACCCGTTTACTTCGGTCTCACTTTTGACGTAAAGGGTGGAAGAAACGTAGAACTCGCAGTTGAGAACGGAGACTACGAGTCTTGAGTGTCCAGGTGGTAATCGTGAACGGGACAAACCGAGGCATGGAACTTGATCAGAATGGCTCAACGAGTAGTGGGTCGTAAAGACTAAAGTAAGTCAGCTCCCGGGACACTACGGATGTGAGCATGGAATAACGAGGAGAGACTCAGTGTCACTTTTCCACTTCCACTTTCACTATCAGCGAGTCAGTACAGACTAAAACACTGGGACACCTGACATCGGGTGGTCCGAGGAGACAGGTACCCTAAGAGGTCCGTTCTTATGACCTCACCCAACGGTAAAGGTTGTGTCCTGTGCCCTGTTTCGAACCACTCGTCGGTAGACAGGAGAGGAGACGAGGGTTTAGAAGGAGGTATGGATGAGAGAAGGGACGTCGTTACTGAAATAGTGACAACAAGTCGGTGGTTCAGTACGGGGTGAGAAACACTGGGGTACCTGACGTCGCGGTCCGGAGGGACAGGAAATGGTAGAGGACCTCAAACGAGTTCAGGTACAGGTAACTTAGTCACTACGGTAGGTTGGTAGAGTAGGAGACAGTGGAGGAAAAGGAGGACGGAAGTTAGAAAGGACCGTAGTCCCAGAGAAGGTTACTCAGTAGAGAAACGTAATCCACCGGTTTATAACCTCGGAGCATCTTGGACCCAGAGGGTGTAATGACCGTCTAAGAAATGGTGGACTCGGTGGTCCCTTCGAGTTACTGAGATATGAGAAGAGGATTCCGTGTCTCAACAGAGACACCGAGGGAAAGTTAGTATGTAGGTCAAAAGATAAAGAAAGGACGTAGCAACTGACTCCTACTTACTAACACCACTACGATTGTTATTAATACTGTCACTACCAATAGATATCTCGAGTATGACACAAGGTCCACGACCCTCCTCAATAACTGTAAGTCTCTTCAGAAAATTGAATTGGTAGAGGGTGATTCCAACTATATTAAAGTTCAATTCCCTTGACTCCGGATCTTCTCCCAAGAAGTTTTGAACGGGTACGTCGACTTCAGTCGCGGCTACAGACACAGATGAGGTCCAAGTGTGTAAGTCGAGTCACAACATAACAATTATGAAGTAAAGGGTCGATGTTTGAGTAGGAACTTGAGACGCGTATGTGAGACCTAAAGGTTGGACATGAACTTAAGAGGTAGGGTAAAAGAAACAGACCTCTTTGGAGTCACTTGACACAAGTACCAGAGGAAAGACAAGACTTATCCGTGAAGTGGATTCCGACGTAGTAAAGTACATACAAAGTCAGGAAAAGTTGATGCCCAAAACAACGTATTAATAATATCTGGAAAAAACACTACTATGTCAGAAGTCACACCTACCTGTATATTTCTTTACGTTTCATGATAAGAACTAGGGACCAACCCCTCTGTTTTGAAAGTGTAATTTATATTGGACTTATGTATTTTCCTCATAAACGACATTCTACAAACCCTTTAAATGTAGAGTAGATATTATTTCTATAAAAGAACTAAAAGTGAAGAGGTCTTTAAGAGCTACAAAGAAGTAATACCGAAAGGAAGTTGGAAGGGAAAGAACTGAAGAGACGGACGTTGGGGAGGGACTATGAGGGGACTAATAAGAAGAACCGACGAAAAAGAAGAAACAAGATAAATTAAGAGGGTTTAGAAATGAGACTCTGTAAAAGAGAAGAAAGAGTAATCAAAAGAAATAATACAGTGAAGAGAATTCTCCAAGTTGTAGAGAATAGGAATTAGAAGTGGTTATTCCGGAGAGAAAAATCCACTCCTCTTTGAAAATTTTTTAGTAACTCTTTGAAGAAATTCTAGGGTATCGAAGTCAATTTTAAGAACCTCGACTCTAAGTTAGATCTACCACTACAAAGGTGTTGTGGTGGAAAAAAAAAAAAATTAAAAAGATATGATTTATTAAACCTAAAGACTGTGAAACTCTCATAAAGTTCGGTCAAAATAACCTCTGTTAAACCAAACCAAATCAAACTACTAAAGTATGCTTCTCTACTTCCTACTTTCATCCAGGGATTTCGGTCATTACTCCTCTAATGTTTTGAAGACCTCACGATAAGGTTTGTTTATTTGGGGACAGAATTAAAAATGACATAGAACCCTCGAAAACAATACCGAAGGTCGTCTCTAAAGGTTGGCAATAATTGTTAATGAAGGGATTGAGACAAATTTTCATTACCTATTACCTAGGACAGTAAAGTTGAAACGACCCATGTCGGGGTTATTCTAAAAAATTTTCAAATTACTACGCCTCGCTGATTCGGGCACACATGGGGTCCATTCGGACACGAGATCTCAGACACTCTACGTTGATGACTTCGTGATCCCGGACACGAGATGTTGTTCTCTCGGGTGGCACTACTCTTCCGGCGCGTGACGTCGACCGCTCCTCGGGGGTGAGCGGCGTTGATCTCTTCCAGGCACGCGTCGTTGTTTCTGGGTCGGGGTAGTTTTTCTTTATCTAATTTTAAAATTTTCAGATTTACTTCTTCTCTACTACGCCTTCTACACGTCAGGAAAAAAGGGGGGTGTAGTCCTATTCTACTACCAACAAGTACTTATTGCGGAAGTAGCAGAAGTGGGAGAAGAGGACATGTGGGTCGTCAATCGTTGGAGGACCTATCCGGTCCCCTCCCTTCTCGGTCTCCTTTTTACGGAACAGGGGAAAAAGACATTTAGATTCGGGTAAAGGAGAACAGGAAAGAGTCCCCATTCGAATATAAAGGTAAAATTTACGCTCGAGGGTTTCCCGTAATCGGCACGGTAAAACTGAATTGACGTAAAATAAAAGAGGCCACACTACGACGCGAGTGTCTTGACGAGATGTTAGTATCTCTCTCTTACTACTTTCGACGTAAGGTCACTGATATTCGATTATAAAATACCCGGTGACATTACTTCCAAAACTGGTGGCTATATTTAGTATGGATCTTGTATGTGTTGAGTACCAGATATAACTGTTATGACCCTTATATAGTATGTTAGGATCCACTACCTAAACTTGAGAGGATTAACCCCAGAGCACTATTAATCCGTCTCGTCCTATTGTAAATGGAGGCACGAGACACTCTTTACTCCTGTAAATATCGGTTCTTTGACTATTATATTTGTTTCAGTAGTTCAGTACAAAAGAAGAAACACGTTTGTCAAAATATCTTCATTTAATCTGACCACATTAGAGTTCGATTATTGATCTATAAATAAAATTTTGTGTCTTTTAAAGTCAAACTTAATTTTAGCATCTCAATATTGTCATGAATGTTATATACTTTCATGAATTTTAGATAAATAATTCATGAACAATACTTTCGTAAGTAAATTTTAGTAAAACGATGCTAAATCACTGTCGTATACATAATAATAAAGAAAGAAACGAAATATGGTAAAACAAAAAAAGGAGAGAAATAAAGAATATTTTCAGCAATGGTTGATATACATTGAATCATATAATATATAATTCTATTTATTCTACGTATGGAATTATAGAGTCTATTATTCTATGAATTCTATTACAGAATTGACAATCTACCAAAGTAAAACGTTTCGAAACTTTAATATACCATCCCGTTAACTTACTTATAGAAGTATTTGTCCAAAGACAAACTAAGTCCCTTTTATGGAAATGAATAAAGAAAGTTATAATCGAAAGTTTACCTTCCCGTCGAGTAAAACTAAAGAACCGTATCAAGTCAGCTTCTGTAGAAAACGAAACCAAATTTCGAGAGACAAAAGGTTTGGGACCCTCCAATTTTTCAATGGAAGTGACTAATTGTCTTTTTACTCACTTACACCCGGGTCTCTCAAGACACAGACCTCTCTGCCTCGCCACCTCCCTATATGTAAAATTTACTTAAGACTGAAATAATTAAGTAAACGTATTAAACTTCTTATGAACACCCGACGCATTTGCACGACTTATGTAAAATTCTAACGAGTAGAAGTACTAAAGACGTCAAAACACAGTTACTAACACGTTATCTAAAAGGGACCCTGGGAGAGTGAGGTGGGGAAAAATTAACTACCAAGATTAAGTAAACACACTTCAATTCGGAGTCCACTAATTTTTTTTTTTTTCTTTTCTTTTTATCGTCCCTTACGGGTCTACGGGAAGAGACTCTTCTAAGAGTTCTCTTTTACTAGACGACAACTCCTTTTCAGGACAAAAAGAGAAAAGAACGGTGGTCATTACAGGGATAACACGTATAAACTTCCCTCCAGTCGGGTCGACCGCTCGAATAAAGTAACTGATCACCCTTAACCTGAAGGACCTCGGGATAGTTGGTGTCTCGTGAAAATACTCCGACCTCTCACAACCTTTGCCCCAGCTATTGATTGAGGAAATAGAAAACGAAGAAAGACTGGTTTAGTACGTAAAAGATCGACATTACAATAACCTAAAAACAGATGGTCCTTTAAGATCGACGACGTGTCTCCTAATGGGATATGTTACCTTTTGCGTTTCTATTTTATCCAGTGCAAGTCCGTCGTCTTCATTTATTCCTTGACGTTTTGTTGACCACTAACTACACATGGGTACTTCGAGTCTAAGTACGAACAAGAAATACAGTTTGGTGTTTCCGTCACAAGACACAAAGGTGTGGAAGAGAGAGGACATTTTATGGGGTTCACCGGTGTAAAAAACTGACAACTTGAGAGATGTTACCTGACTTGTAAACACAGAAACGTCTCAAGTATATAACTTTGGGATTGGAGCTACACTGTCAAAAACCTCCACCCTAGAACCACTACATCAATCCAGTGTTCCCACCCCAGGAGTACTTACGCTAATCAAGGGGTTATTCTTCTCCAGTTCCTCAATCGACCGAGTGAGTCGGCGTGCTCTGTAATTGTTCTCCTGTCGGTAGACCTTTGGTCCTTCGTCCAGAAGTGGTCCGTGACACGGAAGTCGAACCTGAAGGGTCGGAGATTTTGACACGACTTATTTATAGTGAATTCCCCTGAAAGGACCACCAGGTCACCAATTCTGAAGGAGAAGGTCACGTCCCTTATACCCAAAATAGGGATGAGTCCCGTAATTCTAGGGTGTACGGAGTACCGGTTTTTGTGGCTTTGTATCTTGTCTTCGTTATAACATTGTTTAAGTTACTCTGAAGTTTTGTACAGTGAATTCGGTGAGTCAGATACCACAAGACAAGATCGTAGGTAGAGGAACATTACATGTACAATGAGGACGATATACAGTACCTGAGACTTATGACTGATTTCAAGTATCTACAATTTTTTTACAAAATGGTGAAAGTCAGGTACACCCCAACACCCGTCTCATGATCTCCACCACCTTAACTCCTGTAAATGGACTAAAGTACGAGATTGTGGACGACCACTACTCAGTTCCCCCTGGTCAGTCGCAGGATCAAAGTGCTAAGGATGTCACTTCAATAAAAATTGTCATTATTACATCAGTGTATTTGTTTTCGTCACTGGTAAATGTTTTCGACAACTGACGATACTATCCATAAAATAACATAGTAGAGTATAGAGTCTTAGTGTACACCCTATTATAATGATAAATGTGTACTATCTGACTCTATCATTAAACTCCCCGTTCTGAAGTCCTGACGACATGTCGATAGATGGAAGTGACTACACATATTGACTACTGTATTAACGTGGAATTAATCGTGGTGCGTGTCTGAAACCGAATTCCACAATCTCATTTCCTCATGTTTTAACAGACCTCTCTCCTTTCCGGTACCGGTCCAAAAACCTAAGAAAGAACCACTAAACGAAGAGGGGACGAATACTGGGAACAGGTCGTGATGACTTCTTTGTTAAAGTAAAACGTAAAATACGGACAGGTACGTGCAAAGAAGAGGTATTCCTATCCTACCCCCCTGCTAAGAGCGTCAGGTCCCAAAGTAGACCAGGACACCGTGTCGAGTCTCTTAGTCGCCATAAGATTCTAAATAAAGGTTCTCTTGACACAACCTTGAATAGACCCCCGTCTGGTTTCCTTTACGTTGGTTCTTCCTTAGGTAAAGGATTTAGACTCTTGTATCAATTCCGTTGAGGTCTAAAAGACTCAGAGACGTTAAAATGACCACGGAGGACTTCTGTAGATCCCTGACGAACACGATCTTAGTGACTTCCGTTTAGAGTCTTACGTCTAAGGTCCCGGCAAAGAATCTGGATGAGATCGTCTTTGAGGTCCTCGGGGTCCCGACGGAAAATTGCTCTAAGGATCACTCAAGGAGGGAGAGTGAACTCTGGGGTGTTGAATGAATTCCAAGACTTACAGGTCACTTCCCTCGAGTGGACAAGTATCTCTCGTCAACCATCTGTCTACTGAATGTACCTTTAAGTGAACAAAGTAAAAATCAGACTTGACCTGAAACACACCCAAGATTACCAAGACGTCAGTCTAAGGGAAAGGTCTCCTCTGGTTCTCTACCGTAAAAGAGATACATTTATAAAGGATGTGATTAGGGAAGTTCGTCACTGTAGACGGACGCTCTCAACCACAGGGTAACAAGGAAAGACGACAACAAGTTCGCGAAGTAGCTATCGAATAAAGAAACGACAAACTTCCATCCTTACCGACGTTCTCGGTTATTTTTTTTTTGATCAGCCTCAAAACTCCACCTATAAAAGAACAAGTAAACTTTCGGGAGTTGTTACTAACGATTCTCCTATTCTTGTACGGTTTCTCACAATTGAATACTTTAGAGAAACTTTACTTTAGTGATTTTCTTTTAGAACCTCCAACTTGACTAGTAGTCAGTTTGTTTTCGTGGTTTGAAAAGAACAACAACAAGGACGAAAACTATAAACACCAACCGAGGAACAACTGAGACGATCCTTGTGTCGACTATTCTGAGTCCAGTCTGAAAGAAAGAAAGAAAAAAAAAAATGAAATAAAATAAAAAAAAGAGAAATAAAATTAAATGTTATGACATAACCAAAACGGTATGTAACTGTACTTAGGTGGTGCCCACATGTACGCAAGGGTTTGTACTTTGGGGGTGGGTGGAGGGAGGGGTATTGTAGAGAGACCCAGTAGTGGTACGTGGTTGGGGTTCGTACGACACAGGACGCAGCCTGTATCTGACCGCTAAGCTAAGAATGTACTATCATATGTACAATGTTACGGTAAGAGGGTTTAGTAGGGTGTGAGAGGGAGAGGGAGACTCAGGTTTTCAGGCAATATGTGTAGACACAGAAAAAACGACAGAACGTATGTCCCAGCAGTAATGGTAGAAAGATTTAAGGTATATGTCTGAAAGATAAACGAAACCGTGACTATTTACTCTCTAAGACAAGAAACATGAACATGAAACAGATTATTTCGGTAAGACGAAAGTAAATCATGGATAAACTTACATAAATTTGATAGTGGGATCCTTTAGTGAGGAATCCTCGTCTAAAAAAACACGACCACCAAGGAACCCCAAGAAATAAATTCAAGAATAATACAAAACATTACCGTGTATGAGAAATAGAGATTAAGTTATTAATAAGAAAAAAGTACCATTTGTCACAGTCACTTGAGAACGTACCATTTGTCACAGACACACACACACACTCTTACAAGTTATGATCTCTCTCTAGAAAATAGATTATAATTTTAGAAATAACAAAAGTAGGACCGAATTTATAGTGATAACTAACTAAAGACACCTTAAAATTTTATTAAACGTAGGGAACGGTTGATTAAGACAGAGTGAAAGAGACACAAATTAAATAACATGTCAGTAAATTTAACCCCGTCCAAAGGATGTACCTTGTAAGAGAAGAGGGTTTAAAGAGGGTTCAAATTAGTTTTATCTCCGTAGCCTCTTTCATCACTATTCCTCCTCTATGTCAGACTTCCCTCTCCCTTATCTCTTTCTACTTCACTTTTAAGAGTAGTACATTCTATACTATAACCCGTTTTCATCACGACTTTACCTATAAAGTTTTCGGGAACACCCCTTTATGTCCAATATACAAGTGTTAGGTAGAAAAGTACTTAGGTAGATAAGTACGACGTCGTTGGTAATGGTCTTATCTTTTCATATCAGGATCAAAGTCTAATAATCCCCCTTTTTCACCTTACTATTATCAAAGTAGGTTGGGTGCTGCATTTTACCTTTTAGCGTGATCTTCCATTACTTACCGAGTTTATGTATCTCAACGTCCGTATATCCGTGTATACATAGTCACCGGTGAGGTTCAGTGTCACTGCCGTGATTGAAGAGGAAACAAAAAAATTTTTTCCATCTTTGAGGGGTTCATCTAATTTTGTTTTCACTTATAATCATAGACACCGTCTCTACCAATCTATAACCGGTTTAGACAACGTAAAGAAGGCCCGACGTGACGATCTGACACAGACCTATCAGGGACTTCGATTCACACGAGGACTCTACTCCAAGACGGACTACCTTATAACTTGTTCCTCCAGTCTGACAAAGGACCGGTACTGCTATTTTGAGAGGGTCCATTCTAAGCGAGAGAAGGGTGTTCACGACTGGTGTCTGGCGCCTAGGTCGGTTCCGTCACTCCCGGGAGGTCCCACTACCTTAATGTTCTTCCTACTTCTACCTGTTTCGAGTCCAGGGACTTGTCGACACACCGATCGACGGGTGGGTTTGTGACGTGACTTGACCGCACAACCGTTCTCTACTTGAAAAACAATACACTTCAGTGACTCTAAAACCATGAAAACAGAGTCGACAATTAGATAAATTGAGTCGGATAACCTAACAGAAAGACTTCAGTACACCAAGTCCTGGTGTACCGATACCGTCCGATCGGATGTCCGTTACTAGATCTCAGATAGTATATCTCACTTCATTCAAGTTTTCTCTTTTTGGTTATCTCGTATGATTACGCATATATATCTTGGATCTTTTTACTATGTCTACTTTGATAAACGTCCCGTCCTTATCCTTGTATCTCCGTCTCTTGTCTGTACACTTGTGTCCCACCCCTCTCCTCCCACCCTCTTTGACCCTCCAATCCTAACTGCATATGTGCGATGTGACGACGACGACGACGGTTCAGCGAAGTCAGCGCAGGCTGAGACACGTTGGTGTACCTGTGGTCGGGTGGTCCGAGGAGACAGGTACCCTAAGAAATCCGTTCTTGCGACCTGACCCAACGGTAAAGGAAGGGGTTATGCGATACGATGGTACACATTTTATCCATCGACCACCCTTCGACAACATATTGTATCCCTCGAGTCGAGACGCGAGACACTACTGGGTCTCCCCACCCCACACCCAACCTACCCTCCCTCCAGGTTCTTCCTCCCCTATATACACATGTATATATATATACATATATATATATATATTGACTAAGTAAAGAAGGATATCATCTTTGATTATATTGTAACATATTGTTAGTATGAGGTTCTTTTATCAATGGGGGGTCTTTCCTAATTTATAAATTTTTGACTCACACTTCGTCCTTTTTTACTTAATCCTATAGGTACCGAATATCCCTATCACCTTTTTTCTATGCCATTAATTTGACGACGCCACTCATTTAACATGGTAGAAAAACCTTCCGTAACCGTATGTATGGTAGTTGTCTATTTCACTACAGACAAAGGACACTTGGTCTTTCTAGTGAAGATCCTTAAACAGAATTTCTTTATGGTTCTCAACAAAAAGAAATTATTTTACTACCTTTACAATTGATCTCATGTTGTCCTCTGAACAATTTATTTAACGACACAGGGACTCAAGTCAAGGTAAGTCAACGAGTCAGTACAGGCTGAGAAACGCTGGAGTACTTGGTGTCGTGAGGTCCTGAGGGACAGGGTAGTTGTTAAGGGTCTCAAATGGGTTTGGGTACAGGTAGCTCAGCCACTACGGTAGGTTGGTAGAGTAGGAGACAGTAGGGAAAGAGGAGGACGAGAGTTAGAAAGGGTCGTAGTTCCAGAAAAGTTTACTTAGTCGAGAAGCGTAGTCCACCGGCTTCATAACCTCAAAGTCGAAGTTGAAGTCAGGAAGGTTACTTGTGGGTCCTGACTAGAGGAAATCCTACCTGACCAACCTAGAGGAACGTCAGGTTCCCTGAGTGTTCTCAGAAGAGGTTGTGGTGTCAAGTTTTCGTAGTTAAGAAACCGTGAGTCGTAAGAAATATCAGGTTGAGAGTGTAGGTATGTACTGGTGACCTTTTTAGTATTGGAACTGATCTACCTGGAAAGAACCGTTTTATTACAGAGACGAAAAATTATACGGTAGATCCAACCAGTATTGAAAGGAAGGTTCCTCATTCGCAGAAAATTAAAGTACCGACGTTAGTGGTAGACGTCACTAAAACCTCGAGTCTTTTTATTTCAGTCGGTGACAAAGGAGACGAAGGGATAGATAAACGGTACTTCACTACCCCGACATACGGTGCTAGAATCAAAAGACTTACAACTCAGGATTCGGTTGAAAAAATGAGAGGAGAAAGTGAAAGTAGTCCTCCGAGAAATCAAGAAGAAGTGAAAGACGGTATTCCCACCACAGTAGACGTATAGATTCCAATAACTATAAAGAGGACCGTTAGAACTAAGGTCGTACACGAAGAAGGTAAGGTCACAAAGAGTACTACATGAGACGCATATCCAATTTATTCGTCCCACTGTTATATGTCGGAACTGCATGAGGAAAAGGATAAACCGTGGTCAGACAAGGTACAGGTCAATATTGACAACGAAGGACTGGACGTATGTCCAAAGAGTTCTCCGTCCAGTCCACCAGACCATAAGGGTAGAGAAAGTCTTAAAAGGTGTCAAATAACACTAGGTGTGTCAGTTTCCGAAACCGTATCAGTTCTTTCGTTTTTATCTACAAAAAGACCTTGAGAGAACGAGAAAACTACTAGGTCGTCTACAACCGTTAAATTAGAGACCAAGGAGACGGAAAAGATTTTGGTCGAACTTGTAGACCTTCAAGTGCCAAGTGCATAACGACTTCGGACCGAACCTCTTAAAACTCGTAATGAAATGATCGTACACTCTACTCACGTTAACACGCCATCAAACTCGTAAGAAACCGTAACGGAAAGAAACCCTAACCTTACCTTTGACTGGAAAAGGTCAGGACACCGGTGACGACTCAAAAGGTTTAAACGACCGTATAACTCACGTCGTGAAAGTGTCGTAGTAGAAAGTCCTAAACTTTATCGAGTTGATAAACTTTAAGGTAGTGGAGGTGATCGAAATAAGTATCACTACGAAGGATTCCGGGTGAACTGAAGTGTAAGGTCCTACAGACCGAGATCCACTCACTAGTGTGGTAGTACTAATAGAACCAACACTTCTAGAAAAAACATGTCAAGAAGACATATAAGAACGGTGGAGAAGAATTGTAGAAGACGAAGACAATCCAGGTATGGTAAAAAGAGGAAATAGCTCGGGTAGAAACGTACTTTACAAGGGAACCATAGAGATTAAAAGAACTTCTCTCGAGATCAGGAAGGGTAAGATAACAAAAGGAGATAAAAAAAACGTAACTAACGACTCCTTCCGAAAGAATAGAGAGGAACGATAAGAAACCTTGAGAAGTAAGTCTACACAGGAGTTCTACATGATTAACTCTCAACAATCTTAGTGTAACTTATATTTATAAAGACTACCTTTTTAAAGTTCAATCTAACAACAAACTTTTTCCAGTTGTATAATTTATTATACATATAACCTTTGTATCCATGTTTTTGTGATTAACAAAACTAAGACACAGACATTCAAAAAAACACTAAAGATTCAAAAGTTTCTACTCGTCCACAATGAATACACTAAATTTTAAAATTACTTTCATGTTTTCGGTATAGTGGTCAGGTAAATGTAGTAAGTCTTTTATACACCCTTGAAATTCCTTAACTTGTAAGTTACAAAAAGGAAGAACACGATCCTTAAGATAAAGTCGGGTTTAGTATCATTTGGTCGATGTGACGCCCTGACCCAAAAATGGGTGACCAGAGTAACAGGTACTCCTGATACGAAATTTTAGTTATGAAGTTCCTTTTTGACGTATGTCTGTTCTAATGGTGATTTCTACAGAGTCTTTCCACGGTGAATTCGTTTCCTGAAGGGTCAAAAAGGAGACGCGAGTACACGATTCAACCAAATCAACGCAGGCTGAGAAACGCTGGGATACCCGTTATCGGGTAGTCCGAGGAGACAGGCACCCTAAGAGGTCTGTGCTTATGACCTCACCCCACCGGTAAAGGAAGAGGTCCCGTAGAAGGTCTGGACGCCTAACTTGGACGGAGAGAATACAGAAGACGGAACCGTCTACTCAAGAAATGGTGTCGCGGTGGACATTTCGTAGTTTAGGAACAAGAAGTGAACTCACTAACTGAACACAAATCCCTGGAATGCCACCGTTCAACTAGTATTGACTTCTCCGTCTCCTTCCTAGTTGTCCAAACTAGAGGGAAGAACGGAAGTGAGGTCTGTCCGTGAGTGAGTCGTCTTCCCACCGTCCTAAAGGTAAGTAAGAAAGAGAGACTAGTTCGTGCTCTAGTCTTGTGTAAACGAGATTAAGACAACACGACAAAAGTGTCAGAGTCGAGGTAATTCTTATTTGTGCGTAGTCAAACTGTTATATAAACCGGGGAGAGATAAAACAATTTTTACACAACTCGACCGGAGAATGTTCAACTCTTGTACGTAAAAATTTCCTTGTACTACTGTAAAAAGTCTTGTTCTTCAGTGAAAACTTTAAGTTCTAACGTTTGTTCACCGTAGTAAAATTCTGTAAACCATAATCCCTACAAATAACGTAAGATTTTAGAAAGTAGGATTGAGGTTTTAAGTAAAAAATAAAACAGCTTACGTCACCGTTTCTTAGACGACGTCACACCCTCTGGACCCAAACTAGGGATACAACCCTTCTAGGGGACCTTTTCCTTGACCGATGGGTGAGGTCATAAGAACGGACTTCTCAGGATACCGGTCTCTTCGGAACGTTCGATCTCAGGTACCCCAGTGTTCCTCAGCCTGTACTGACTTACTGATTGTGTGTGTTACACCAGAGACTGACTTTACTGACTGTAGTCCTCCCTGACCTATCCTTAAAACGTGTAATCTTATAAAGTCCTAGTACACACGCACGTAGGTTCATACACCAGATAAGGAAAAAAAAATTCACCTCTTATATATCGTTTTAAAAATTATCCACGGTCTTAACCTCTGAAGTATGTTGAAACACATTAAAGTGTGGGTACAACGTACATAAAACACACCTCTTTTAATGTCAAAGGTCGACGACAACGTATTCTACGTGTATAGGGGTCATATGAAAATTTACGATAAAGGGAGGTGTACCTTCTCTAATCCTGGTGTCGACGACGTCAAGTCCACTGTCCGTCTACCACCGTTCTTAACGTAACGTGACCTCGGGTCATTCTCTTGTCCTCCGGTGGTGGGTGGCTCCCTGTTCCCAGTGTCCAAGAAGACCCTGTAGTAAATTAATCCGACAAACTCAAGGAAGTTATTCTACTTTATGATGTGTGACGAGGTCCGTTTGAGTAAGTACTACAAACGGATGTGTACTGTCATCGAAATGGGACCTTATAAAATTGCGATTTTAACTAACTTCAGTAGTCAGTACCACCCAGAGGTACCATTACTTTGCACTAGTTTCTATGTCTTCGTAACGGTAGCCAGTGATATCCGGACTTCTATCTAGTCGAGTCCTCTTTCACTGTCAACCTTACATACATCCACCTAGGAGTTCTCTGGGGTAGTCTCCCCAACCCTCATTTTCATAATCATCGAGTCAACACAAACTGAGAGACGCTGGGGTACCTGATATCGAACGTCCGAGGAGACAGGTACCTTAAGAGGTCAGTTCTTGTGACCTCTCCTGACGGTAAGGGAAAAGGTCCCTTAGAAGAACTGAACCCCTAGTTTGGACCCAAAGGACGTAACGTCCACCTAAGAAATGGTAGACTCGGTGGCCCCTTCACTATAAAGATTTAGGTTTACATTACGAACTCACTTTGCAGTATAAGGAACGTCTTTCTCCTGTGACAAATTTTGAACGTGTCTATACCGTCGTCACGTCGATAAAAGGTGTTCCGTATAAGTAGAAACACGTTGTCGTTTCCGTACTTATATTAATGGTGTTCAGTAAAACTACAAGATTCACCACAAAACGTAACGAAACTATCTTATTGGGAACCGTTGGAAAGAGTTTGTCGTCGCGAAGATTAACAATAATCGAAGTAACAAAAATCGAGAACTGTCCCACTAAAAGAAGATGTTAGACTCTAAAAGAAAAAGTTTTCGGAACCTGGGGAAACTTTACACAAACCTCATCTCTTAAAAAAAATACGTCATATTTGAACTTAGTTACCTCCAAAAATTATTACTCTTCAGACGACAGTAGAGTCCAAAGTATAAAAAATAGTTCTAGAAAAGACACAAAAACGACGGTAAAGAGACTTACATTGAAACTTCTACCGTTGAGAGAAGGTCCGTTGATCCATCGGGAGACCACTACGTTTCGAAAATACCGGGTGACAGGATCCTACCTGAAAGGTCGACCGAGTCACTATTTCTTAGGTGAACGGTTACACCCTCTACGTTTTCTACAGCCAAGTTAGGAACCCAGTCCTTCTAGGGGACTTCATCCTTTACCGTTGGGTGAGGTTATAAACACGGACCTTTTAGGGTACCTGTCTCCCCGGACCGTCCCATGTCAGGTACCCCATCGTTTCTCGACGCGTCTTGACTCACCGACTTGTGTGTAAGGTCATATCGTTTACCTATCGGAATCTCATCGGACCTGGGAGTCTCAGGGGTAGAAGACTCATTGCTACGAATAGTCGTCACTAGTTAAATGAGACCCCTACGATTGAACGAGAGACAAAATATGGGACTCTGAATGAAAATTGATATTCAAATATTCGTTTCTAACACTACTCAAAAAGACTGAAAATGAAATGTTTGGAGATCCCATCGTAAGCCGAGTTTTGAGGAGATGAAATTAATCAAACGACTTTGTAATTAGGTATATACGTCACGATCTCCTGAGTTACACACATTGACAAATGACCGGAGGTTCGGTAGATATCTCGACTCTCAATTATATCTTAGATCGGTGATCTAATTGAATTCCTTATATTGCACATTACTCTTTCGTGGACCATTTTATCATGAATTACTGAGTCGTTCGTCATGGCACTCAATGGACTTGTGCCCCACGTGTAACCCAACTAACGTGGTTCCGTAAACGACTCTGGTCACAAGAATAAGAATAACAGGACTTTTGGATGGGTGGTGTAGAGAAAAGATAATTGTGACGAAATAGGACCAGGTCTAAAATTCAGACTTACTAGCCGGGGATAAACTAAAAAGTCGAAGAAAGGGAAGACACTTTTCAACACGTACTCCCTTACTTTCTACATAAGGATCCTGAAAAGAAAAAGTATAAATAAATGAACCACCGACGCGGTGTACCGTACACCCTAGGACCAAGGAGTCGGTGCCCAACTTGGGTACAGGGGCCGTTAGTTTCGTGACAAAGAATTGGTGACCCGACGGTCCCTTCAGGGTATGATCCTGAAAAGGAGTGAAAGTGTACTGTCTACTCTTGTGCACTAGATTGGTAAAATACCGGGTAAATGTTCATTAGAAGTGAGAGGTCAGATCACTAGTCTAACGTGTATCCAATCGGGGTAGGACGTGGTTGTGAGAAAGGAAGGTCGAGGTCAAAGGAGGACGACCCGTACTTCCTCAAGAATGTATCCATTCATCTATAGTATGGGGTGGGGGGGTCCAGTTATAGTATGGGGTGTTATAAGTGACCTTCCTGACTACGACTTCGACTTCGAGGTTATGAAACCGGTGAACTACCCTTCTCGACTGAGGAACCTTTTGTGGAACTACGAACCTTTCCAACTTCCGTCCTCCTCTTCCCCTGTTGTCTCCTACTCTACCAACCTACCGTAGTGGTTAAATTACCTGTACTCAAACTCATTCGAGGTTCTCAACCACTATCTGTCCCTTCGGACCGTACGACGTCAGGTACCCCACCGTTTCTCAGCCTGTACTGACTTGCTGACTTGACTTGACTTGTTCAAGTTGCAGTAAGGTAATGAAAGAGGACATGTGACGTGTATCGTCTGAGAACTTAACGGGAACAAGGATATCCACATGTGTGGTCTCTGCACTTAGGTCGGAGATCTTGTCTCCTACGGGACCGCCGCCAGGACCGGTGGTAAGTGAACGGGAGAGGGACAGACGTCTTTCGAGAGGGACTAGAAGGTGAAAGATTGTCCTAAGGATATCAGACTAAGTGTGAAGGAAAATTGTTTTCAAATGTTTCAAGGATTGTGTGTCCCCTTCCCATTGTACTCAAAGGACAACTCATTTACAAGTAAAACTGAGAGACTTTGGTACTGTAAAGACTTACACCCTGACCCAACACTGTAGTAGTCCCAAGGGTCCACCGAGATGGTCATTTCTTAAGTGGACTGTTACGTCCTCTACGTTCTCTGGACCCAAGGTAGGGACCCAGTCCTTCTAGGGGACCTCTTCCCGGACCGTTGGGTGAGGTCATAAGAGCGGACCTCTTAGGGTACCTGTCTCCTCGGACCGCCCGATGTCAGGTACCCCAACGTTTCTCAGTCTGTGTTGGTTCACTGACTTGTGTGTGTATCACTGCGCTAGTCACTACCCACTGTTAAGGTAATAACTTTTGCCTCAATTCTTAGTACCTTGCGTCTGAACCCCTTTTCCTCAGTAGCACCGACCCGACCACAAGACCCGTACAACCGAAATGATGTTGAACTGACACACTGGAAGTCTGACAATAGTACACAAGGACTACTGGTTCCGAGTAAGTCTAAGGATCCTACGTGCAGAAGTCAAAGAGACGTCTTCTTTCATTTATGGTCTTTCGTACTACAAGTAGCAGCGTCTATGTTCAGAGACTTCCTTCTCCAAAATGAGATGTATACTTTGAAACTAAACCTGACTTTGGGTCAAAATTTCGCAGAGGACGTACGGGGGAACATACGAACTGTAGCTCTAAATGACAGGTTAGAACCTACATAAAGTTATTTTATTCTGACAATTGTGATCTCCTTTTCTATAGACACTTTGTCGTATTGCCACTGGCGTTAATAATCCTTGCATTCTTCGTGAGCTATGCACGGAATATGTCATTAGTAACACTCTGAATTAAACCTCGTCGAAAGGAATAAACGGGTTATTTAAGATAAAACAATAAACGATACTGTAATGCGAAGGTTCCCTTCGACACGCACCAGAGGTGGACAAAATTTATCACACGCAGAGCTAATGTTTGAACGGAAACACTTTGCAATCTCAGAGTGCCAAGTACAATTTCGATTACAACTTGACCTTTTGTGTAGTCAATTTAAATAGAAAATCTAAACTACGTTTTGGGCACGTGCGGCCACGAAACGGACGATAATTGCCTCTGCTCTTATACTAAGAAATAAAGTTTTCAAGTAAAAGAAAAAGTCCTGGTACTTTATGGTGTGACTTCAACTGGGACTTGTCCGAAAGTCAAAGTTTGACCTACTCTTTTCGTAAATTTCTTAGTACACACTCAGTTAAAGTCCCTTTCTCTTCCTTGTAAATTTTAACGATTCAGGAGAGACTTAACAAATCTACGTGTAAGTTCAGTCACCAGGTTGAGACCTATGTGTTTCTGAACTCATTAGTTATGTCGAAATCTCACTTCCAGCGACGACGCATAATCGCGATGTGAACGGACTGTGTGACTGGACGCCTCGGTGTAAATGTTAATGTAAATGACGGTTTATATAACAATTCGTCTGTTTACCCACCGACCGAGAGGTGTCTACACACGCATAAGGACTTCGTCAGTGTACAGTGTTTCCTTTTGCAAATCGATCCTAAGACGTTACTCTTGTGATCTGACACTTTTGTATTAATCCAAACGTTAAATTTTATGTAGAATCAATGTGTTGTTTATCCTCCACCCCCGTACCCATGACCTTTCATTCGAAACCTGGTGTTTTTTGACCCTCTACATGACTTCCTCTGACAGTAGCTAGACAGACTTCGTACCTCGTCCCCTTCCACTAACCATAATCGACCACAGACGTCCTGTTTTTCGTCCTCAGACACTGGGACTTGGTTCCTCCCTCCAAACGAAACCCTTTTTTGGTAGTCGGTCACGTTTCCACTATACAATACCTTAAAAAGATCTATGAGTAAACAGAGTCTAAAAACACGATCTTTCGTCTTTCTGTACTTATACTAGTAGTTCCTCAAATAAAGAAGTCCAGAGATATGTTTCACATTCTATAACGGAACAAAATCACTATGTTAAAAATTAAGGTTCAGTTTGTACACATCTTTAAGACTAGTGTGTAAAAATGTGAATAAAACAATTAACGTACTTGCATATAACTTATAACCCGAAGGGACCACCGGGTCACCATTTCTTGGAAGAACGGTTGCGTCCTTTACACTTAAACTAAAGGCCCAGTCCTTTTAGGGGACCCCTTCTTTTACCGTTGGGTGAGGTCGTAAGAACGGACCTCTTAGGGTACCTATCCCCTCAGAAAACCCGATGTCAGGTGCCCCAGCGTTTTCTCAACCTGTGTTAAATCGCTGATTTGTCGTTGTTATTGTTTATAACTTATAATAAACGGTCCAGAGTACTCCGAGCTGTTTTATACTCCAACGTCTTTTGTTACAAAAGGAAACCTACGAGTCGACCTACACTTCCTGACTGTGATCTTCTTTATGACGTTTTTAGTTACTCGATCTGTGACCCTATTTCTAGTGAACAAGAGAAAGATCAGACAGAAATAGATACGAAAAGAGGTGGGGTCGGAGCAAATTCTAAGGGTCAATAAAATCCCCCGTAGTGTCGACCTAGTACCGAGTCTCTTTTCTGAAGCCTCAGTTGTCTGGACCCGAGAGTGGGAACTTATTACAATTAAAGAAAAAAAAAAAATTCTAAAAAAAAAAAATACAGCTGGTAGAAATTTCAGAAATAGCTTAAACAATATTATAAGAAAGACAAGAAACAAAATCAGAAACCGGACCTCTGTGCACCCTAGATCGAGGGACTGTTCCCTAACTTGTACATGAGAAACGTAACCTTCCACTTCAGAATTGGTGACATGGTGACCCCTTCAACAACAAGTCAGTGATTCGGCACAGGTTGAGAAACACCGGGGTACCTGAAGTCGTGCGGTCCGAAGGGACACTAATTTTATAATTTTCGATAGCATAGTTCCTTGAGGTCACTTTTATGTCCCTGTAGATACGGTTTCGTCCGTCTCTTTACCTGACATATAAGCGTAGGGAAGGAAGAAAGTCGAAAGTTAAGGATAGTACTCGAACTAGACCCCTTTCGTTCCTTCTGACACCGTCCACAGGACGAGAGTTTACCGGTGTTGGGTGTCCATGACTACACTACCACTGTTCGAGTTCCGTTACCCCGTGTGTGGCCTCCCTGGGACTGAAAGTACCTTCCTGTCCCTCGAAAAGACCCTCCTACCTCGTCGATATGAAATAGAATGTCCTGCTGCCCAAATATCTCCACTTCTATTCCGTCTCCTTTGTCATGTTTTTCTATGCCCCGCAGCCTGTTTCAACGGTCAACCTCTGACCGTCGACTCTTCCAACACGTCTGCCTACCCCACTGTAACCAGAAACTGAAACTACCTCCTTCTCGCAGATCTAAACAAGAGGAAGTACTTTGTCGATCTGTCATTCTTTGTTGAATACTTCCTCGGCATAGATCTACTACGGGTACTCCGTCGTTCACTACCACTTAGGTCCCTCCACCCCTCTGTTCCCCCGACTCGGGATACTACCAAGACGAAGATCTTCATAGAGGTCCGGTATCCTGTCTTCCCCCGTGTCACCTTGGGAATCCGTAGTAGTTCGACTCTTCTACCCAGACCCTCAGGTCGTTCCGGTTACACCAGTCGAGTCGTGTGTATTGTTTTATGTTCTTTTTTGTAAACTTTTTTTTTTAGGTTGTAGACAAGGTTTGGTTTCAAGAGTCCTACAGTCCTTCTCTTACTATCTCCAGTAGATACCTTTTAGATGTCGATGGTAGGATAAAGTACCACTTTATGACCGAAGACAAGGAGTCAAGTTCTTAATCTATCCCTGTCGGTAGGGGTGGTCGAGATAGTTGTCACATCACCACCAATATTGACCACTTCCTTCCGTTCCTCCTCATTTCACGTAACTCTCGTATTTCTTTTTAGGTCGACAGTAATAAGTGTCTCCTACAATAACAGATGTAACTTATAAAATGTCTTAGAACAAGTACCTAGTGTCCGGTGTTATACTACTTCTTTAGAGACGAGGACTCTACCAGACATCTGAACCACGTTTGAGCCAGTTTTAACATCATCTGTAAAAACATCTTTGAACATTCGAGGAAGACGTTAAGTCTATCTTTATGTTTCCTGGATCTCTTCGGTTTTATATAAACTTGTTTTGTTACTCTCAACCTTCAGAATATAGGAGATACAGTTCCACATTGATTCTGTACTTATACGACCTAATCTACAATTGTTTATTTGGTCACCTTGTCTTGTCTCAGGTCCATCTGGGCGTCTATGTATGTACCAGTTGACCAAAAACTGTGTTCGGTTCCATTAAGTTAGACCTTTATTATCAGAAAAATCAGTCATCACCACCTTACTATCGGTATACGTTTTTTATTTGTCATTCCAACTGGAATTTGACTTTATGTAAGTTTTGAAATCACCTTTACCTAGTACGGACACACACACGAGTCGACGATTCAACATAGGCTGTAACTCTGGGGTACCTGACATCGGGTCGGTCCGAGGAGACAGATACCTTAAAGGGTCCGTTCTTAGGACCTGACCCAACGGTAAGGGAAGAGGTCCCGTAGAAGGGTTACGTTCCTAACTTGGACCCAGAGGTCGTAACGTCCGTCAAAAATGACAGACTCGGTGGTCCCTTCAGGTCACTTTATTTTCGTGTGGAAGTATGTTTCCGAAAATGTGCTAAAAGTATCGAAAAATTTTTATTATCGGTGTTTGATATCGGTTTTACACATAGTTGTTAACTTACCTATTTGTCTAACCTCGAATAGATAAGTCACTCTGGGATAAGTCGTTGTTTTTCTTTGTCGAGAGATCTGGGTTGGTATACTTCACTTCACTTCAGTTAATCAACACAGGATGAGAAACTGTGGGGTATCTGACATTCCATAGTCCGAGGAGGCTGAGACCCTAAAAGGTCCGTTCTTAGGACCTCACCCAACGGTAAAGGAAGAGGACTACTTATACTTACTTTGAGGTTTAATAATACAAACCACCTTCTTAGGTCTTTTTGATATATATGAAATACTAAAAATAAATATATTTTAAGATCCTTTATGTTGGGTTGGTATGACATTGAAATAATTATTGAAGGATCCTAACCCCCACTCTTGAAAACTCCCACTACCTGTACAAATCGTAGAACCAAGACACCTATCAAAATTTCCACACATGTGTACGTGCGAAACATAAACACGACGAATAACATACAGTCAACATAGAGCAATTCTTACCTTTTTATTACCCTTCTTTAAGATGAAACCACAAATTCCAGTGTCCTCGACAACATCCTAATATCCGTCTTTCAACGAATCAGTCTAAACGTAGACTACATCGAGACGAACCTGTGTTTCTCCTCTTCTTAACTTTATATGATCGGTGATCCCTTAAACTCACAACTGAGTATTGTTCTTTACTACTCCACCCTTGATACGTCTTTCGTCACCCTACCTTTCTGTCACTGGTCGTGTCACAGATCTCGACCCTCTTTTAGGACCGATATTCAATGGTTGAAACACCGATCGCTTTATGCTAAATGAAGAAACCATTATAAAATATTTTTGATCCCATTACTATCAGTTCATAACTTTAAACAATTACAATGATTACCTATCATCGTAGCCAATAAAGACCCGTGATTTACGTTAAGTATGTACACACACCAACCGTAAGTCACAATTGCACCTTACACGATGTACATGAAACTCAAAAGAAACAGTGGATTTCATTCAGTTTAGTCTAGTCAAAATATGGTAATATATGAGTCCTTATTAATTTTCCGTCAGTCATAACAAGAAATTACCCATATCCCAAAGTTTCAACGTTCTATATCTCAAAACTTCCAACTGACGTGTCATTATTAATTGTATGAATTGTGATTAACATGATTTGACGTGTGAATTTTTTCCGGGGGGGCGGGTCGCAGAGACACTATTTCTTAGACGGACGTCACGTCCTCTACGTCCTCTGGACCCAAGTTAGGAACCCGGCCCTTCTGGGGGACCTCCTCCTCGACCACTGGGCGAGGTCCTAAGAACGGACCCTTTAGGGTACCTGTCTCCTCGGACCGCCCGCTGTCAGGTACCCCAGCGTTTTTCTTGTGTTAACTTGTTGACTTTTTATTGTCGTTGGGGAGAGAGTTCTCCATCTCAAACATAAATGCAAAATGCTTATTCCTTTCACTTTAATTTGTAAAACAGGTTCTCGTATGTAGACTCTTAGACGTCTTATGTATAAGTTTAGTATTATAAAAATAATGTTTAGAGTATTATAATTTGCCGTACAAGATACAAACACCCACGAACGTGCACATATTTAAAACGATGTACATACATAAGTTCCTTTTTATGTGTTATACATTCATGGATCTGTCTCACCGGTTTATTATTTTAAAACAACAAATAAAGTAAAAAGATATTTTAATTGTGTTATTTTAAGGTCCTTATTATCGGTTGACCCGGAGTAAAGACAGTAGTTTACAACAATTTTATAACCGTACATAAAATAATGTTGGAATAAGTTCATAAACTATTTTTAACAACTTTATAAAATGAGTTAGGGAATATCAAAGGTACAGGATTCTTGAACATGTACGGTGAATCACCTTTATTGTTTATGTAACTTAAAAGGGATAAATTTTACGTCATTAAGGGGTATGTAAGGTATAGATAAAGAAGAATAAGAGTCATTTCGAACGACATTTAATGTAAGTAATTTCGACATAATGCACCGTACCCTGAATTTTATAGAAATAATGTTTTCGTAACCGATATCGAAGACATATAATATAAAATCCGAAGAAATACATGTTACAATGAGTATTCGTTTAAGTTTGATTTAATAATACACGTAAATGGGAATCACTGTGTAAATTTAGTCCATAGAAATATTTGAGTTTCTCATCTTAGACGATTCTTATACTAAATTACACAAATTAAGATGAATTTTAAATTACTAATGGTATTATTTCTGTAGTAATGTCTTACTATTAGGTTTACCATTAATTGTAAAGATAAAACAACGAAGTTCCAGTTGTGTCACGCCCTCTTCGGACAACGAAGGAAAAGCCGCACTGTAAAGAAAAGTGACACGATTTGTCAGTCTCGTGTCTAACTATACCGAAAACGGGAGTGAGAGGTTCGACGTAGACTTAGAACGACCAATCTCTGTCCCTTTAATTACTCAGACGGTGAGACGAGGTAGGAGACGAGGGGCGAAATTTCCCATTAATATCACTGTGGCAAGTACGACGAAACCAATTCGTAAAGATAATCTTTTGGTCAGAAAGGAGACTCTAATTATGAAAGGGACACGTTTGTCGGATGAGTAAATTTAATCCGTTTTTAATAGATAATTTGGTTATTGAGACTTTAACATTAAACTTCCGTTTTACCTCTTTTTTTTTTCGTCCGACGGCACGTTACTCCATGTCCAACACGTGACTTGTTAAGGTCCCTCACGGTAAGTGTATCTCGCCACGTAGTCGGGAAGACTCAAGGTTTAATACTCGTCGAATTCATCACCTCCCTTTTTTGCTGTCAGCATAATTCGATTTTCAAGTAGAGATTATTCAGGAACTCTTTGTAACGTAATTTTAATGTCGATCAACCGTTTAAGAATTTCCTTAACATAGATTCTACGGTGAAGGTTTCACACTCTCTACGCCAGCCTTATCTCGAGGACACTATTTCCGTTCAAGTATGAAGTAGGATACTCAAATATCCTCTTCAACGAGGGGGACACAAAACCAAGGATATGAACATTGGTCCCTCGACTTTAGGGAACAAATCGACCCCGATCCGTCGACCATTCCACACAGGTAACGAGACTCGACAACCTTACTCGAGTTATACAAACAAATCTCTAATTAAGAAAATAGCACTGTCTACCAGGTGGTTTATACCACATCGAACAAAAAAGTCTCGTATGAAAGACCCGAAGGTCAAAAATAAATCCGGTGATATAGTCCATGAAACGTTAAAAGTCACGTCATCATCATATATCCTATGTAACGTTCACAAAAAAACAAACCAAACCAAGTCAAACAAACGAAAACATCCACCTCCGTCAAAGGGACTTGATACCATTTTCCCAGTAAACTTTCTTGCCATTCCGCAGTGTATCGGGGACCGAGACATGACGCAACAAAGTTTAAGAATCGGTAGGAAAGGTCAAATAATCCCGAAGGAGCCACTGAGTCTGTCATTTCTTACACGGACGTTACGTCCCCGGGGACCAAACTAAGGACCCAACCCTTCTAGGGGACCTCCTCCTGTACCGTTGGGTGAGGTTACAAGAACTGACCTTTTAAGGTGCCTGTGTCCTCGACCGCCCGATGTCAGGCACCCCAGTGTTTCTCAGCCTGTATTGACTTGTTCATTGCGTGTGAAACCCAAATAAATAACCCAAACAGTGACTTTTACATGTATATAAAGATAAACAAAGTGTCGACCTTTATCAAGTCGGTTGTTGTTTTGGAGGTTGGGGTTCCCTTCCTACTCGGGAACCCCGTGCCGTTCCAGACGACCCCAGTCTCCACCCAAAAGGACCTGTTCTATGGACCTACAAGACCGGGTTGTCGGCAGGGTTCTCACTTGTGGACTCAAGAGAATCTTACACTAACGGAAGACGTTACTGACCCCGGTTTCGTCGTTGTCCTTACTGGGTCCTCTCTCCTACTTTTAGTACGACAAAAATACAAAGTGTGGCACTCCAGGGACTTCACTCCGCTCCGAGGACGGAAGAGAGATAACGTGGGGACCCCTAAAAGGATCGTCGACCACCGACGAGTTTTATACCCAGAACTTCCGTACTTATTTATTTCCCAACAGAGAGGTGGTGTACGTGACAGAGTGACCTAGACCGTTGTCTGAGGAAACTTAAAAGCAAAGTTACTTCTAACTCGTTGTTCTTCTGACTGCTTGCGTCCAGTTGCAGAGACTGTAGATTCTCGACCGCAACCCGGTCTCGTGCACTTCCATGCTTCCTGGTTCCCACGCTTACGTAGAACGAGACGCCCCGGGACTCCCACCGGTCTCTCCCCACCCAATTGTGGACGCATGAGGACCTTCCACTCGTTAGTAAGACATCGGTGGGTTTACCTCCCTCGGACAAGGTTCGTTTGAGAAGTGTAATCACATATATAGGCCAGTTGGACCACTAAAATGGTTTTAGATCTAAGACTAAATCGTTCAAACCCCACCCTGGGTTTTAAAAAGTAAAGATTGGATACGACTCACTTCGACTACGATTACCAGGTACCCGACATAAAACTCATCAATCTGTACCTCCCCTCCGGTGCAAATCCAATTACATGATATAGGTCTCGTAATGGAGGTCTCACCACCAGTACACGGGATCCCTGTGTGTTCGACTCTTACTCTTCCCTGACAATCGAAGAATCTAAAAGGATAGTCGAAGACTTTTACAGTTAAAAATAAATCGTACATACTGTAAAATTTTCAATGTATACATATTCTGTATGAGTACATATATCTGTATAAACAAACTCTTCTACGAATTAAAAAAAGATTATCTCCCCGCACAATTTTCCCGTTTTTCTATCCTAATCTGTCCTGATTGTCACGTGTCCTTTTCCGTTCCGTATCTGACAACAGAGTAAAAAGTCTGTCTCTGTGACTCCGAGACTTTACAGAGCACTAAAAAGGGTCCGAGTGTTTCGACTCCGGGTTTACTTCTGGAAAACTGAGGTGCAGATCACGAGAAAGGATCGTGAATCGGTCTCTTGTCTCGGTATTTTATTCAGTCTCCTGGCCCCCTTCCGAGTGGATACTTACGTGCAAAGAAGACTGGAGATTATTTTGTGCCCGTCTTTTCCTTTTAACGTTTTCGGTCTAACAGAATGTATTCGTAGAGTAGACTCTATGTTGGAAAGAACGACCACAGCAATTAGTGGAGTGGGGAAGGCAAGGGGATCCTTGGGGACCACTGTCTCGTCTATGTTCGACAAGGCACAGAGACAACACCGATCGAGTTCTAGTTAATCTTAACAAGTGTCTCGACAGCACATCTTTATGTTATCTCCTGCACCTGTTTCAGTCGATAGCACTCCGGTCTCCTGGGTCGACTCACCGGACACTCGGACATCCCTGCCACTGTACCGACAGGGTAGACTACTACAGTCAGACTTGAAACTTACACCGGCAAAGACCAAAAAAGAATCTTCTTACACCGGTATTTGACCCCTCCTCACCTCCCTCCTCACCTTGAAATGGGTACCTTCATGAACGAAACAATCCCTAGACCTTTACTTAGTTAAGGGAAAACTGTGACACCTTTTAGAAACCGTTTAGTGAAAGGAGGTTCCCGACCACTTCCTCCGGGACCTCTGTCCGGGACTCCTCCCTTACCCGAAAGGACGGGTTACGTGTCTTTCAGTTTTCATGTACGTGGTAATCTTTTGTTAATTTCTCTCAGATCTTTCACGATCTTACACACACACAAGACAGGAAACGAGGTCGGAGGTCGTGTGGGAGGAGACGATAAAAACACTCACGAAATTCGGGACGTCCGTATCCTCCAAACCTAATGACTCCTGAACCGGGAAGGTTCACGACTGGACCGAAAGTCTGATCTCTGAGTGTCCGAGGGCCGGTTTGACGTGAAACTGAACCAAAACTTGAAGAGTGGTGGTACTAATGCTTGGTTTAGATACCTTACATACCGACACCTAATCAACTGAACAAGTGAGGAAACGAGTGAGTCAATAAGTCAATAACTGAAATCGTTCGTTCGGAATTCATCGTGGAGGGTTCACGACCAGGGACATCCTCAGCACCCTCTTGTACATGGTAGGAGTGGATGGTTCTCGGGGAGTGGGTGACCTCCCACCTAGTTGTCTGCTTGTGTCCGACTATCCTACGTACGACCGTCCCTTGTCTGGGTCACTACCTCTTCCCCTTAGATCAAGGTCTGGGACGTAAACAATCGTCAGGAAACTTCCGGAACCGCTAGAGACCTCTGTAGTCGTTTAAGACATTGTCCCCTCTTTTCACTGTGAAGGACTTATTACCCGTTCGTATAGATAAATAGATAGTATGAAAACTTTTATATATGTGTATATATTTCCGAAGGAACTACCGAGTCGTCATTTCTTAGACGGAAGTTACGTATTCTACACTGTCCTCGGTGTCCAAACTAGGGACCCAGCCCTTCTAGGGGACCTCTTCCGTTACTGTTGAGTGAAATCCTAAGAACGGACCCTTTAGGGGTACCTGTCTCCTCGGACCACCCGACGTCAGGTACCCTAACGTTTCTCAGTCTGCGTTAAATCACTGATTTGTTACTGTTGTTACGTGTATATGTGTGACTATACGTGTGTGCTTATATGTATATATGTGTGTATATATGCATATGCCCGAAGGAAACACCGAGTCGACCCTCTCTTAGGTGAACGTCACGACCTCTGGACCCAAACTAAAGAACCAACCTTCTCGGGGACCTCTTCCTTTTCCGGTGGGTGAGGTCATAAGACCGGACCTCTTCAGGTACTTGACATATCAGGTACCCCAGCGTTTCTCATCCTATACTGACTCGCTGGAAGTGAATATATGTACATGTATGATTATATGCGTATCTATATGTGTGTAAACACATATATATTAAGTGTGATATATATGTGTATATTATTTATATGCGTATATATTTACGTAAAAGAGTAAAAGGGAGTGATCATAGCATTCTATAATTATAACGGTCACATGTCGTTTAACCTAATTTTAAATCTTTAAGATTTACAGTCGGTTTCAATGAGACTTAGGTGTGTCAAAACTGAGGTTTCACTTGTGACAAAGACATTTGTACCGGAATCTTTCCTCTGTCTCACCGATCAAAAGCCGTTATATAACACACACACACACACACACACACACACGTGCGCACGTGTGAGTCAGTGATTCAGTACAGGCTGAGAAACGTTGGAATACCTGATATCTGGTGGTCCGAGGAGACAGGAATCCGAAAGGGTCCGTTCTTATGACCTCACCCACCGGTAACGGAAGAGGTCCCTTAGAAAGACTGCGTCTCTAGTTTGAGAATAGAGGACGGTCGTAGAGAACACACCCGCCCGTCTAAGAAATGGTGAACTCGGTGGACTCTTCGGGAGGAAATTAACTGACACCTCTTTTCTTCGTACCGACAACAAGAAAGTTTGAAAGAACCCAATCCCCTCGATGAACGAAAAGCGAAAGACGCGAGTCTAAGAAAGTACATAGGATCCAGTGATGTCATTGTGTCACTTCGGAATTAAGGAAAGGTTCTCGGTTAGAGATTCACTTCTTGAGGAGACACGGTGTCTCGTTGACGGATCCATTGTTTACAAAGGTACAATTATTAAGGGAAAGTCTCGTAAACCCAGAATCTGGTAGTTGAAAGTTGTTGAGACTTTAGTGTAAAATCTCAAAGTTCCGTCGCCTAGAACATAAGACGGTACTTAAAGAGTCATCGACACTTAGACTGTGGAACTTTTTTATAAAAGTACCTATTCTTATCTTTGGTTCCCCTCGAAGTCGGATTGAGAAGTTCTAATAAGACCCAAAATGTATAATTTCAATACATGAGAACCCAGACTCTAAACTCTTTGGCGAGTGAACTCCCTCTTCCTTCCCCTCCCACCCCATCACGTAGTTTTTAGAAAGGTAAAAGGGTTGAGGGTCTCTTGTGTCCAAGAAGACATAGGACATCGGGTGGTCGAGGAGAGTCCCACGGAGTCAGACCCAGTTGGGTCGAAGACTAAGAGTGACGAAACCAGTTTCACGTTTACACCCACTCCTCAGTGGCTCGAGGGTCAGTGGGGTGCATTAATCCCAGAGTCAGTTGAGTCCCGACGGTATCGATTTGTAGGGTCTGAACCACCAAATATGTTGTCCCTAAAAAAAAAAAAGAGTATAAGACGTCCGGCTCTTCAGGTTCCAGTTCCACGACTGAGTCACAGGGACCTCTCCCGAGGGAACAACCGATGGTCCGTCTACCGAAGAGTGACACACGAGTATTCCTCTGTCACTAGGGAAAGAGAAGAATAATTCGGTTGAGTGTGGTAGTACTCCCGGGGTGGGAGTAGTAAGGTAGATTACGGTGGAGGGCTTCCGTAGCAAGGGATTACGGTAGAATAATCCCCAATACTGAAGTTGTGTTGTTTGAACCTCCCCTGTCTCAAATCATGTGGTAGGAGTCGGTCAGGATTTCCTTTAGTTGGGACTAAGAACCTTCCTGATTACACCTTCGGCTTCAACGTTATGAAACCGGTGGACTACGCTTCTCGACTGAGTAACCTTTTCTGGGACTACTACCCTTTCTGACTCCCGTCCTCCTCTTCCCTCGCTGTCTCTTACTCTGCAACCGTAGTGCTGAGTTACCTGTACTTAGACTCGTTTGAGACCCTCTATTACTTCCTGTCTCCTAAGACTGCTCGATATCAGACCTAACGTTTCTCAACCCGTACTGAATCGTTAACTTGTTGTCGTTGTGGGACTCTTTATATCACAGGACCCGTATACATTTCACACTACGAGTTTGACCTCTTACTCTTTGTGGGTGTGGTCATTAAATACGACAGAACCTCGTTTCAGTACCCCACACCTGATCGTAGGGAGGGTCACCTATGAATGTTCGTTCTACGATCTTTGACTGTTTCCTTTTAGAAGGGATTAATATCCTCTTCCCTATTATTGTCAGGGGACCTGGGAGTCTCAATGTCGTCCCTCCGAGTATCCTACTTCTTCCCCTCGTCAAGGGTGCCCCGGAGACCCGTAAGTCACCAGAAGGACCCAGAGTGTCACTGAGAGAACGTAAATTTCATTTCAGGAGGTTAATTAAAGGGACAAGGACCAGGTGTAAGGGAGTTTAGGAATGTCAGGGAGTAGAGGGGGTGGGGGAGGGGTCTCCGTGAAGGAGGGAAGTGGAGGAAGAAGAGACATACAAGAAGAAACACTAGGTGTTGAAGTTGTTTCAGTCATTCACAATCAAAAAGGACTTATTATCCGTTCACCAAAGACGTTCACGATGGTCCTTAAGCCTCTTACCGTTCACCCTCCTTCGTAAATATAAACATAAAGAAATTAAGAATAAAACAAATAAACGTACTATTTATATTTATTATTTCCATGGTGTAACGGGATAATTTCATAATAAGTGTAGTAAAAAATCTCTATTGGATCGTAATTTTATACATTATCGGGATCTCTGTCTTACCATTTAATCTTTTTTGTTTGTTTGTTTTGTGTAAAGAATCTTTCCAGTAAGATTGCGTCCTGTAGTGACTACACTCTTGTAGAGACTGGGGTATCTACTCTGACTTGTAGGAAAGGACAGACACCGGTGACATGGGTTGTGTAGATAACACAAAATTGTAGAATAGCGTAATAGAAAGTTAGTGTACGTATCAATCCTCTACGATACCCAAGTCTAGGTCTGGTGCGGTCGTTTCGTTTATACTGTTATCTCACTCATTGTATTTTCAAAAACAAAGGGGTCACGTACATTTTCCATACAATTATGATATGACATCAGATAAACACGTTGTCATATGTAGATTTTTTCGTTACATATACGAAATTTATCTTTTATTACCGACTTTTGACACTTGGTGGTACTCGTAGAAGTCGTTCAAAGTCATCGTTATAGTTGCTAGTGACCGGTGTCTAGTGGTTTCGTTGACGTTATTATTACCTTTTCGAACTTTACACTCTTAGTAGTTTTATACTGGGTCTCTATCCTTTACTTGTTTGCGACAACTCATTGACCGCGATTATCTGAACGAGACACGTCCCAACGGTGTTTGGAGGTTAAACACTTTTGTTTGTTTGTTTGTTTGTTTGTGTCGTGTTAAAGACCCTTCCTGGTATTTCGTTTCCTGTTATTTTGCTCTACAGATGTTATAAAAGAATACAAAGGGTGAGATTGGAAGTTTAAGGAACTCCCATCCCCGAGAGGAAATAAGGGGTGCCATATGAGTCACAACTCTCTTTGTGGTCTATACCGCCACGAATTATTTTCAAATAGGTGACTTCTTTCAAGAAACTTCTAGTACGTTTGTGAATTCAAGTAAACCTCTAATAACACATAAATTATGTGTACCTCAACCATATACGCTTCAATATAGTAAAGGTTTTGACTGGTCTAATCCTTTAAGAACTGTAGGTTAGTTGAGAAGTCAAAACGGTAACTTATTCTGTTTGATAGGACCCCGGATTCCTTATATTGTGTTCGACCTTAGTTCTAACGACCCTCTTTATAGTTATTTGAGTCTATACGTCTACTGTGGTGGGAATACCGTCTTTCCCTTCTCGTTGATTTTTCGGAGAACTACTTTCACTTTCTCCTCTCAGTTTTTCAACCGAATTTCGAGTTGTAAGTCTTTTGCTTCTAGTACCGTAGGCCAGGATAGTGAAGTACCCTTTAACTACCCCTCTGTCACCTTTGTCACAGTCTGAAATAAAAACCCCCGAGGTTTTAGTGACGTCTACCACTGACGTCGGTACTTTAATTTCCTGCGAATGAGGAACCTTCCTTTCAATACTGGTTGGATCTATCGTATAAGTTTTCGTCTCTGTAATGAGACGGCTGATTCCAGGCAGATCAGTTCCGATAACAAAAAGGACACCAGTACATACCTACACTCTCAACCTGACATTTCTTCGGACTCGCGGTTTCTTAACTACGAAAATTTGACACCACAACCTCTTCTGAGAACTCTCAGGGAACCTGACGTTCTTCTAAGTTGGTCAGGTAAGACTTCCTCTAGTTGGGACCCTAAAGAAACCTTCCTTACTACCATTTCGACTTCGAGGTCATGAAACCGGTGGAGTACACTTCTCAACTGAGTAACCTTTTCTGACACTACGACCCTCCCTAACCCCCGTCCTCCTCTTCCCCTACTGGCTCCTACTCTACCGACCTACCGTAGTGACTGAGCCACCGGTACTCAGACTCACTTGAGGTCCTCAACCACTACCTGTCCCTCCGGACCGTACGACACTAAGTACCCCAGCGTTTCTCAACCTGTGTTGACTTGCTGACTTGACCTTGATTTGACTTCCTTATATTATTTCAGGGTCTAAGTTCAACCCTAACAGTGATTAACCGATTCACTCGAAACCATTAGACCCATTCCATACCCGGAACATAAGAAAAGACTTCTACTCACTTCACGTGTCGTATTACAGAATTAAGTGAATTTAATGGTTCTAATGTGAGAGAGTACACGTTGTTATGATACTCTGTTATATTCGTCACGCTTATAAAATTATATTTTAATGGCGTTGGTTCAAACACGTTTGTCATTTGCATTTCGTGACGTCTCAAACGGTATTGCGACTTTCTACTAGGGGAAAGAGAGAAAGAGAATTAAAAAAAATTTTCTTTAACGACGTTCCTCGTGTATAGTTGACACTGTACCGTCTTATAATAACTTTCGTTATAGATTTAACTTGTCTACGAGTCTGGGTTGAGGTAAACCCTCTAGTCCCCTTCAAAAAACGACAATAAACTCCCTCTTCTTTAACCCTTTATCGACACTAGACTGTCTCTTCCTTATGGTCACACAGAATCTGTAATTACATGAAGAACGGCGAATCAGTGATGTAGTGCAGAATAAGAAAACGCTGGGGAACCTGACATAGGACGGTCAGAGGAAACAGGCACCCCAAAAGGTCCGTTCTTATGACCTCACCCAGGTAGAGGAGGTTACCTAGAAGGGTGGGTCCCTAGTTCGAGCACTGAGGACGTTACTTTCCGCCCAAGAAATTGGTGGCTCGGTGGGACGTAATTGAATGATGGTTTACCACTATAAGTAAGGTGTCCCGAGTTCAACGATCAAGATTTACAACCCGAACCAAAACTTTTCTCTTAGACGTTTCTGTCATTTTGTATCGAGTGTCAAACGTAGAATTACTATGTAAACGTCTGTGTAAGGGCAGGACCAGTACTCCGAAAGCGGTGGTGCACCGGGGCCACTGTCAACCTAGGTGTTTGTCGTCAAGTAGTTAACTAACGTCCACAAAGGGGAACCTTTTACTTTTGACGTCCGTGTCTGGTGTTTCACTCCCTTTTAGCTAAGAGTTGTCGGTGTGCTAGACCACCGACTTATGTCGAAACCCTTTGTTTAAGAGAACGACATCGTAAATATTTATTTATATAAAGTGAATATATTATAGCCCGGTCTTTGTAGGTATCATTATCCCATGTATTTGACTTTTGCTTAGGGTTGTATAGATCTCTCCCCGTTTTGGGAAAAAGAATTCCTTATCTTTTATTATAGAGTTTTAGGAATACCTTTAGCAAGTACCAAAATAGTACAAATTCAAAACATCTTTTATGAAGAATTGTATATATCTTCTTGTTAAACCAGTCTTTTGGTAGGATATTACAAATATTAGAATTCGAGGGTTGAAACCCTAAAAATATATATAAAAGTTTAAGAGTTTATCTATGAACTATGTCAGTACCCGGGAACTGAAAAGTTCACTCTCAAAGAAGAAATATTTGTAGAAATCTGAAATTCACTTTTGGACACAAAAGGAGGAATAACTGGACAGACGGAAATAGAAAAGAACGAAACCGACGACTTCTAGTAAGATGGGTACGGCAAAAGGTAGTTGTAAAAAATGTGACACCGAGTCGACAGAACCTCAGATTTATCCGTCCCCAGACTAACGTTTCAAGTTGCAAACTTTTTATTGATGTTCACTACCTAATAAATAAGTCACTATTTAAATGTTTACATAATTACAAGTTTATGGAAAACTATTGGATCTTGGGACCCTTGGTCAAAGATCATCACGAAGAATCAAAGTTATATAAAGTATATTCCTGATATTAAGTGTCTTTAATAATTCTGTAGAAGTACAATCGTTTATAATATTGGTACTGAAGATCGAGATCCAGATTTAGATCTCGTCCTAAAGAATTGGAGTCGTGATAACTCTAAACCCCACAACAATACCCCAACAGGACACGAAACATCCCCAAAGGGTCCACTGAGACACCATTTCTTAGGTGGACTGTTAAGTCCTCTGCATCCAAACTAGGGACCCCCTCCTCTAGCGGACCTCTTCCTTTACCGTTGGGTGAGGTCGTGAGAACGAACTTTTTAAGTTACCTATCTCCTCGGACCGTCCGATGTCAGGTACCACAGTGTTTCTCAGTCTGACCTGACTTGTTGACTCGTACGCACGCGTAACATCCCAGAAATAGTAAGATCCTAAAATAGTAAAAGAAGACGTTTGGTCTATGATCCTCGTTAGGACGAGAGACGGTCGGGGTCCTAAGAACAGAGATTTAAAAGGGGACCCCAAGTTCTAGTAGGATCAATTCTTGGTGACTGGATCTCGGAAATAACTCCTTTACTAGAATGAAAGGAGAGAGACATGTATATAAGGTGGTCACCCTCGTCTTTTCGTACCTCGTTCTTAAGACTAGGAGGAAGAGTTTCAAACTCGTCAGCGAGTCAGTACACTGGGGTGTCTGACGTCGTGTGGTCTGAAGGGACAGGTAGTGGTTGAGGACCTCGGACAAGTTTGAGTACGGGTAACTCAGCCATTTCGGTAGGTTGGTAGAGTAGGAGACAACAGGGGAAGAGGAGGGCGGAAGTTAGAAAGGGTCGTAGTCCCAGAAAAGGTCACTCAGTCAAGAAGGGTAGTCCACCGGTCTCAAACTCTTGATACTGTTAAACCCTCTATCACGAGACTCAACCAAAATCACTAAAAAAAAAAGAAAAAGAAAGAGTGGTAAGAAATTAAAACCTGTTTAAAGAATGTACGACTCCTGAGAGTAAAGGAGTAAATACTTTCCTCATCATTCCCTTATTTCTTAGGACAAAGCAAGATGGATGGATGAAATGGGTAAATAAAGCTCCTACTTACCTTCACGTACGTTTATTATAGTTTTAAAATTTCGATTTTATAGTAGCTTTATACTTCATGTAACGAAAAGGTAGGGAAGACATCGAGTCACATTTTGAGAGAGGTCTTCGGGAAGGACTAATTCGACTGGAATTAAGGTTCAACGCATTGAGGAAGAAACCGTAAAAGAAGTCTCGGTCAAATACTCAGTAAGTTCCTTTATTCAGAGTAATGAAACATTAGTGTGGAGTAAACTCTGGGTTTGTCTTAATGTATCGGACTAGGAAGTGAAGTAAGTGATCTAAACCGAGGATTTCTACAAGCGACAAAGGCTTTGTTTTAGTCAAAAGTTTTCACCTTCTAAACAGTCAAAACGTCTGTGTCTTCTAACACAACGTCTGAGGTTTTTGTTGACGTGTCCTCTCCGAAGTATTCTAAGTGTCTGAATCTCTGTACACCTCAACTTATAACAAGTCGATTCCCAGCGAGACTTACACCCGCACACACGAGTTATCGAGGCAGCACAGACTGAGACACTGGGGTACCTGACATCGGACGTCCGAGGGGACAGACACCCTAAGAGGTCCGTTCTTAGGACGTCACTCAACGATAAGGGATGAGGTCCCCTAGAAGGACTGGGTCCCTATCTGGGACACAGAGGACGTACCGTCCAGCTAAGAAATGGCGACTCGGTGGTCCACTCGGGGAATAAACGGGGTGAGGGGGCAAATTTTGATGTGGAGTCCGGGGTCGACGGGTACGGATCGAGGCGAAGGGTGGGTAAAGACATCGTGATTGTTAGACGATTATGTAATATATTAGATTCACCATATGAAAAAATAAAGAGGAACAGACTAAGGGGGTCCTGTTATACTTGAGGTCCTTCTTACTCTCAGAAATTAAGAAAAAGACAAAATAAGGGACTACATAAGGTTCTCGGATCTGAAGAAGGTCGGGTATTCTTCTCAAGTCATTTATGAAAAATTTTATTGTTGTCAATTTAAAGTTATGTCTCAATGGAGAATCCATAGTCATTAGAATACAGAAAGACACTTAAATTTGAACGGACTCCAGTCCCCAACATGAAACGAGTATTAGGAACACCTTATTAATCTCGTATAAATATGTATGTCTCCCCCGACTTCTTTCCGAAGGGTCTACTACTCATAAATGTTTATATTAGAAACGTTTCGAGTAAAGTCACACCTCACTCAGATATTTCTGTGGAAAACTCTTGTGACTTATGATTACTTTGTCTGAATGTGTGCCGTGTTACTAGAACCTATTACATTGCGGGGACAAAGAAAGTGACTGATCGTTAATATTGTTACCTTTACAGTGGCACTGGTATACATGCTAACCATCTGTCTTTGTTACCACGTTTTTCGAACTGTAACATTTGTAGAAGGTCTCTCAATAAACTGTTGAAAGGGTCCCATCCGTCGTCATTGGTTTAATGAAAGTATTCGATCACCACTTTTACTCCTGTGACTACTGTGTTTTCCGCTATGAAGAATCTTTTAGCATCCTTTTCCCAGTGCCAAGACAGTTTAAACGTTTTGGGATCGTTACGCTCTCCGGCGACCCCGTACCTCGGCCATGTGTTCGGAACGACCGATTGACTACCGTGGAGGGCCCTCCACCCGACTCCCTCTGCAACAATCTACACCTTCGACTTGTCCCGTCTGTGTGTTAAAGAATTGGGGTCACTTCTACTCATCTTTGTCTACGACAACCTTAAGTCAAAACTTCCGAAATAAAGAAAGTAACTTTTTTTTTTTAATTTGATAATGAGTCCGTCATGTGCTTATTAGAAAGGAATGGAAGTTAAGACTAGGAAGAGGCATAGGTCTCTCTCGGTCAAAACAATACATTTAATGGAAGGTTAACTAAAAGATATATCAATGTACATTTCATATGTATTTATGTATGTTTGTGTGCTATGTGACCAGAATTTACATCCATTCATGTGGTATTATATGTATATTTGAACATTAAATAATAAAATAGATTAAGACACAAAACCTCTAGAAATAAACAGTAATGAATATTTGGGTAGAGTAAGAAATATTACCAATATATTATGAGGATTCTTCATATCTTATCGTCAAATACACTAATAAGGATAGAACTATATACCCCGAAGGGTCCACCGTGTCACTATTAGTTGGACGATTACGTCCTCTGTACTCTACGTCCAAGCTAGGGACCCAACCCTTCTGAGGAACCTCTATCTTTACCGTTGGATGAAGTCATAAGAACGGACCTCTTGGGGCACCTGTCTCCTCGGACCGCCCAAAATCAGGTACCCCAACGCTTCTCGACCTGTACTGACTCGTACGTGAGTAATGAGAGAACTATATGTGAACTCAATGAGAGTCGACAATTATGACTATATTTTGAATTTGTGAAGTGCGTACCCACGGTCGCAAAGACATCTTGTCTGAGAAGTCTTCGTCCCACCGACTGAAGATAAAGATATTTTGAAAATGGTTAAATACAAGGGTGGCTATCACAAACACAAAGAGAAGGCGTAAGAGAGTGGTTATGATTTATATTAGGCAAGAAAATTTTACAGGGTCAGACTATACATCTTTCTCTGTTGAAGACCAATGAAAACCGAACAAATAAAAAGTTTAGAAACTACTCAAACACCCCGAAGAAAAGACATACGGATAATCATTCACGTGACAAAAAAGAAATGGTAAATTGAAAAAAAAAGGGTAAAATGTAAAAAGGAAAAAAAAAAAACAGGAAGACAAAAGAGATTCTGTTTCCCAGGAAGTCGGAATCCCTCTTCACACCCTCTCTCTTCTCTGAGTCACGTAGGAGGTCGATTAAGATGAGCGGAAGTGAAGTTCCGTCTCCTTTGACTTCCCTCTTGAACATTCATCTCTGTGACCTAGTGATCGAAACCGACACACACACGGATACACGATTCAGTGGAGGCAGCACAGGTTGAGAAACGCTGGGGTACCTGACATCGGACGGTTCGAGGAGACAGGCACCCGAAGGGGTCCGTAATCATGACCTCACTTATCGGTAGGAGAAGACGTCCCCTAGAAGGGCTGCGTCCCTAGTTTGGGACCAGAGGACGTGACGTCCGACTAAGAAATGATGATCACGGTGGACCCTACAATGATCATCTTAACGATCCGAAAACCCCAAACAAATCGATACAAAACCATGACTATAGACTGGTGTGGGTGTATACGATTTATTAAATTAACAAGACCCAAATTTCGGTATTAAAAAGGGGGAATAAAGAGGACACGTCGACCATAACTCCTAAGATAAAACACTTCAGGTAAAAAAAGGGGGCAAAGACGAATTCCTGGGTCTGTCAAAGAGTCCAGTACCGCGACCCCCCACCCAACCACCTCTGTATGGTGTAAGAGAAGATCCATCCACTGAACGAGGACAAAAGGGCCACAGTAAGTCCAGGGGAGTGGACCGATCTAATGGATTAGATACAGTGTCTAACGGACGTAAATGAAAAAAAATTCGTCTTTTCCTTCACAACATTAAAAAGACCTCGAATTATAGACAGGGAGGGTTCAGTAGGTATAAGTACAGGTAATCGCATATGTAGGGTTTCCGTAGTAGTTCTCTACACAAAGTCCCAGTTCCCAAAAACCAAGGGGGGGTCCTGACACCTATGAATACCTCCGTCTTAAACACTCTGTTCTAATTCTTTAAGGGAGCCGAAACCGGTACTGTAAGATTCAAATAACGGGGAGAGACAGTTTTTATTAACGAGTCTCGTGGACAACCAGAGGACAACCAGAAATACTCACAAGGCGACTAGATAACGACCCATTGTTTAATAGAGTTTTGAGGAGAAATTTCGTCGTAGTAATTAAATCAAACGAGGACTTAGACGGACAACCACTCCGGTACTACCCCTATCGAGTGAGTACGGGGTGTGGGCAATACCCGAGGAAGTGAACCAACCACCCAATTCCGACGAGAACCCAGGGGAGGTCCTCTCCAAAGGGGGTTTCGACGAAGAGTGTGTGTCACCAACAACACAAATTCGGTTACAGAACCCTGGACCAGTGTCTTCAGTCGTGTCGTAGGGA
Organism: Capra ibex; assembly: GCA_006410555.1. Classification (NCBI taxonomy): domain Eukaryota; kingdom Metazoa; phylum Chordata; class Mammalia; order Artiodactyla; family Bovidae; genus Capra; species Capra ibex. Next base: position 222,147 of record SJYO01004349.1, on the reverse strand, counting down.
AGACGTCAGAGGACGCCGAGTTCGACAGGGGTTTGGGTCCACGTTCTCCTCCCTTGTTTGTGCGTGAAGATCCGCCCTTTGGAAGTTTCTTTAAGCCCTGGTATAAAATTTTACGGTATAGTTTTTCTTAGGAACAAATATTTTAAAGGGTTACGTAAGTGTACTCTGTTTAGACTCACGCAAAATCTTTTGAAAAGTAGAGTATGTACTTAAAAATCGTACGTGTTTATTTCGGTCTAAGTCCTGTTCCACGGACGTACGTGCTAGGCAGTGAGTCAACACAGGTTGAGAAACGTTGGGATACCCGATATCCTCGGTCGGGTCCCAGAAGACAGGTACCTGAAAAGGTCCTCACCAAACGGTAAAAGATGAGGTTCAAGTCAAGTCAACGAGTCACAGGTGGAGAGACGTTGGGATACTTGGCGTCGTGTGGTCCGGAGGGACAGGTACTGGTTGAGGGTATCAGATGGGTTTGGTTTCAGGTAACTCAGCCACTACGGTAGGTTGGTAAAGTAGGAGAAAACAGGGGAAAAGGAGCACGGGAGTTAGAAAGGGTCGTAGTCCCAGGAAAGTTTACTCAGTCGAGAAGCGTAGTCCACTGGTTTCCTAACCTCAAAGTCGAAGTTGTAGTCAGGAAGGTTGGTTGTGAGTCTTGAGTGGAGGAAATCCTACCTGACCAACCTAGAACGTCAGGTTCCCTGAAAATTCTCAGAAGAGGTTGTGGTGTCAAGTTTTCGTAGTTAAGAAGACACGAGTCGAAAGAAATATCGGGTTGAGAGTGTAGGTATGTACTGATGATCTTTTTGGTATCGGAACTGATCTGTCTGGAAACAACTGTTTCATTATAGAGACGAAAAATTATACGACAGATCCAACCAACATTGAAAGGAAGGTTCCTCATTTGCAGAAAATTAAAGTACCGATGTCAGTGGTAGACGTCACTAAAACCTCGGGGTCTTTTATTTCAGTCGGTGACAAAGGTGACAAAGGGTAGATAAACGGTACTTCACTACCCTGGTCTACGGTGCTAGAATCAAAAGACTTACAACTCGTAATTCGGTTGAAAAAGTGAGAGGAGAAAATGGAAGTAGTTCTCCGAGAAATCAAGAAGAAGTGACGAGGTTCCCTAGAAAGGTTGAGTCCCTAGTTCGGGTTCAGAGGATATAACCGTCGACCTAAGAAATGGTGACTCGGTGGACCCTTCGTCCGTATAATATCTATGACAATAACTTTAAATAAATATGGAGTTTTTTTGTTAGAAATGAGGATGACTCACGATTTCGTGTAAACTTCTTTATTTTTATTTTGAGTAACCTACCCAAAAATTTTTCAGTATGTGGGAGACCCACCTGAACCAATACTATATATCATGATCAGACAAGTTCTAAAGTCTCGACTACTTCACTATATAAGGACCAGTCAATCCCTGTAGGAGAATTTGACTAATTGTCCTATAAAATAGTCATTGAACATGGAACTTAGTGAAAATAAATAAATTACATGAAAGTCCTCTAAGTGACTCTTTAAGACGACCGTTTAAAAAGTTTGTTTACACTCGTAATTTCCCGTAGTCAGACTTTCGTCAAGTAAGATGGTTGGTGCAGATTACTGTACGAAAATCAGTTTAATGTTTCGGAGACAACCAAGATTTAAAAGGTTGAAAAAAATAATCAATTCAGGTCCATTATTTATAGTAATTCACGTATATATAAACACGTGCTTATAATTTTGAGTGAGATAAGAGAGGGTTCTTTGAACAGAGTCCTCGACGATACACGAAGACCTTAACAAAATGATATTGTTTCGTTTACAGTAAAAACCCCTTTCGTACCGAGTAAAGTTTTTCATACGACTTGTGGACACTTTATGTTACGAGTCTCCTGTCTTTGTCTCTAATATTTACCGTAAAAGTTGATAAAAGGTTGATGTAATCGTGTAAAACGGACCCAACCCTTAAGTCCATTGAAAAACAAATTACCCCATAGAATGTCTTACCCATCTAGAAGACATATGAGATACCCCGGGATGAAAACAAGTGTCATATTATTTTGGATAATTATAATTCTTCAGTCGAGGGGTGGGTGATCGTGTATGTGTGTGTATTGTTTAAGTAGTGAAACAATGGAAGTGTGGTACTGAGAGACATCTTTGTCGAGAAGGAGACTAAAAACATAATCTTCAAAAGGAAAGGTTCTTCGAGAACTGACACTACGAGCAGGAAGAGTTAGAAAGGACCCACCAGAGTCAGCACAGGTCGAGAAAACGTCGGACCACCTGACATCGGGAGGTCCGGAGAGACAGGTACCCCAAGAGGTCCGTTCTTGTGACCTCACCCAACGGTACGGGAGGAGGGCCCCTAGAAGGTCTGGGTCCCTAGCTTGGACTCAGAGAATACAGAGGACGTAACCGTCCACCCAAGAAATAGTAAGCGGGGTGGACCCTTCGGGTTCGTGGGAGTACCTGTGTAGGTCTCTGTTATAACTTAGACCCGTGAGGTGTCGGTCAGTTCCACTGTCCGTTAATTGATGGTGTTGGAGAACAAAAGGAAGAGATGAAAAGGTTTCAGGGTCCTTTGGAGTAATTATCAAAGGATTCGTGGGCAAAGAAAAATAGACCAGAACCTTGATGGGGGTTTAGGATAATCATCTTTCATTTAAGCTTTCACTCTAATGTCAAATGTTAAACGAAGTAAATCAAGTATGGACTCCGTATCCTTTAGTGTGTCCTACTTTTTAAATAAAAACCTCTAAACAGACTAAGAATTCAAGGACCAGAGTTGCTGATCAAACGTGATGGAGAATTTTGGACTCCGATTCTTCTAGTGACACGATTAAGATTTATGGGCTTTAACATTCCCGACAAAACGTGGGACCTGTATCCTCTCAAGGTGAGACAAATTACCGTAAACTAATTACTATCTATCTAAAACGGACTTTTGGTGTATCGTTTTATTTAGTAATCAAACTTGATAAAAACCTTTTTACGAAACGAACTACTTATTGTGTTTGATGGTAAATAACTTACAAGTGATTCACGATCAAAGAAGGGACCGGAAAAAGTACAAAGTCGAGGAAACTAGACGCATAGTTGGAATCCTCTCTTAATAATAATAAGTATGAAATACCTTCCTTTACTCCCTATTTTTTCAATTTCTAGATCAGTCTCTCGAATGTCCGTCGCCTTGAAGATCCTAATTGGATCCAAATCAAACCCGAGTAAAAGAACTAACTAATTTTTAGGTGGAAATCCTTATATTATAAAAACAACCTGGTAGTACGTTTTGTAATATTTTTAAGGAAAGGGAAAGAAAAGAATTTCAGACATTATAGTTCACGGAACTTTGTAATGATTAACCGAATAAATGATGAATCGTTACAATCAGAGAGTCAGTACAGACTGAGAAACACTGGGGTACCTGACATCGGACGGTCCGAGGAGACATGTACCTTAAGAGGTCCGTTCTTATGATCTTAGCCATCGGTACGGGAGGAGGTCCCACAGAAGGACTACGTCCCTACCTTGGACCCAGAGGACGTAACGTCCGTCAAAGAAATGGTAGACTCGGTGTTCCCCTAGTTTTCTTTAGACAAAGAGTACCAAGACCTTAGTCCCTCGGAAATCGAACACATCAGAAGAGTCTGGTACCTAACATGGGTACAGGGGGCTTGACCGTCTGTCTAAGAATTGGTAACCTGGTGGTCTCTACAGGTTTAAAGTTGAGAAGGAAGTTCGTCCTTGTTTGCGGAAGTGGTCCCTCGTAAATCGTTACTGACCTTTGTTAAAACTGAGAATATTGACCCTTTCTTCCCCTAAGAGGACCGGAGAGTACCCACCTCCCATCCCTACGACGATGTGTAGGACGTGTCCTGTCGGAGGTGGTGTTTCTTAAAAGACCGGGGTTTACAGTTATCACCACCGTATCTCTTTAGAGCTCTCAGAGAACCTGTCGTTCTAGTTTGATCAATTAGGATTTCCGTTGGTTGGGACTTATAAGAAACCTTTCTGACTACGACTTCGACTTCGAGGTTATGAAACCGGTGGACTACCCTTCTTGACTGAGTGACCGTTTCTGACACTACGACACTTTCTAACTCTCGTCCGCCTCGTCCCCCATTGTCTCCTACTCTACCAACCTACCGTAGTAGTTGAGTTATCTGCACTCAGACTCGTTTTAGACCCTCTGTCAGATCCTGTCCCTTCGGACCGTACTACGACAGGTACCCCAGGGTTTTTCAGTCTGTACCGAATCACTGACTTGTTACCGTCTCCTTAGACTGAGATCTTTTAACGTAAAAAAGTTAGAGAATTATGTTGTAAAAGTCATATTATTTGTTCTGTCTAGTCTAAGGGGTTTGTTATCTGATTATTTAATTAAAACCAACGATCCTCTAAAAAAAAACCGACCATTTTATTTTATTTAAACTAGAACCAGGGTGATCTGAAAGTGTCGGTTACCGATAAAGATGTTTTTTCTTTTTTCGAAAAGTAGTTAACTTAATATCTTTTTATTGATACTATGGTACTCAATATTGATTGTTACTAGATTAAATGGATATATGTATGTACAAACACATAAAAAATTTTGTATAAACTGATTCACTCTTTACGTATCTTCAAGAAAAAAAAAAAAAATTGTCTGTACCTTTGGTCACCAAAGATTCTGGGTTTATCCTACTAAAGATTTAAAGATTACACTTCATCGAGTCAACACAGACTGAGAAGACTGGGGTACCTGACGTCGGGCGGTCCGAGTGGACAGGTACCCTAAAAGGTCCGTTCTCATGACCTCACCCAACGGTAAAGGAAGAGGTTTAAAGAGTACGACGATGACGATTCAGCGAAGTCAGCACAGGCTGAGACACGCTGGGGTATCTGTCGTCGGGTGGTCCGAGGGGGCAGGGACCCTAAGAGGTCCGTTCTTGTGACCTCACCCACCGGTAAAGGAAGAGGTTACGTACTTCCATTTTTCTCTTTCACTTCAGCGAGTCAGTACAGACTGAGAATCGCTGGGGTACCTGACGTCGGATGGTCCGAGGAGGCGGGTACCCTAAAAGGTCCGTTCTCATGACCTCACCCCACAGTAAAAGAAGAGGTTTAAAGAGTATAGATGAGTAATTAAGTAAAAAGTAGAGTTCTCGAATCCTTACTCTTCGTTCGTGAGGTTCCTGATGATGTTAAATCAGGAAAGGATGTTATTAAAAAAAAAAGGGACGTTGTCAACGTAAAGACAAATACCAACTTTTTACTGACTTACGTGGATTGTAGATTTATTACCATTTATTTTAAAGACCTATCTTAAGAACAACGGTGGAGTCGAAGTAAGTCAATCTGTCATCCCAAAAGGAATGCTTTATAAGTGATGTTTTCCACTTCCGTGATTTCGATAGGTCAGGACTATTTACTATAAGGGTCCCCGGGGACTTCGTTATCGTCTGGGTCCAGACTTATCGACTAGACACTGTAATTGGGACTCCAGTAGAAGGAGGTGGTAGAGACGTAAGTACGAGTCGTAAGAGTCACGAGGCACTTCGTTCGTGATTGAAAGTTCCCAGGGCCACAATACAATACACACGTCCCACGTCACTACTTGTTACTAATTCTTCTGTCTTACGGACGACAAGTCCTCGATAAGTCTATCTCCTTCTACCCTAAATTTTCATTCGAGACTAGTGTTATTCACGAAAGATTCTCCTTCACTCCGACCTCTTCAAGTGATCCCTGTTCAGTACTTTCAGAACCAATGGTAGAGTGCAGCAAACTTAGAATAACAACCTACTACACCACAGTCGCATCCCAAAATTGGTTTCTTCGTTTTATTTCTCTAAACGTGAAACCTTTACATTGACTGACGCAGGACCCTAATTATACATGTTCTCCAGGTCTCCTACTCCAAACCGTCGACCACGTTACTACGTCCACCCTCTACTGACCCACACGAAGCTCTCCACCATTCCTCTTTTATCTAAGCTCTCTACAGTACCACCTTCTTAAGTCTTCTGAACCACCGACTAATTCACAACGTCCACTTTTTTTTGTTCCTTCTTTATCACGGGTCCCTGTACTCGACTTGTTTACCTATCTATTATGAATTTTTTTTTTTCCGTATAAAACTCCTTTCTGAAAACAAAAGGATAAGGGTCTCTACACTTATACATAGATACAAAATGGTCTACCTGACAGGTCATCTTTGAACTTATAGTCTCAGACTAGAGATCCTCCTCTACCCGACCTCTCTATCTGAACCCCAGGTTTGTATTCATCAACGCACCACTCTGGTTTCCTGAATTGAACGTGACGGACCACGCATTATCGTCTCTACTCTCTTCAAATCTTCAAACCCTTAGAAAGATTTAGAAAAACAAAATCACAAAGAGGTACTTCTCTACCCGAAAGACTTTCAGGAATTCATCTTACTTTACTCTTACATCCGTGTGTGAGTCAGACTTCAATTAAATTGACTGTTAACATACACGACAACACGATTACTACTTTTAGTCTGTTTTGTTTTTGTTCACTAGACTCAAATTTCTTTCCGTGTTAACCACGGACAACCTATCACGCCGTATATATTTCCCAAGAGTTTAACAGTTCGTGAAGAAAGTAGAAGGCGGATGACAGTAAGATTGAATAGAGGATAGATAGTCTTTAAAGGTCTTCCGTAGGAGTGACTGAATTTATAACGATTAACGTCTTTGAGTGACATAAAGGAAGAAGAAAAATTCTGTAATGTAGGAAGGGGAAGAAGTTTAATTTCTATTTTAGAACCAAGTTCAGTTGTAAAGACTCTCTTCAAACTTACGAGTACCTCGGTATTTTACTTCCAATTTTTTTTTATTTCTTTTTCCTTTTTTGTTGACATTCAACGAAACAGAGATATTTCTTAATTTTGACGTGCATCATACACCAACAAGTAACACCCCTTTGTATGAATTCGTAAACGTATTAAAAAAAGGATTCATAAATAACTGACTTTGTATACGGTTAGTTAAAGTCTCATTTCCAACCCTTTAATCCCGGTAAATTGCTAAACACTCTTATTCATCGGTCGACGATCGTGGGCTACTACCACTGCTAAAAACCAACAAATTGGTCCGTGAACCCATGTGTTTAAGGGACGTACCTCGGAGATCCTAAGATAAAGACGAGAGAGAACTCGGATCTCACTGTTAGCACTATTTAACATAGTGTGACACTCCACCAGACACTACTGTTGTTTAAAGGTGATTCCTGACATTGAGTTGGAGGTTTGGACACGAGACTATTTTGTGAATCTTTACACGTTAACAGAGGAGAAACAAGAGAGAAGAAAGGGAAAACAGAAACAATCTTCTTTTTTTCTTTGTTTGTTTATTCCTTGATTTTGCACACAACCGTTGTCATTACAAAAGATCTCTCTGTAATCCCAAGTTACTATAATAGACATAGATATAGATGAAAATAAATAGTTAGTAATAAAATAGTTTTAAAAAAAATTAATGAGTCAAAATTTCACCTTCTTCATACGAAGGGCCCACCGCGATCACGATTTCTTGGACGGTTACGTCCCCTGTATTCTCTGCACCCCAGCTAGGGACCTAACTCTTCTAGGGGACCTCCTCCCGTACCGTTGGGTAAGGTTATAAGAACGGACCTCTTAGGCGTATTTGTCTCCTCGGACCACCCGACACCGGATATCCCAGTATTTCTCAGTTTGTACCGACTTTGCTGAAGTGTGTGTACTTTTGACCTTCTTTCACCTTTTACTTATTTGTCCTTAAACTTTTAATGTTCACCGTATTTACCACCTCAATCCTTTAGATGTCCAATTTTTTTTTTATCTACCGTCGATAACTCTTTACCCGTTAATGTGTAAATGTGACTTAAGAGACATCTGCATCGGGTCACCAATCATACAACCATTAATGGACATAGTCTCTCCGATTAAATAAAGTAATTGACTTCTACGTTGACAAACCCCCAATTTACCTAGTGAACTGACACCCGATTCGGACAATAAGCCAGTTTCACTCGTTTTAACCAGAAGCATTTCCTCTTTATTTTACTGAACGGTTAAAAATAATAACTTAAAGAACAAAGTTAGTAATACTGACACACCATAAGAACAGAAAAAAGAGGAGACTCAGACGAGTTCTGGAACCGTTTAATGAAAAGACTTTATTAGAAGGGTGGGACCTCCTTTCAAGTCTCTTAAAACCTTTGTAACCCTTTAGAGTTCTACATCAAGTCCGATGAGACATCTACTTTTCTCCAGGGGTCCGACAAAGAGTATAACTGTCAAAAGGTCCATCCTGCGGAATTTCTCAGAAGTAATTCTGTTGTACCAAGGAAACACACGGAACTCTTCTTCATCCTAATATAATCGATACCGATGGGCTAAGGATGAATAAGTGAGTAACTAAGTAAGTAAGAAGACTGTCCACAAATGATAGTCAATCAACATGACGTACTCGTGACACCCTAAACGTCTCTTTATAGTCATGTTGTGGACCTGGTGTGAGAGGTCCTCAGATGTTTGAATAAAAAAGATAGTACATAAAAATATGTTTTAGGGTTGGGGATGATAGGCTTCTCTGACTCTCTGAGGATTAATCCACGTACGATTTAGCGAAATCAGTATATGCTGAGAAACACTGGGATACCTGACATCGGGTGGTCCGAGGAGACAAGTACCTAAAGAGTCTGTTCCTAAGACCTTGTCTTACTCAATGGTAGAAGAGGTTTTTCGACTAATTCGTAATGAATTCATTGACCTGATATAAGAAAGATGCAGTCTAGTACAAAATTTTCATAGACTTATTAATTTATCTAACAACAAAACAACGATTCGACACGGACTGAGAAAACGTTGGGGTACCTGACATCGAGTGGTCCCAGGAAACAGGTACTCTAAAGGGTCCATTCTTATGACCCCACCCAACGGCGAAGGAAGAGGTTTTATGACTAATTTTTAATATTTATTATCTTTTACATTAACTACTCCACTCTTTTAATACATTTTACTTACAAATACTTCTTTTTCGGTAATACCCGATCTGACACAGAAAACATTTTAAATATACACACACGTTCGATTCAGTGAAGTCAGCAAAACTTGAGAAACGTTGTGCTACCTGACATCGTGTGGGCTGAGGAGACAGGAACCCTAAGAGGTCCGTTGTTATAACCTCACCCAACGGTACGTAAGGAGGTTCCCTAGAAGGGTTGGATCCCTAGTTTGGGTGAAGAGAATTCAAAGGAGGAAACCGTCTACCCAAGAAATAGTGATCGTGGTGGACCCTTCGGACAATTTAAGTATATAACTTCAGGATTATGGGTCATGTATATATCCTACACCGACACATACCTCTGGTCTAGAAAATGTCTTCATTAATTTAATTTTACTCCAGTAATCCCGTTCGGGGTTAGATTATGCTGAATAACCTTCTTCTTTCCTGTACCTGTGTATTCTTCTACAATCACTCTGGGTCTTCTTCTGTCAGTACACGTTCGGTGTCTCTCTTCGGAGTCCTCTGGGGTTCGGACGGTTGGTGAACTTGAAGGTCGGAGGTCTTGACATTCTTTCATTTAAACCACTAAATTCGGTGCACCAGACACTATGATACAGTGTCATCTGGATTCTTTGATTATGGTGGGTTCTGAACTTTTCACTCAAGTTTCATTAATCACTAGTTTATAACACATATGAAGTAAAATCATTTACACGTCACCTGTCATTAAATAGGTCATGAAACGATGTACTTTAATTATCGACCGTTCTTATTAATGTCCCAGAATTCATATTAATGTTCGTATTAACGATTCAGTACAGGTCGAGAAACACTGGGCTACCTCACGTTATACGGTCCGAAGGGACAGGAAGTAATAGAGGACCTCAGACGAGTCCGAGTACAGGTAACTCAGCCACTACAGTAAATTGGTAGAGTATGTACCATCCATGGACTTTGTGTGTGTGTGTGTACGTGTGTATGTGTGTGTGTGTGTGTGTGTGTGTGTGTGTGTGTGTGTGTTTGGATGTCAGTTCACCCCTTACCGAAAATTCTGACAACACTCACTTTCAGTCAGTACCGGCTGAGAAACACTGGAGTACCTGATATGCGAGGTACCTTAAGAGGTCCGGTCTTATACCCTCACCCAACGATACGGGAGGAGGTCTCCTAGAAGGGTTGGGTCCCTGACTTGGGTTTTACCGTTGGGTGAGGTCATAAGAACGGACCTCTTAGGGTCCCTGTCTCCTCGGATCACCCGACGGCAGATACCCCAGTGTGTCTCAGCCTGTGCTGCCTTCACTGAATCGTCATCGTCGTCGAGGACGTAACGTCTACTTAAGAAATGGTCGACTCGGTGTTCCCTTCACATTCTGACCATCAACTCTTATTACTATTACTATTGTCACTGTTATTACTGACACATGAAGCACTGAAGGGACACGATCTATATCTTACTTCATAACGGTGTGGGAAAATAATTTCTAAAAATAAAGACAGTATGACCTCCTAGACCCCGAGTCTCTTTAATTTAGAAAATAAGTGGATTCTAGAGTGTCGATTTTTAGTCTGTATTAAGACTCGGGATTGAATTTCGTGAATGCAGACTTCCTTGTCTTCACTGCTTGTCTTCACTGCTAACGGTAAGAAGATTCCACGATCCTTCGTCCCTCAAGGTTTTTAAGGGGTCAGGGTTCCCTCCGGTCCCTACACGGGGTCCTGAGTGATTACGACGACCCCTGTGTGACCCAAAAGTGCCGATGGTTCTCGCGACTCTAGGTGTCTTCGACGAGTCTGGACCCTCGACAGGAACCTCTCAAGAGAATGAGACGGGAGACGGTACTTAAAGTCTGATAATCCTTCAATAGAAAGAAGGAGGACTTTGGAGTGGGTCGGTGAACCTCTACTCGAACGTTATCTGGAAAGGACATGGATTAACGAGATTTTGTAAGGTATCCTTAACAACGATTCCAGAAACGTTCCAGTGTCGGTTTACACACTTTATTCGTCCTCCTGGTGTGAACTTAAACGTAAATTTACGTAAAATTAAACGTATTTTCAGATAATAATACGGAAAACTTATATGTAAAAATATTAACAAGAAAAAATTTCGACAGTAAATAAAAAAAATATGAAAGAAGGAAAGGAAAAGTCAGGAAGGGTTCTAAAGACGTAAGAAAGTTTATTAAGGAAAACACTGGGTCAGTGCTGCGAAAATGTCTTTCTCGAGTCCTCCTCCGTACAACCGTGGTAGGAACCAAGAAAAAGAAGTAGTCTTTTTAGGTGAATGTGTGAGAAGAAGGGACAAGGACAAATCACAGACGGGAGGAGTCACTAACAATTCGGGTGACGACAAACTACTTTTAACGTAGTCCTTTCCTTCTTAAATAAGTTTTGGTGGTACTACCCGAATTCTGATGGCGTCATCCTCTCTCTCTAACTTGAGTTAAGATACCTTGACTTTTTACCCTCTCAAAAATTCACCACCGTTCTCGATCACACTTACACGACTCACGTCTTCCCTCCCTAAAGCAGTTACACTAATCCGTAGACACAAACGATCAACCACGTCGGATGGTCCGAAGGGACAGGAAGTGATAGGGACCTCAAACGAGTGTGAGTACAGGTGACTCAACTATTACGGTAGGTTGGTAGAGTAGGAGACAGTGGGGGAAGAGGAGGACGGAAGTTAGAAAGGGTCGTAGTCCCAGAAAAGGTTACTCAGCCGAGAAGCGTATTCCACCGGTTTCATAACCTCGAAGTCGAAGTCAGAAAGGTCACTTATAAGTCCCAACTAAAGTAAATCCTGAATGATCAAACTAAAGGCACGTCAGGTTCCCCGAGAGTTCTCAGAAGAGGTCGTGGTGTCAAGTTTTCGTAGTTAAGAAACCGAGAGTCGAAAGAAATATCAGGAAGTTTCAGAAGGTCCCGGAACTCTTTGTGTATTAACCCGATATTTTAACTGTTCTCCGACCCTCTTTTTCCCCCGGGTATCAGTCCATCTTTCGAAAGATGTCAAATCGTTCCTTTTATTTCTGGGAGTCCAGGTACGTGTGTCGTTATAATTTCGTCGGTGGGTTGTAGAAGGGATAGAGACTGAAAATGAAGGAAAATAGTCGTGGAGACTACACACCTTGAGGAGTCTAATAAAATGATTACACCTCTCTTTTCTTCAGTCTCGAACTCAAAATGTAGGTCTTCAAATTTTATTCGTAGATGAGAAGTTTTGATACCATTTATCCTCAGGAGTGGACGGTTAATTCTCGAAAGTTCCTATAAAGGTGTAAAATCTATAAACTCTTCCCATAACCAAGGAAGAAGAAAAAATTCAGGAGACGTCCTTTAGAGATGACCACCAGTATTACTAAAGTTGGTCGGAACTCGGTGATGTAACGTCTTTTTCACTTTCTTCGAGTCAACACAGGCTGAAACACTGGGACATCGGACACCGGAAGGTCCAAGGAGACAGGTACCTTAAGAGGTCCGGTCTTATGACCTCACCCATCGGTAAGGGGAAAGGTCCCCTAGAAGGTCTAGGTTCTTAACTAGACCCAGAAGACGTAACGTCCTTCTAAGAAATGGTAGACTCAGTCGTCCCTTCGGGGACACCAAAACTACGATCGTATATGACTGTGAATATTCATCCATAGTCAGTATGACATATTTTTCGTTTCACTTTACTACTCTTCATATAACTAAAAGAATCTCAGTGGGTTTATCACTATGGAACCCCTTCAATTTAGAAAATATCGAATCAAGATGGTAAATGACAGAGGTACTGGAAACGGTTTAATAAGTTGAAGAAACACCGACTAAAAGGAGTAGATATTTTTCACTTGTTTATTATTATTCTTTCTTCGACTTTGAAGTTATGAAACCGGTGGACTACGGTTTCTTGACTGAGTAAGCTTTTCTGGGACCACGACCCTTTCTAACTTCCGTCCGCCTCTTCCCCTACTGTCTCCTACTCTACCAACCTACCGTAGTGGTTGAGTTACTTGAACTTATTTGAGACCCTCAACCACTACCTGTCCCTCCGAACCACACAACGTCAGGCACCTCAACGTTTCTCAGTCTGTGTTGACTCGCCGATTTGACTTGACTTGACTTGACTTATCCCATCAATCCTCTTCGACTACGTTTTTATTAGGTGTATATCGTACGACTTCTAATGACTCGTGGTCCTTTGTGAACTATTTGAAATCCTTAATACTAAGTGACCGATTGAAACCCAAGACGGACTAAGATTTTGAGTGCGAACGAAAAAGGGACAGTACTACAGTGGATATAATGACATTAGAGAAGTCAGTAGAACTCTAAACCAACTTTCACAAAAACAATTTGTAGTTTAAGATTTCCGTATTTCCCATGTATCCCTAATGTTTACCGTAAACAAAAAGAGGACTGAGACAAAAGGTCTATCTGAAATAAAAAGAGTTATAGTCTAAGAACGTCTTGAATCTCACAAAATATGGTCAACAGGTCCGTAATTTTATTTGAGACATCAATGGACTACAGACCCAACTAATAAAAAACAAGACACTTCAAGTATTCTCGTTCTTTTTTCATTTGAAAATAAGTAACTTAAAACCGTCGGATCTAGTACTACCGTTATATATAAGTTAATGACATTAACTTAAATACTGAGAAAAGAAGAACTGAGAGAAACTCAATGTAGAAGGGAAATAGGTTAAGTAACAAGAGAAAAGACACAAGGAATTCTAAAGGGAAGACTGAAATACTTATAGATTAGGATTAAATACAGGTGACTCGTATTCTATGAACTGTTCTACAAAGAGGTAGGAATCAGTAGACCCGTAACCTCCATGGATAAAAAGTGTTATCTTCACTTTTTGAAAAGTGTTGACCCGATATAAAGTACCTATTGAACTTGTCTTATAGTTAAGCTGACGAAGAGTGGATTTTTCACATAGACAAAAGCTAAAATAAAAAAAGTCCTCTTGTCTCACTGATTACAAATAAAACTAGAACTTATAGTCGTCGAGTCTTATAAACTTTCTTTCGTCCAAATGTGGGGTTAATAATTTTATTAAGACTCTATAAAACAAACAAAAACTTATACACTATGACAATTAAAGAAAGCCGCTTTACTTTGTGTTTAAAATTGCCCCACCAGTCTCCGATTTACGACAGTAAGTCACAGTCGTAACTCTAAAACCCGTAACAAGGTTGTCTAGCATTAGACTCTCTATTACTGAAGTCACGACAAAAAGGGTCGACAAGTATGGTCACCCTTGTCGACGGTAACAATGTGAACATTTGAGATACGAACCGTCTTGAACACTACCTCAGACTTTTACGTCAAAAACAAACGTCCAAAGAAAGGGACGTACCGTTTTAACACAAGTCTAAATTTTGTCCTCGTCATACTGCCCGGACCAACTGTTATTGTCGGATCCTCTGTACCCTTCTTAAATTTAACACGAATGTCTGTAGTGGAACCTAAAAGAGAAATAGGATCAACTCACTTAGTAAACACTATGTGAATAAACTTATTAGAACAGAATGTGCATTTTTTTTTTTTAGAGTTCCTGTTTACTTCCACTCACTTCGGGTATCAGACAGTACAACCCTCTATATTCTAATCCAGTCTTTGAAAACGATTAAAAACACTTACTCCGAAGGGGTAGTCTCTAAGTGGTAGACAGTGGACCCGGGGAAACATGGGTTACGGTTTGGCCCTTCTGTCGACCTGAACTAATCTCCACGTATGTTTTTCCGAAAGGGACCCACTCCGGACAGAAGTCTTTCCCTTGACTTGGTGTCGGAAACCAGAGTAATCGGAGTACAAGATGGTCGACCGAGATCCTTCTTAATTATACGTTGGACTTTACTAAAGAGACTTACTAGTTTTTATTTTCTTTTGCCTAAACTTAGTTTCATAGAAAAGAAAAAAAAAAAAAATTGGACTCATGATAACATAAGTTTCTTGGAAGTTTAAAGGACGGAGTATTTAGTATGACACCGGGATCTGTAGAGTGGTCTACAGTCTGTACAGTCTATCTGTTGAAGTCCTAATAGTCCAACACCCGCCACGACCAGACTGATTCCTCGAAAGAAGAAGTAATAAGAATAGTATTTTTGGATCTTCAAAACGGTCTGACAGTGTCACAAAGTTCGGGAAAACTTCGATAGTCATGTAAACGTTCTCTGAAGTTAGAATGGAAATAGCTCTGATGAAAATTTTTCTGTCTTAAAGTTTACCTTTGGAGACTATTTTCCTCTACAGGCTTTGAGTTATTTACACCTGGAACAGGTCCTGAAGAAGACCCGAGGGAAGAGAAAAAATGAAGGAGAGAACCTGAAAGGTGGAGTTTTCTTATGAGTCTTAGACCAAAATCTTAGATAAGATTAGCGGTTAGAAAGTAGACGAGGGGTTACCTTGAAAGTTAAACGTATTTAGGAAGCGAAGTAGTTTAACGTCTCGTAGAGGGTAGTTGATGTAATAAAACCTTTCACCAAAAGGGAAAACTGAGAACAAAGAAGATCACGTCAAAGGAAAGGAGTCAGTGAGTTCAAATTTAGATCCAGTACTAAAGAACAGTCGGAGAAAGTGAACCGACATACGAGGGATTCATGGTCTTAACAGTAGGAAAAAAGAGGTCACGGACGACGTCAAGAACGGCGTGACGTCAACAACTTATTTGTAAAAACCTTATTTACTTATATATATATATAAATTGGAAAGGAACGAGACTATGAGAAGAATACTCATTTCTTTAACTTATCTATTAGTTTCTTAAACTTACGTTTTTAGTTTTTAACATTTTACATATCTTCCTTTTCAGAGAAAGTGAGAGTAGGAGGTGACGTGTCGACAGGGGAGTGGTATTAGTCTCCAAGTCGAGTCAAGTGAACGAATGAGTATACACTGAGAAACACTAGGGTACCTGACGTCATATAGTCCGAAGGGGACAGGTAGTGGTTGAGGACCTCGAACGAATCCTAATTGACCAACCTAGAGGGACATCAGGTTCTCTGAGAGTTCTCAGAAGAGGTTGTGGTGTTGAGTTTTAGTAGTTAAGAAATCCCGAGTCGAAAGAAATACCAGGTTGAGAGTGTAAGTATGTACTGATGACCTTTTTGGTAACGAAACTGATCTACCTAGAAACAACTGTTTCATTACGGAGACGAAAAATTATACGATTCAACTAGTATCGAAAAGAAGGTTCCTCGTTCGTAGAAAATTAAAGTACCGACGTCAGTGGTAAACGACACTAAAACCTTGGGTTCTTTTATTTCAGACAGTGACAAAGGTAACAAAGGGGTAGATAAATAGTACTTCACTACCCTGGGCTACGGTACTAGAAGTAAATAACTTACAACTTAAAAAAAATTTTTTAAAAAATTAAAAAAAATAAAAAATTTAAAATTTTAGAAATTAAGAATGTACGCAAGGGTTTGTACTTGGGGGGAGGGTGGAGGGAGGGGTGTTGTAGAGAGACCCAGTAGGGGTACGTGGTCGGGGTTCGTACGACGTGGGATGCAGTCTGTACCTGACCGCTAAGTTAAGAATGTACTGTCATATGTACAATCTTAAGGGACTTACAACTTAAAATTCGGTCAAAAAAGTGAGAGCAGAAAGTGAAAGTATTAGTCTCCTTTCGTGATCAAAGAGTACGAGGAAGGTCTCAAAGTGAAACACGTGTGGTTGTACATGCGGACGTATAGGAAAAAAAACCACACGTAAGAAAAGACACACACGGAGTGTGTGGTATGTGTGATGAGAGAGATAGAACGAGAAAGGAACTTTATAGAACCTTTATAAAGGAGAAAAGTTTAAATTATACATAGTCTAAGATAATAATCCTCAATTAGCAAACCCAACAAAGCGTGACTACTCGGAAACTTATTAAAGGTTAGGACACGAGTATCTCCTACGAAGTCGTTTTTTGAAACGTAGAGTGCAGACACATCCATTCAAGGGTCTTGTAATAGCGACCCAAGATCCAGGTTGAACTATCATTACTGTGACACTTTAACAAGAGACCTTCCTACCACGATTAAATAAGGTCGTTACATCCTGTCATAGATATCGAAGTAGTGAATACTCATTCAATAGTCTTATATATATATAAAGGAATTTATGAACCTCTTTTTAGAATAAAGTCATTTTGAAGTCGTTCATTAAGTATATAACATACACTTCGATTTGTAAAAAAGTGTACCAATTAATAAACATAAAAGAAAAAACAAACACTTGAGATAAGTATAAGAAAGAACCCAACCAAAGAATAATTTATTTTATAGATCCGAACTAGGAACACCATTCAAACTGGGACGAAGAAGGACGGTGGAGAACTGAAACAAAAACTACTTGGAACATGTAATTCTATCAAAACTAAAAATCCATCAATTTAACTAGTCTGAGAAGTAAATCCTAAAAACCCAAAACTCAGAATTTTTTTGTAAAGTGTAAAGTTATAATACCCACGAAGGAGTCACCAAGTACCCATTTATTAGGTGGACGTTACGTCCTCTCCACCCAAGTCAGAAACCAAACCCTTTTAGTGGAGTTCCTCCCACACCGTCCTGTCAGGTCATAAGAACGGATCCTTTAAAGTACCTCTCTCCTCTGAGCGCCCGATCTCCGGTACTCCAGCGTTTCTCAACTTCGTTGACTTGTTGACTTGTGTATATGTGTCGGTACAAAAAGGAGATAATCAAGTACCGAGTGAATAAAGTGTATTTATAGACTAGTGACCTATAAATAGCACCACATATCACTTCACACACCTAGGTTGAACTAAAAAAAGGGGTTTACAGATGGATCAATAAGACTGGTAAATAACTTGTAAAAAAAGAGTCACTAAGTATCATTTACGAGTTATTCATAATAAAGGACAGGAGATACCGTACTGGTATTCCATGAACTTTTATATATCAAAATTTTATTATCATTTTAAATTTAATAGATTTAGATCCGATACACACACAATCAACGAGTCAGTACAGGTTGAGAAACGTTGGGGTACCTGACATCGGGAGGTCCGAGGAGACAGGTACCTTAAGAGGTCCGTTCTTATGATCTCACCCATCGGTAAGGGAAGAAGTCCCCCAGAAGGGTTAGGTCCCCAGCTTAGGTATAGAGGACGTAACCTCTACTTTAGAAAATAAAGATCTTGTACCAACGAATATATTATTGTCGTCGTGTCTTTGGGATCTCGGTCTTACAAAAGACCTACACCCGCTAGTGATGAGTGAGTAGATACATACTGAATATTCTTTGGGAGTAGGTTGTGCATACCAAGGAGGATGTTGTTATCAGGTCTTCGTCATAAAACATCGATTGGAAAATCACTGGCTCAAGACCCCTTTTCGGTACTGTGATATCAAAAACCGTGATCCGTCATAGACGTGTCATCGTTTCAACCGTTATAAATTTTGTTACAAGAGACTTGTTGAAATACACAGTGACAAACTCTGTACATTCAAAATATACAGTGAGAATTTCCTGTATACCATAAACGTGTAGGATTAATACTTCTCTTTTATTTCTTAAGGATTGGGAACTGACATTACGATTTAGACAATGATTATGATTGAGATTTAATTTAGAATCGGAACAGACAGACCTTCCCTTCTAAACGAATATTAATGTGTTTCGTCGTCTTACCCTTAGCACCTTCTCGGTCGTCTTTCGTAAAATGTGTGTATTAGAGTAAACTCGGAGTGTGATCGGGAAACTTTATCCGTAAAAGGGTGATAAATACCTACCGCTTTGACCTCAAGTCACTACCATTTATTTATGTCCGTTACTCTGGGTTCTTATTTTACAATTCGGACCTAAACTAATGTTCGGACGAACACGGGTTTGAGAACAAGGGAGGTAGTCTGCCGTGATTAAATGACACCTAATAGACACATACGAAGTCACATAAGGGGTTCGTTGACTTCGAATGACAAACTTTTGGATGTGAAAATTACTAATTAAACATTCTTTTAGGAAGATTATAGGTTGAATAGAATTTCCCCCAATAACGATACGTGTGGAAAATTCGATAATGTAAACGGAAGGGTAGTTATTTCCAAAGAGGATTGACACCCAAAAAAAAACAAACAAAACAAAAACAATTTCACTTAAAAGACACTAAAAATAAAAGATGTATAACGTTTGTACCTGTCATTATGGATAGAGTGTCTTAATAACACAGTTAAATTACTTTCCGTATTTTTACGAAATTTTATTTTTTATTTATAATCGATTATTAGAAAACGGTGGTTTTATATTTCTAAAGTAGTAATTTTTAAAGACGTCTATCTAACTCGCTGTCTGGTATAACAACCCATAAATGAATGGACAAACGTACACCGAGTCACCTATACTGTCATATAAAAGTGATAAACGAAACTAACCTGTCCTTCCCCATGTGCGTCGGGAAACCACACTGACAAACACACAAGTACACACACACCACACACCGTTTCCGGACAGATACAAGATAAAAATAAATATATAAACAGTCACGTTTCTTGAGAAAGAAAGGAAGAAAAAGTTGACTTTAGTCAAGTCAAGTCAAGTCAAGTCAGCGAGTCAACACGGGCTGAGAAACGCTGGGGTACTTAGCGTCGTGCAATCGGGAGGGACAGGTAGTGGTCGAGGGCATCAAGTGAGTCTGAGCGCAGGTAACTCAGTCACTACGGTAGGTCGGTAGAGTAGGAAACAGTAGGGGAAGACGAGGACGGGGGTTCGGGAGGGTCGTAGTCTCAGAAAAGGTTACTCAGTTGAGAAGCGTACTCCACCGGTTTCATGATCTCAAAGTCGAAGTCGTAGTAAGGGAGGTTTCTTTAGGGTCCCAACTAGAGGAAGTCTTACCTGACCAACCTAGAGGAACGTCAGGTTCCCTGAGAGTTCTCAGAAGAGGTTGTGGTGTCAAGTTTTCGTAGTTAAGAAGTCGCGAGTCGGAAGAAGTGTCAGGTTGACAGTGTAGGTATGTACTGGTGACCTTTTTGGTATCGGAACTGATCTACCTGGAAACAACCGTTTCATTACAGAGACGAAAGCTTATACGATAGATCTAACCAGTATTGAAAAGAAGGTTCCCCATTCGTAGAAAATTAAAGTACCGACGTCAGTGGTAGACGTCACTAAAACCTCGGGGGGGTTTATTTCAGACTGTGACAAAGGTGACAAAGGGGTAGATAAAGGGTACTTCACTACCCTGGTCTACGGTACTAGAAGTAAAAGACTTACAACTCGAAATTCGGTTGAAAAAGTGAGAGGTGAAAGTGAAAGTAGTTCTCCGAAAAATCAACGAGAAGGGAAAGACGGTATTCCCACCACAGTAGACGTATAGACTCCAATAACTATAAAGAGGGCCGGTAGGACTAAGGGGGAACACGAAGGAGGTCGGGTCGCAAAGAGGACTACATGAGACGTATACTCAATTTATTCGTCCCACTGTTATATGTCGGAACTGTATGAGGAAAAGGATAAACCTTGGTCAGACAACAAGGTACAGGTCAAGATTGACAACGAAGGACTCAATGTATATCCAAAGAATTCTCCGTCCAGTCTACCAGAACATAAGGGTAGACTTTATTAAGAAGGAATTTTTGTAATAGAAAAGGGTAGAAAGTAGATAAAGAGGAGACACGTCAATCTCCTAACGTAACGTCGGTTTGTAGAAAAGGTCGGGATTTTGAGACTAAGATAGTGATATACAACTTGACAAAGGTTGTAAAAGGGTACAGAAACCTCAAAATACTAGCATCA
This sequence comes from Capra ibex, assembly GCA_006410555.1. Lineage (NCBI taxonomy): Eukaryota > Metazoa > Chordata > Mammalia > Artiodactyla > Bovidae > Capra > Capra ibex. The sequence continues at coordinate 201,426 of SJYO01004349.1, read as the reverse complement.
AGTGAATTAGTTCGGTGTTTTCACTACCTCCCACTGGATCCTAACGTACGATAAAAGTTTCTAAACTACTATCAACAAAATATACCTTTCAATTTTGAGATTTAAAGTATAACTTCAATTTTCTATGAGGAATGAATTCTAAATTTTTAAGGAAGTTTTTAAATACGACCTTTGAAATCAGTACCCACAAAACCCGTACTTCTTCTATTAATATCTTATAGAAATTTTTACTCCATAATTCTTTTTTCCCAAACCCCCTGTCGTAAATTTGTGTTTATGTTACACACACTATCATGTCAGTTTACGAGTTCAAATACCTTCAATAAGACTACCGGTTTACCTATTTGATAAACGGTATTTTTCTAATGTTTATACCCGATCGTATAACTTTTTTGTTTCATACCCTATAATCCACAAATCGCAAAAATAATGATTTTATGTTTTATAATCTATGGTCCACCAATCCCAAACAAACCTTACGCACACACACAAATATTCGTACATATTTTAGTATATACGTACATGGTTCATATATGTGTACATGTAAACGTGTGTATATTGTGTGTGTATATATATGTGTGTACAATCTTTCTCTGTTTTCGATACTGTTTGGATCTGTTGTATAATTTTTCGATTCTATAGTGAAACGGTTTGTTTCCTGATATTTGTAGGTATATCAGTTTCGATACCAAAAAGGTCATCAGTGCATACCTACACTCTCAACCTGGTATTTCTTCCGACTCGAGGATTCTTAAATACGAAAACTTGACACTACAACCTCTTCTGAAGACCCTCAAGGAACCTGACGTTCCTCTAGGTTGGTCAGGTAGGATTTCCGTTAGTTAGGACTGATAAGTAACCTTCCTGACTACGACTTCGACTTCGAGGTTATGTCACTGACGAATTACACTTCTCGACTGAGTAACCTTTTCTGGGACTACCACCCTTTCTAACTCCCGTCCTCCTCTTCCCTCACCGTCTCCTACTCTACCAACCTACCGTAGTACCTGAGTCACCTGTACTCAAACTCATTCGAGACCCTCTACCACTACCTGTCTCTTCGGACCACACGACGTCAGATACCCCAACGTTTCTCAACCTGTACTGAATCACTGACTTGTTGTTGTAAGTAGAAGATTCTTTGTACTTTTTATGGTTATGTTTATAACTAGATCCGTGACAAAACACGTGTTTACTACAAAACCAAGGTAAGATTGAAAACTTCTGAAGGACACCCTTGTCGGAGTAGAATGTCTTCCAGGTAGAGGTTGTCTTTTCCCTACTGATCGACCGAGGTGTCGTATTTCTCGTCAAAAATTCGGGAAACATGACCATGAGGACGACCATATCGAAGACAGAGGGATTATGGAAGACTCTCGGTGAATGCAACCAAGGTTTCGTATGAGAGCTCAACACCTAGTCTCTCGTATAAGACGAATAAGTGTACGGTTATACTTTTGGAGTCACAATTACAGGACTTCTGATACGACTTCGGTCACCAGTGGACCGTTAGATTGGTAACTCGGTCTTCCCCTTTTTTTCGGTACACACCCACTCGAAAAAGTCCTAATCAACAAAGATTAATAATGGGAACTACTCCTTCTATTCCTTGATATTATATGACTGTTCTTTCGACCTTTTAATAGATACTACTTAATGTTTACTTAATAAACGGTCAGTAAGACCTTTAGTAAAACAAGTCCGTCGTTTGACCTACCAACAGAGATTCCTGTTATCGAACTTGATTTATATTTGACATAAAGAGGGTAGAAACCGTAGTGTTGATCGTTTTATATCCATACACGTTATTTTACATATAAAAATTTACAGTACCAAGATAACTACAAAATTTATCTTTATTGAGATTACCATAATTTTATGGTTTTGTAAGATAAAACACATCAATTAATTTTGTGTGCCCCTTTTGACAGAGAATTCTTTATTGATTTAATATACAGGTGTAAGTTCCACACGTACACCTTCTATAGTGTTTAATACCCCTGAACCTGAAAATTACACTTGTTCCATGAAAAGAGTAATTTTCTCAAATTCACCTGCCATCACTGACGACAGTTGTCTGGAACACACGTACGAACGCAATCATAAGTCAGTTCAGAATGTGAGACGTCGGGGTGGCTGACCTCGGACGGTCCGAGGAGACAGGTACCCCAAAGGATCCGTTCTTCTGTCCTTACCCAAAGGTAAAGGAGGAGATCCCCTAGAAGGGTTGGGTCCTATACCTGAGACAAATCCAAGATTTAGTACTTAAACCCCTATAGTGGGGTAATCGTTTTCTATTGACGGACTTCACCGGAAGAACACAGACGAGTAACAACGATGATTATCAGTAAGAGGTTTCAGTGAAAATGAAAGACATCCCAACCCCTGTCGAAACAAGTCCTAAAAATGAACAAGGTTCGTACATAAATGAATAAAGAGAAATAAAGACAGACCTCCTTCTTGAGTCTTCACAAGTCCCTGAGAGAGGTATTGAAGGACATTACCACTACAGGAGGTTTGGGTTTGTATTTGTCCAGACTTCTGAAAGACAAAATTAGTGACGAAAACTGTCGTAGACTAATATTGTCCACACCATAAAATTTCCTAGTGGTTCAAAATACGTTCAGGGAACTCGACAAAACTCTAGGAAACTTGGACATCGTACAAACATTTAAGAATGAACATTTGACAATTACATACGACTCATAAGTGTTACGTTAATAGGTGTTCTTCCGATTTAATACTTATTGCGTATAGTGTCTTGGACATCACCATATATAATATTTAGGTAGACTAACGGAAAAAGTAAAACTAATGACTTTTTAGTCAGTAAAGGACCGTCAATTAGTTTACGGTGTCTCTAAGAGTAGAATCAAGGTCAATAAGACGAATAAGGTAAATAAAAAACTAAATACTTTTTAATAATGGTATTGTTAGAAAGTCTAAACTAATCACCACTTCAATTGTTTGAGTAAAAGTCAGTGTGTGGAAAAGTAGGATTTGTCCGACAATCGATGGTCAACCAATTTTACAATAAAGTAATTAATTTTCATAATATCTACGTATATCGGAAGTTAAATAATGGTAAGTTTTTAAAACGTAGATCTAGAGTAATTTACTTATACACAAGTAATACTCTCGTTCCTTATATTTTCGGGTGAAAAATTGTCGTCCTTGTAGTCGCAAACGGAGTCTTCTCATTACGACATAGAAACTAAAAGTTATACTGAGTCCAGTTAGCTGTAAATGGTTTTATTAAAGAAAAGAAGTAAAATTCCGTAAAACAAAAGAGAAGATGAAAGTAGAGACTGATCAAAGAGTTAAGAAAATTGACTGAAATGTTATCTGATGAAAGATCTACACAGAAACACATACACACCAAAGTGGGAGTTATAAAAACAAAGAACTAAGACGTATGGAGAGAACCGGGGTGTGTTCTCGCAGTTAGCGGAGATACATCTGATCAGTACCGTTACCGTGGGGTGAGGTCATGAAACGGGTCTTTTAGGGTACCTACCTCCTCGGACCACCCAACGTCAGGTACCCCAGCGACTCCCAGCCTGTACTGATTCGTTGAAGTGAAAGTGAAAAGTGAAAGTACGTAACCTCTTCATTTACCGTGGGGTGGGGTCACAAGAACGGACCTCTTAGGGTCCCTGCCCCCTCAGACCACCCGACGGCAGATACCCCAGCGTGTCTCAGCCTGTGCTGACTTCACTGAATCGTCGTCGTCGTCTGATCAGTATCTGTGTGTATATTTTGGTAGAGTTTTATATGTAGACGTACGCATTTAGACAGGTCGACAGATGTCTTAATGGATGTTTTCTTGAATTCGTGTACACAAAATACGAAGAGAAGTATTATTTGGAGGTATTACCTGACCGAATGAGAGTCTTGTTACTAGAAGATAAATTATAGTTCGACGAGTTGTTTCTTTTAAAGTCGATATTTGTCGAAGGGTGGTGGAGGTCTGTCATGTTTCTGTTGTCCGTTTGGTAAAACCACGAAGAGAACACAGCATTGCCACGATAGTCTTCCACCTTCCAACCTCTTTTAAGACGGGAGAAAGTAAACTACTGTGAATCCGTTGACTTAGTGTCCACTCAATACTGTGTATTGAAACTTACCGATTGATGATAAAGATTGGAAGGTCCAATCAACTATATTACATAGACAACCCAGTCATAGACTAAGTCACGAGAAACACCCCTTTTTTTTTTTTAGAGATTTTGTATTTAAGTCTACAAATGTCAAACCGTACTGTACTTTTCCATAGATTATACTTACCTATAACTTCTAGAATTTAGTCGTTCTCGTCTGAGGTTATTAATAGGCACAGTAAGTGAAAATCAAAGAAAGGAAGGCAGGTTTGGTAGAACGAAAGTATCAGTCTGACTAAAAGGGTCTTGTTTTTGGACCTTTAAAGAGAAGAACTGTAGTTTAGACAAGTCAAAATGGTGTAAAGGATATATTAGGTCACACTTGAGAAATCACAATGTAGACTGTATTTTGACGTACTGAAGGGTAGTGTTACAAACTGGTTGATAGAAGAACGTTCGGTCTGTTAAGTATAGAGAACGACAAGTATATTGACCGGTTCCGGAAACATAAAGACGGACGAATGTGAACAAAAAAAGAGATGATCCTGAAAGAGATCGTAGAAGAAATGTTCAGTTTGAGGTCAAGTCAGAAATTTTTAGATTTAGTTTCCTATGCCAACGTAATTTCGGTAGATGTTCAAGTGACGTTACTCAGTTTAGAGAGAGCGAGAGAAAAGAACAGACAAGGTAATATAAATATATAAATAAAGACTTAAGGAATCGTCTAACCCACTTTAAGAGTTCCAGTTCAAGAATGTCGATAACACTGAAAATGTTCTTATATCGTAGCACATTTCGTGTATGGTCTACCAGTTCCTTGTAATGTCTGTGTGTGTTCAGTTACTTCACGTCCCAAATTTTTAGTCTATATAAATGTTTCTTTGTTCATATGTACGTGTACCTTAAGAAGATCATTTTCGATTAAAACATGTAATGAATTCAGGACTGTATAAGTCACAGTGACTATTAAATTTTACAGGAATAAACTTGACAAATCTCGACTATACTCACAACTTTCTTTAAGTTTGTGAAAATTTACATGTTATTTTGAAGGAAACCTCTTTTTCATAAACATTTTCAATTTCGTCGGACTCTGAGATTATTAACTCCCACATAGTGGTTGTTTCGAGTAATTAAAAAGTGTCCTTTGTTTTTATCTTAGACTCATTACTTCAGATTGGAAAAAGTGAACGAAACACGAATCAGATCAAAGTATCGAGTACCCGTCAGAACACGTCTCCAGAACGTGACCCGTGAAGTCTGGTCTCAAGGACCACGCTTTACTGAAGTGTTCGTGGGATCGAACCGCGCGACACACGTCTTCGACGTGGGTTGTGAGTTAGGTTCTACCGCTGTCACGCGGTACACGTCTCTGGCTGGGGCTCGACACTCGTTGCACGGACGACCTCTTGAGATGGACGGAGGACGACGGAACTATAGACATTTCGTTGGGGCTAGTACCGACGATCTGTCGTACACGAGGTCTCGCTCTCGACTGTGGAGAGGTAAGAGACTGGTCTCTTCCTTCAAAGGGTAACGAAGACTCGGCTTGACCCCGGGTAAACCAACCGAGTTTGCTGTGACCCGTGAGAACGACCTCGGACTGAACTTTTCCATTGTCTAAATTTCTCTTTTGCCATTGAAATCCGAATAACAACTTTTCTTTAAAATCCTTTCCTTGAATCTCCGTATTTGTATCTTTATCGGCATCTTGACTGGATCCAATACAAGTTCAAATATCTTTCGACGCATAAAAATGTTTTGAGTCAAGAGATTTTATTATATACCTTTACTCCAAAATCACTTCGTTGTCGTAAAGTTAAACTAGTACTTAAAGGTCTCCACTTGAAATTTATATACCCTTATCAGAATTCAACATCGTTAGTATGAAAACGAAAATTCTAGACTTTTTTTCGAATTAACTCAAATGAAAAATTTAATTTAATTAATTAAATAAAATTAACCTCCAATTACTGTTGTTAGCACGAAAACTTTCCTTATTTGACTTGAAACTATATGTTCCTATCTAAAAAGGTATCTACTTCTTCTTAAACTTAAGTCCTGATAGTCGTACTTAATAATATACTACACTATTTCCAGCTACATTAAATAAACACACACACACACACACACACACACACACTCACACGAATCAGCGAGTCAACACAGACTGAGAAACACTGGAGTACCTGACATTGGACAGTTCGAGGAGACAGGTACCCTAAAGGGTACGTTCTTATGACCTCACCCAACGGTTAAGGAAGAGGTTCCATAGAATTGTCCATGTCAAGTACTTTTAATCTGAGAGAATTTATTTCCACGAAAGGAATATATTTGAGAAGTTATTCTCCTGTATAACTATCGGAGGCAAAGAGGTGACGAAGATAAGTTGGGTCACCCATTCCACTTCTTTGTCCAGAACCCTACCTGGAAAGGAAAATTCACTGAAACCGGAAAATGAAAGAACAAGGGTCGGGACCTCTTGTCTTCCCCCGTATGACTAAACAGTGGACGACAAATGTTTCTTTTCGTTTTTCGAGAAAAAGAGTTTTTTAATATCGGTCAAATACTTTTCTACTTTCATCTTACCTTCAAAAAAAAAACCAATTGAGTACGTATCATTAACTTTGTGTTGTTTTATATAAAAAAAAGGACTGGATATTAAAAAAGTTTTAATTTTAGTTATTATATATATACATTTTTAAAATAGAATTTTTAACAAGTTTTATTATATACGTCGGTCATATTTAAATCCCGTTACGTAATACTATAGATATTAATATCTCGACATTCACCATGAGTATGACCACAGAAACATTCTGAAGTCTTAGGGTTTTACTGAAAACTTAGTGTACTCAAAACCACAATTTACATAACATTAAGATATGAAATTGTAAAAAGCTTAAGAGACTATAAGACACGAACCGAATAGACACTTAAAAGTAATTAGTTATATAAGTTAAAGGTTTTATTTACTTTTATTACTTCACCCGTTTTACCCACATCCGTCAGTTTTGTACGTTTGAATTGAATATTTATTTAGGTACCTCATATTACATATGTGCCCTTCATTTTTTATGTTTAGATTTGTAACCTTAAATATATGGACATTAAATCCTAAAGAAAGTTTTCTTATTATTCTCTCTCTCCTATTTTTTTTTAATGACGAGTATCACTTTACCTCAGTTTGTAAAGTCTTTCTATCATTCTTATTACTTGACATGAGATTGTTATTTCTTACATGTACAATCTTCGTTTAAAAGTTTCGTTAATTTAGTAATTATCCTCAGATCGACTCCAAGTAAAATATTGAAGCATTGACACGATCACAAATATAAAATCGTCACTATCGTTTGATCTTCGAATAAAGGGTTTCATATAGACTATTTGTTATTGAGAAAAGAAACTTTCATCATAGATACGAATAAAACCGAATTTTGTCAAAAACCAATTAAAAAAGTTCGTATACGTACGTACTACCATACACTGATCTTCATACACTGATTAAAATTATTGTTCTTTGATTTTTAAGAAGTGTTCGATTTTTATTCCCACCGAACGTAGTTAAAATATCTTGTTTTTCCGAGTAATACGTAAGAAATTCCGTATCTTATTAACGTCGGTAACTATCGTATTTTACCACCGAAACAATTACAAACGAATGATGTAAATTTATTCATGTTGTTATCATGATATAGTTTTATATAGTCATTCTAAAAAGATCTAAAAATTTTAGGGTTATGTTTATCTAAACAATTATTTCTCTTTAACCCTTTTTTAAGATCGTGTATAGAAAATACTTTTTTTTTTAATCAGAAAAGGTCGTATCGAAACAAAAAGTTCTTCTGTAAAGTAACATCCTGAATATCCGACCAAACGACTTGTATAAAAGACAACCTCGTTTTTTCTTAGTGGTCTTAATATCCTAGAATTGATCGGTTTTTTCCAAAATCCAAAATTCGATTCTCAAAATATTTCACTGTACCCTCTCTAATCAACTTCACCATATAAAAGAACCCAAAAGTGATTTGTTTCTTAATTAAATATCTCCGACTGCCCATTTATAAGTAAGAAGGGTTTGATTTTAACATAAATACGTCTATTAAAGTTTATCAAACATGTATTTATTAATGAATATTTTACCAGTATCGATAAACCCCTTATCGATATCTTTATTAATAGTATTCACTATTTGAAATTCGGTTTTACGAATAAAGAGGGAATGTATTTTCGATCCTTTCATATAAACCTGATTTCCGCATACACAACGACATTAGTCGTATCATCTTCCGTTTGACGTTTTACAGTCTTAAGATGTTAAGAACTTCCTACCCTACTGGTACTTTTTATATAACTCGGTAAGCCACTTCAGACTCAATTTCATATATTTTACTTTCTAGCCTTCCCTGTACATGTAAAAAGTTTTTTTACAAAAGTCTTTGAGGAATCATCTTTATATATAAGAAGACTTCAACTTTTTGGTGACCCTTTCGAAATTTTTACCGTTCTTATTACTTTTTTAAAACAATTCTATTGAAAAGTCTTTACCAATCACTTCTTCCTCTATCTTTTTGGAAGTAAATGTCAATTTTATTTAAATATAGAGATTTACGGTTAATCGTCCGGGGGTAACTGAGAACGACTAAGTCAGAAATTACTTTAGTATTTACAAAGACATCTCACTAGAACGTGCAGAGGGGTCTCCCGTCGTTTTCACAGGACTCTATCTAGAACCTACAGACGGTGTAGGGTGGACGTCGGTATCCCCCGACTGAAGGAGGTCGTCGTCACAGGTCCACCTCTGGGCTCGTGTGCCCCGCAGACCGAATGTGTAGTACATAATACATGTAGACCTTGTTACAGTTTCGGCATTAATTGTGTCTGCGTATAAGAAGGTGACGTAACACCTCATGGTCTCAGGGGTCCCATCTTGTGTAGTGATAAAAGAAGACTTTGAACCGAGAACCTAGGGGGTTTATTACGACTCAATTTCCTCTTGACAACATTAAAAACAGAAGGGAGGCCTATACGTCTTTAAGATTTTTTAAATACAAATCTGTACTAAAAACGTAATAAAAACAACAATAACAAGTGAACGATTCGGTACAGGTTGAGAAACGTTGGAGTACCTGTCGTCGTACGGTCCGAGGAGACAGGAAGTTATAGAGGACCTCAATAAAATAAATGTTTAATTTTAAGACTCCTATAAAATGTTAAAATTCTTTTAAAACAACTTGTATTCAAGGTCAAAGATACTTCTTGAAGTCAGTCTGTCCTTCTTATCCCGTCTAAAATCCCTCTTTAGATTCTATACAGGTTACGTCGTTTTTAGAAATTGTTTATATTTCTTAAATAATTTCAACTAAAAAAAATCTTTTTGTCGTGACAAAACTAATATTCTATATAAACTATCAATGAATTAGAAATACCATTTATATAAAAAATCATTACGATATTGTATTGTAACATCGATACCTTACATTATTACGTTTTTCGAATAGAAACGACCGTAAAACAAAACTACTATTTACATTTCATATATTAAGTTTTTCATGAGGTTATAGTAATCATGTCAGGAAGGTATACTCAATCAAGTAAATGTGATAAAATAAAAGTAACAGCTTAAATTTATCATTATATAGTGTATAATAAAAATATGTTATTTCTAGAAACATATAACCATTAGTCAAGAAAAAACCAAACATCATGAATGTTATTTTATAGTTTTCCTAAACATCTAATTTTTAAAATCTATTTAAAATCATCTATGAAATGATGTCCTTTGTTTTATTTCCGACTTCCCTTAACCTGATATTTTAGTAAAAGTCTTCCTGATATTATTTTTACTCAAAGAAAATGGACAGTTTAAAGAGTTTAGAAAACCTTTTAAAATACTTTATAAAGTACAAGGACTTCTCAACTGTTGGATTTTGAATGAAAAGTACATTTTTACTAAGGTTAAGTTATTTTATGTTTTACGTCATGTTACTCTTTTATTTTAGGTCTATTATAAGTTGGTTTCTTTTCTTTTGTGATTTTATAAAGATAAAATTATATCATCTCACTCCATATAAATCAAATACCAGGAAGTGTTAGTACGATTTTTGTTGATTTTCTCACTTTCTTCGTCGTTATACCTGGATACAGATTTATCACCCCTTTTGCGGTTTCTTCTTCTCTTTGAAATCGTCCGTGTTAGATTTCTTAGATATATTCTTTTACGTCTACTGTACTAGGAGATGTACCTTTTGGGATTTCTGAGGTGGTCTTTTAATGATCTCGAGTAGTTACTTATATCATTTCAACGTCCTATATTTTAGTTGTGTGTCTTTAGGGAACGTAAGGATATGTGCTTATTACTCTTTCATCTTTTTCTTTAATTCCTTNATTTCTTAGATATATTCTTTTATGTAAAAGTTTCTTTGTCTTCTAAAGGTCTTTACTAAGAGGCAAGACTCTTCAAAGATTGTTAATGAGACATTAACTCTTCTCTTTCTCTTTTTTTAGTTTAACATTATTTATGTTTCCCGAATTGACACCTTAATACTATGTCGGCTTACTGTACTGTCCATTCGACCGTCTAGAGTTCTTTCTTTACTTTTTTTTTTTTTTTTTTTNTTTTTTTTTTTTTTTTTTCTCTCTGCATTTTGAGTGGCTTCATTGACGTTTGTCATTCGTCTTCGATTTCGGCAACAGGTGTGCTACCTGTCGGACCTCCCTTCCTCTGACCTTTTAGTGTCCGCACAATAAGTCTTATCACCTACGTCTGAACTCTTTCAGTCGTCCAGTTATCGTATATACAGAATGTTTACACTGTCTTTCTTTACTTCTTCATTGTAAATTTCTTTTTTGTCTTTTTTTCCGTTTTTGTTTTTGGGACTTCACACCCTTCTGAACTTTAACGTCAAACTTTACGGGGAGGTTTAGGGTCCTTTTTGACTGTTTCAGTTGAAGTTTTAAAGAAGTCTCTTTCTTTCATTTAAGTTGCCGACTTCTTTTTTTTTTAGATGGTCAAAAATCCCTCCTTTTGAGTAGTGTATCTTCTTTTATACTTCAGTGGGAATCTTAAGAGATATCGTGACAACATCCTGTCAAACGGATTTTTCAAGATCTCTTTTGCTGTTTGGGGGTTAAAACATGAGTTAGAAATTTATGTTTCAGTTTTGTACCTCTCAGAGTGTTTAGGTTTTTAGGAGTCCATATACGTTGGACCTTCTAATTTTGTTTACATTAAATACGGATTAAAGTTGGTTGAGACTTTATTCAGGTGTGGGAATGTGCGTCCGTCCGACCACAAGAGCATAGTTCATATTTCTGTAAAGTTTGTATCCTAATAAATAGATGGTTAATAGTACTTATTCAGTAAAGTAGTACTTTATATCGGACAGGTATTTCCTTAGTTTTCTTTCTGTATACGTCTCTCCTCTACACCATTCTACTGACTACAACTCTTAATTTGGGTAGATTGATCTTTTTTACTATGTAGACTTGTCCTATATTTCCGTTATTTTGTGCTGATCCTTTTTTAATAGGTTGGTTATTTTTAACCGGTCACCCTTATCCCTCCATCTTCCTTTACGTATATACTGATGATTTTCAGAGTAAATATCTCGTACCTTAGTTGGAATACCATAAATTTTATATTAGTACACCAAATGTATTTTGGTGTTACTGAAGTTTGAGTTATATCTATAGTTTTAGAGAAGAAAGTAACAGTTTCTCTACAAATTTCTTTATTATAGAGGACATCATTTCTGTGTAAATACACTTCATGGTCTTAGGGAAGTCATAGTGAACTTAAACATAAGGAACTCAAGTCAAGTGAAGTCAACTAGAACAGACTGAGAAACGTTGGAGTACTTGGCGTCGTGCAGTCCGAAGAGACAGGTAGTGGTTGAGGGTCTCAAATGAGTTTGAGTGCAGGTAACTCAACTACTACACTAGGTTGGTAGAGTAGGAGACTGTAAGGAACTCAATTTAAGTTAATTTTACCTACATTACGTAAGATTTCATACAAATTACATTAGAATATTAATACTTTAATAAAGTAAGGGACTGAGAGTCGTAGGAACGAGTAACAATGATACACAGAGACGGGTGCACACACGAACAAATACCTCCGTACCTGCGGTCTGGGTATCGTCCGCTAAAGAACGACCGTCCCAGAATGACGAAAGAAGAAACAGAGGGAAAAATATCGGACTATAAAATTGTCTCGTATAATAAAAATATTTAGTTGTGTGAGAATTTTAACATGATTTTTGTGTGGAATCACCTTCCTACTTCTTTACTTTATTTCTCTGGTGTCTCTTTACACCTTAGTGTTTAGAATTATTAGGTGGGTTAAAAAAGTTAGGTGGACTCAACTTTTTATTCGCCCCCACACAATCCAAATTGGAGTCACTGCTGACTGATTTATTGGTTGATTTATTTTAAAAATTCCAATCTCTCTCTGATATAAAAGAGTAAAGTCTTATAAAAGTTTCCTTTTTGATATCATTATTTACAGGTACTTTTGTTACAGTTTACGTATGGTCCTTACATTTGATAGGTTTAAAGGTTACTGTCGGACCTCTAAACTTAAGGCTTTACAGGCCACTCAAATGTAGAAAATAGATACGTTAAGCGAAATCCTTTGTTAGATGTCTTTAGTGTACTTTACGTTTATTCTTTGACCACGAACATCTCTAGGAGTGCAACGACTATTATGCTTGTTATCTACGTTGGATAATAGACGGTTTCCTTTGAAAATTATAATTACCTATTTATAATACGCACACACTATAAGATGGTATCTCTCAATCTTTTCTACAATAGTTCGTAAAAAAATTCCTCAACTTTTTAGGAACGTTACAATCCAATTTACACAAAAGTTTTAATTTACAAGTCATACTACCGTTTTATATATGATATATACACGATTTTACACACACACTCACACCTGTACCTTAAATTATACGTTTATAAAATGTCACCAAATAGGATGTAATCACCTTTTACAACAACAACAACAAGTCAGGGATTCAGGACATGTTGAGACGCTTGGGTACCTCAAGTGGCACGGTCCGAGGGGACAGGAAGTGATAAGAGGGTCCTTAAACGAGTTCAAGTACAGACAACTCAGTCACTACGACAGATTGGAGATTGGTGAAAATCTGTGACTACGACAGAGTGGAGTAGGAGACGGCGGGAGAAGAGAAGAACGAAAGGCAGATCGTAGTCCCAGAAAAGGTGACTCAACCGAGAAGTATAGTCAACCGGGTTCATAACCTCAAAGTCGAAGTCGTAGTCAGGAATGCTACTTATAGGTCCCAACTAAAGGAAATCCTACCTAACCAAACTAGAGGAACGTCAGGTTCCTCTGAAAATTCTCGTGACCCTACTGGGTCTCTCTACTATACCCCCCACCCCCCCCCCCTCNCCTCCCCCCAAGTCCTAACCCTTGAGTACATGTAGGCATCGCCTAAGTACAGTTACATACCGTTTTGGTTATGTCATAATATTTCAATTTTTTTTTTATTTTTTACTTCTCGTGTGTGTGTGTTTTTCTTTTATTGTTAATAGAAGGTAATCAAAGGGACATATAAAGGAACAGTGATAGGGTGTTAAATGACGGATATTGAGTTTAGGGAAACAAAATAGTGTAGGGGTGTTAGATAACAAGAAATAAAAATCTTCATATATATATCCGAGAATCTGGATTGTTGAAGAAACCCAGAAGTAAAAGGAAAATTTTTATGGGTAATGTGTTTTTTTATAATTTATTTTAAACACACGAAAGGAGGATATTTTTTTTCTCACTTATTATTTGTCACTGAAAACACGAAATGGATTAATATTAAAAAATTATATTGTAAAAACATTCGAAAAGTAACACTCAAAATTATTTACTGTGATTTTTCGTATAGGTTTTTATAGACTGTACAAAATTATAGAACAGTCTAGAACATTTACGAATAGATTAAATGAAACTCTACTTTCTAATACATACATCACTAATATGGAACCAAAGAGTACTCAATCACAGGACTAAAAACCTAATAGGAAAATGAATGTAAGTAACGACTATTAGATAACACATATAGCACATTTTAACATGGGAAAATCCAGACAATTAAAAGTATTAAAACGGACCTCTCTTTAGAATTTTACTATTAAGTTCATAAAAACAATTTATATTACTATTAACTTCTGATATTTGAAACACTGTCCATCAACTTTGAAAATACAGAAATTACTCAATTTTTTTAAACTTTACATTGATTTAAAAGTTTCAATTATTTCATAGTCAGGTTGTATATATTGATGACACGAGTTCAATTTTCCCTGGTGAAAATAAAAAGTAAATATATTTTGACGTTTTAAAGATAAAAGGAAATATTTCATCAATAATGTCAAAAGTGGATGGATGGAACGTCCCTACGACTCTCCTAATTACTCTAGTAAGGGTATTTCTTAAACTCAAGGAACCTCTATCCTCTATAGTTTTACAATAATAATAGGACAGTAAGTATATAATCGAACGAGTGAGAAAGTCCTGGAGTTCCATCTTATTCTTTCTTTGTTTAAGTCTAGGTGTCACTCTTTATAAATTACTCTAAAATTTTTTGAAAAAAAAGTACGAATTATGGGTACCAAGGGTCTCGAACTATATAATGTAAGTAGAGTTTCTGGAAAAACGTATGGTTAAACTAGAGAAAATGGATATTTGGACCCAACGAAATCCAATTCAAATTTCACTTTAGTCTACACGTAATAAAAGTGAATAAACTTTACTTCAGGTGATTGAAACCTACTTAATTATATAGAATTTAAATCTCCTAGTTCCATATTGTAATATGTTAATTTATTTTTTCCCGGCGTATCTACTAGTACACTTTCAGGGAGTCAGCACAGACTGATAAACGCTGGGGTACCTGCCATGTCAGGCACCTTAAGAGGTCCGGTCTTATGACGTCACCCATCGGAAAGGGAAGAGGACCCCTAGAAGGGTTGGGCCTCTAACTTGGGTCCAGAGGGTGTAACGTCCGTCTAAGAAAAGGTCGACTCGGTGTTCTCTTCGGGTTCCTGTAACGTCACCCATCGGATAGGGAAGAGGTCGCCTAGAAGGATTGGGTCCTTAGTTTGACTCCAGAGGACGTAACGTCCACCTAAGAAATGGTTGACTCGATAGTCCCTTCGGGATCTACTGGTCTCGAGTTAATTTAACACTCAAGTGAAGAAACGAAAGATCGTGTCAGTAATGAACAAAACGTCATACGATAATTAAAATATATAAGTTGTGAGAATCGTCAACTTAATAGATAGTTGAAATTCTCACCTTTATCCAGAAAGAAGATTTCGGGTTTGTCATTTTGGAGATAATCTTTAGTAACACCCCGAAGGGAACTCCGAGTCAACCATTTCTTAGGCGGACGTTACTCCCTCACTTTCACTTTCACTTCAACGAGTCAGCACAGTCTGAGAAACGCTGGGGCACCTGACACATCGGGTGGTCCGAGGAGACAGGTACCCTAAGAGGTCCGTTCTTATGACCTCACCCAACGGTAAAGGAAGAGGTCCCCTAGAAGGGCTGGGTCCCTAGCTTGGGTCCAGAGGACGTAACGTCCGTCTGTGAAATTGGAGACTCGGTAGTCCCTTCGAGTCTCCCTCTGGACCGAAGTTAGGGACCCAACCCTTCTAAGGGGACCTCTTCCCTTTCCGATGGGGGACGTCATAAGATCGGACCTCTTAAGGTACCTGACATATCAGGTACCCCAACGTTTCTCAGTCTGTACTGACTCGCTGAAAGTGAAAGTGAAAAAGTGAAAGTCCATAGTAATAACTTCGACTTGATATTAAAAAGATTCGTAAGTAACAACAAGTCAGTTATTCGGGACAGATTGAGAAACGTCGGAGTACCTATCGTCGTGTGGTCCAAGGAGGCAGGTACTCTAAGAGGTCCGTTCTCATGACCTCACCCAACGGTAAAGAAAGAGGTCCCCTAGAAGGACTGGGTCCCTGGTGTGGAGGTAGAGGACGTGACCGTCCGTCTAAGAAATGGTGACTCGGTGGTCCCTTCAGGGGTTCACAAATAATGGTAAGGTGTCACCGATCCTCATATGTCCGTACGGAACAAAATACCGTGAAACAAAATAACACGAAATATTTACAGAAAGAATGTTTAACTTTCAAACACCATTGGGACATTACTTAGTTGGGACAACCGTACTAAAAGATTATCGTAAACGAGTGAAGGACGGAGACAGTGTAAAACCATTAACAGTGTTACAAAGTCAGTAAAAGTAATAATAATATAAACGGTACCACTAGACACTGACACTAGAAACTACAATGTTTTCTAATACGACCGACTCCAGAGTCTACTACCAATCGTCAAAAATCATTAAAATTTAAATCAAAAATCATAAAATTTTATTCCATGAATGTAAAAAAAAATCTGTATTACGATAACATGTGAATTATCTGATATCATATCACATTCGTATTGAAGACATAAGTGACCCTTTAGTTTTAAAACTCACTGAAACGAAATAACCCCATTGGACCTTAGTATGGATGTTACAGAGGTTCCCGACGACCATATAGAAGGATCTGACACTAAGATGTCCGATATGTAGTCTCACGTTTTTAAGGGGGTTTAACATAATGTAGTCAATGGTCGAACAGTCTCTAAAATTAAGAGACATTAACTAATAAACTATATATTATAATTAACTTTTATATCCCAATAGTTCTTTTAAAACCTTCTACAAAAATAGTTAATAAAAAATAGTGGAAGCATCTTCTCTAGGCGAATATCGTTAATTCTATAAAGGTTCATTTTACTCTAAATTTTAAACAAATTAATTTAAACTCTGAAAGAGAAATTATTATTATGTAGAAATGTTTTTAGGTTGTTTGATATTATAATCATAAAGAGTAATTCCATTAAAAGGAGTTTATGATGATTATTTAACAGTGTACAGAAAAATCTGTAAAAAGATCAATGGAATCTAATTGTTTATTGTTTCTATAGAATTTTATAGGAGTTTTGAGAAGGTAAAACACAAATTTTTAGAATGCATTTATCCGATTTAGAAGTATTTATGACTTCCCTTAAAAGTTCTCTATAAAACGTTGGTCATGTTCGTATGTAATTACTTCATATGACTGATCATGTTGATATTTAATTGTAACATTTTTACCATAAAACAATTATAATAAAGTGCAATCAATTTTATCAAGTACAGAACTAAATATGACTATTTATATCACACTTGTAAGACTATTGTAAAATATCAGAAATGGATGTATCAAATAGATAAATTCACAAAAATTAAACCTTTTTTAAGTTCGACTGTTCTTATATCTTACTCATCATTTTGTTTGTAAATTAAGAATTTATAGTGTAGTACGATTTCAAAACGATGAAAAAAGGGAGACAGAGAATGTGTGTGTATAAGTGTGTCTCCGTGTAACAGTTGACTATCTAGAGGTTATTAGCCGTGTATAAGTGTATACCGACTCAATAATATGTCATCTGATAGTTGTAATTAAACTTTTTAGTCATTATCCACGTATAATTTAGAAATAGAAGGAGTTCCAGTGTCACTAAAAGAAGACAAACAAAGTTTATTAGTCGTTATCGTTAATGCAAATTCAAAGACTAGATAAAGTTCAATAAAAGATATACGATACTCTCTTTCCGAATCCAAATAAATTAAATAAACTAAACTAAAGAATCCCTACCCCACCCATCGGGGAGAGGAGAACACTCCACCTCGGGGTCGGGACGTTTCCTCTCCTCTCCACCCCCAAGTCTGACGTCACAAGAACCGGGCGGAGGGAGCCCAGTCCCACCTACCTCCCTCCATTAAGGATTTAACGGACGGTGTGAGGAGATCCTTATATTAAAATGGTGTTCCGTAAATCCCCCTACTCTTTACGATTCTAAGTTGGAGAGGACCCCTCTGTAACGTTGAAAGTCGACCTTCGACCTTATTCCCCTTCGGTATATAAAAACCTGGTTTGACTAATCTTACCTTTAGTCAGTAGTACAAGTCGAACCCCAGTACTACTCTTCGACTAGGACGGAACTCACGGGGTCTGGGACTACCAAGAATAGTTCAAAATTATCTAAAAAGACCTAATTAATAAAATTTAAAACGAAATACCGGAATTCTGTTAAAAGTCTTTACAATTAATTAAAAATTTTTATTAATATTGGTCAATACTAACAAAGTAATCCCTTTGGAAAGTTTCTCGAGATTTAAAACTTTAAAGTCTTTAACAGGGGGGTCGTCTAAATAAAAATTTAATAACAATGAACAAACAACCTCCAAAAAACAAACGAAAACATCAACAACGAACTCAACCTTTAAAAGGATTTATGGAAAATCTAGTAAAATACTAGGGAAAATAATTTTCAATCAGAAGTACACGAGACGTCTATCGTACTTGTTTTGGTAAGGGATAGGGTTGAAGTATTCATACGGAAAGTATAAATATGTAACTTAGGTGAACCCAAAGTTTAAAAATAATGAACAACAACAACAAGTCACCCATTCAGTACAGGTTGAGACACTTAAGTACCTCACGTCGTTCGGTCCGACAGGACAGGAAGTGACAGACAGTCTCAAACAAGTTTAAGTACAGGTAACTCAGTCACTACGACAGATTTGTAGAGTAGGAGACGGCGGGAGAAAAGCAAACGGAAGTCAGAAAGGGTCGTAGTCTCAGAAAGGGTTACTCACCAGAGAAACGTGGGCCACTTGTGTTATAACCTCAAAGTCGAAGTTGTAGTCAGGAAGGTTACTTATAAGTCCCAACTAAAGGAAATCCTAACTGATCAAACTAGAGAAACGTCAAGTTCCCTGAGAGTGTTCATAAGAGGTCGTGGTGTTAAGTTTTCGTAGCTGAGAAGCCACGAGTCGGAAAGAATCCCAAGTTCAGAGTATAGACATGTACTCATTTCCCTTTTGGTATCAAAACTGCCACATGGCTGGAGACAGTCGTTTCACTACGAAGACGAAAAATTATGTGACAGATCCAGAAAGTATCGAAAGGAAGATTTCTCGTTCACAGAAAATTGAAGTACCCACGTCAGTGCCAGGTGTCACTAAAACCTCGGGTTCTTTTATTTTAGACTTTGATGAAAGTGAAAAAGAGAAGATAAAAGGTACTTTACTACCCTGGTCTACAGTACCAGAATCAAGAAACTTACAACAAAGTTCGGTGGCAAAAGTGAGAGGAGAAAGCGGGAGTAGTCCTTCGAAAAATAAGGAGAAGTGAAAGACGGTAATCTCAACAAAAAGAGATATAAAAGGAAGGAGGAGGTATAGGAAAAGAAGAAGAGGAAGAGAAGGAGTAGAAAACGAAGGAAAAGACAAAGTTTAGAAATAAAAGGGGAAGGAGGATGAGGTCACTGTAGGGATTGAATTAGAGAGAATGAGAAATTTTATATATAAAATTATTGAATGGTTTCCGGACACACAATTTCTAGGTTGTAAACCGAAACAACTTGGAATACGACAAAAGATAAAGTAAGAGGTAAATCGAATATTGTAATTAAAACTCCAAAAGAAGAAAGGTTTTGGTACGGTAATTAGAGAAAAATTCTTGATAAAATTGACGTGAGATTTGACAGTTACACACTGTAAAGGTAAAGGACAGGTAAGATTTATAAAACTTTACAGGTAGTATTAAAGGAGAACTGAGTACTTACAGAATCGTCATAAAAGGAAAGCAAAGGTTCAGACATTTTGCAGACATTGATATAAAAGTCTTGACAAGGTTCACTCTCAGGGAAGCAACCCACATCAAAACATGTACGCCAGTGATCAACTCCAAACATCCACCAACACGGTCAACATTTGACAACAGACAAGAACCAGGTACGGACGAACACCAGGACACTGTAGGAAGAGAACCGTATGTCGTACCACCACTCACCGTGACCACCTCCGACCCTCCGTGGGACTTCTTCTTCTCGAGGAGAAGGACCAAGACCCCTCACGGAGGGTCGTCTACGGACGTCATACACCATCGGTCCTTGGGGAAGAGTTCTTCGACAAAGGGGTGGCGTGTGGAGGAGTGAAAAAGAGACTAATGTTTGAGAAAAAGTTCGTATAAACGAAATATGACACGAAATACAACCCGAAGGGACCTCCGAGTCTACCATTTCTTAGGAGGACGATGGGTCCTTTGGACCCAAACTAAAGAGCCAGTCCTTCTAGGGGACCTCTTCTCTTACGGTTGGGTGAGGTCATAAGAACGAACCTCTTAGGGTCCCTGTTTCCTCGAACCGCCCGATGTCAGGTACCCCAGTTTCTCTTCAGTCTGTACTGACTCGTTGGTAGTAAAAGTGTGAAGTACAATGTACGTGTTTAGTCTATTCAATAATGACAGTATATGTTAGTCCGAAATAAATGTTATAAATGTACAAATGGTTACTGTAGGTGTATTCCAGAAGACCAATAAACAGTATTTAAACAGAAATATAGAACACCGGTAACCCCTGGGTCGTGTCCCTAAAATTTTTCTCTAATGTATTAATCTAAAACAAAAATAACAATATTTCGTGTCTCCGTCGATTCCCATTTTATTTCCTTTGGTTTGAAGATTAATATTCTATTTATTCAGGACCCTATATTACGTGCCATACCACCGATACCAACTATTACGCGAGTCAGCAGGAGTCGACGAGTCAGCACAGACTGAGAAACACTGAGGTACCTGATATCGGGTGGTCCGAGGAGACAGGTACTCTAAGAGGTCCGTTCTTATGGCCTCACCCATCGGAAGGGGAAGAGGTCCTCTAGAAGGGTTGGGTCCTTAGGGTGTAGTGGACACAACCGTTCTTCTAAGAAATGGTGGTTCGATGGACCCTTCGGACATTACATATAAACCTTTAACGATTCTCTCATCAAGAGTTTTCAAAAGTAGCGTCCTATTTTTTTTACATTAACATACACCATTACCTCCTCATGTTCCTGGAGTTTCTTCGGACAAAAGTCCACCTGTGAAGTCTAGGCCGAAATTTTTACAACCACGGAATCGATAAGACGAAATTTCAAAACTTCAAATTTGTTTCATCGAAAATCCTGAAGGTAAAGTGAATTTCTGTCGAAAAAGAATACGAATGAAAAAAAAAAGAAGAGAAAAATACAAAACTGGAAGTTATACGATGTCCAATATTTTATGTTCGAAAAGACATATAAAATATCGTACAAATATTTCTTTATTAGTAGATGTAGTCACTCGTTTGACAAAGACTTCCAAAAAAAACTTTTATTTATATTTTACTATCACTAAAATCTGAGTAAACTCAAAGGTTCGCGACATTTCTTTTGACATTTTAAGTTTTACTTCTTTAGTCTATAAGTCTAGAAGACTGACATCATTAAAGAGTGGAAAGTGAATGAGTCTATCGAAGGACATTAAAATTCAAAAACGGTTCATGTACAGAAAGTTGATGTTTGAAAGTGTGGATGTTATATTAGGTCTACCTCTTAAATACGAAGAACTTATGACTTCATCTAGATATGGTACAATGTGTCACTTCCGTAAGTTCTGTCGTCAAGTAAACTATACTCTGACTTTTCAAATTGTTTTAATAAAGTGAAGATGTATGAAATCAGGACTTTGTTTTGACCTGTCCTAGACCCGACCAAATAAGAAGACCCTTAAATCTTGTAGGGTAAAAAGAGTGACAACAAACATTCCCTATGAAAGAAGTTTCTACTTGGTAAAACAATCACTTTTAGGCATTTCAAATGGTTGATGTTCTCATTTTTCTAAATAGTTAATCCGTCTAGGATCTCACAGGTCGGGTTCGGGAACCGAAGAGATTATCGAGTCAGTCATTTTTGATCGGACTTTACATCCTCTCGACCCAAACTAGGGACACAGTCCTTCTAGGGGGACTTCTTCCTAGATATCAAAAAGGTCATCAGTACATACCTAAACTCTCTACCTGGTATTTCTTCAGACTCACAACTTTTTAACTACAAAAACTTGACACCACAACGTCTTCTGAGAACGTTCAGGAAACCTGACGTTCCTTTGGTTTCGTCAGTTAAGATTTCCTTTAGTTAGGACTTATAAGTAACCTTCCTGACTACGACTTCGACTTTGAGGTCATAAAACCGGTGGACTATACTTCTCGACTGAGTAAACTTTTCCGGGACTACGACCCTTTCTAACTTCCACCCTCCTCTTCCCTTGCTGTCTTCTGATCTACCAACCTACCGTAGTGTTTGAGTTACCTGAACTCGAATTCGTTCGGGACCCTCTACCACTCCCTGTCCCTTCGGACCGTACGACGTCGGGTACCCCAGTGTTTTTCAATCTGTGCTGGCTCGCTGACTTTTTGTCGTTGTTCTATACTAATAAGTATCCAACTTTTGGTTTCAACGTTCAATACAATAAAAGATGTTTTATCTAAGACTACTCTTTCCTATGTAAAAAATAAATAAACCAAACATAAGTGTAAAAAACAAACATCTCGGGAAGAGTAACTGTGTTATACCAACTCAAAACGAAGGAACCACCGAGTCAACCATTTCTTAGACGGACGTTGTGTCCTCTGACGGACCTTACGTTCTCTGGACCTAAACCAGGGTCTCAGTCCTTGTAGAGGACCTCTTCCTTTACCGTTGGGTGAGGTCATAAGAACGGACCTCTTAGGGTACCTGTCTCCTCGACTACCCAATATCAGGTATCCCAGCGTTCTCAGTCTGTTGAAGCACTGAGTCGACGGTGGTTTATATAAACCTTTACCTAAACTTTCTGTTTTACTTCAAATTAGTCCACCACAGAAATTTTCTTAGTGTCAATCTTTGTACATTTTCTCAATTAAACTAACAAAAGTGGTATTCAACGTTTGATGGAAGACCTGTCCCATAACCACCTTAATTACCACCAAATACTCCTGTCAAGATCGTCAACTCATATCCTATCTACCATACCACACGTTAGTCTTAAAGGTTAAGAAAGAAGGGTTCCTCATAAGGGACTAAACGGTTCCTTAAGTCGGAAGTGTGTCTTCCAGACCGGGATCTTTCTTGACTTCCACACTAAGAACGCTTCCGACAAGAATTCAAGGGTTTCAGTTTCTACGAGCAACTTTACTTGGATTATTGTTGATCAGACACAATTTTTATTAAATTTTATAAAACTCTTCATATTGGTTACTTAATGAAGACTCTCTAACTTTTCTAGTTGTCTACCTTTACTTCTCTTTTTTTTTAATTCTCTATCATACATACCGAAATCTTTTAAATTACGAACTTATTATTTTTAAGATCTTACTGTTTTTTCTTATATATTGGTTTTTGTGTAGAAAACTATTTTTTTTTCAAATTGACTTAAATTATTTCTGACCACACTTTCTCAAGTTTTCTTATACAGTCTTAATATCTAAATATCTCTGTGTTTATTTATCAATAAGTCATAGTGACAAAAGAAAAAGAGACTTTTAAATTTATGAGGAACCGTGGGGACACTCAAATGACATCGTACGGTCCCAGTGACCCTTGTGACAAGTTCTTGGTACTGGAATGTTCCAACGTCCGGTTCAGTGGGCTTAAATTATAGGCCCAACTCACACACTCACACACACACACACACACACACACATACACACAGACAATTTTTATTTTTTTTGTGACGGTGACGGTAAAATGGTCAACACTTTTCAATATATTATTCATAATCTACTGTGGGTCACGTCTGTGTAACTTTGACACGTTACTACGGGTCAGAAGTGTATTCCTTACAATACTATAGAAGTTCCATTATTTGTACGGTCCTACAGTTCTCGGAAGTTGTTGTTATGTACAGAAGAACGTCTACATAAACTCCGTTTAGAGTTTATTTATTCATTTGTTTATCGGATTCTTATTTCTAACTTTGTTAGTTAGGGGGTTTCGGATTGGCGAATCTGTATTTTTAGAGGGAAAATTTATTCAGTGAATCACCTCTATCGAGAGTTTTAATAAAACTTGTAATAAAACGAGTTACTATTTCAGTTTGAGTTTAAAGTTTGGATCTTTCCTTCGACCTTATAAACCTTCAAATGTCTGTATCCCTCAGGGGTTAAACGAAGAGATAGGTCCACCTATTTCTATACTATCATTCAAGTATGACTTTGTTTCCAACCGGTTGACATCGAGAACTCGACTTAGACTAGGAGACAAGTGAAACAATTATTTCAAAATAACCTTGAGTCGGAACGAGTAAGTGATGTATAGTAGAGACCGGGAAAACCCCGATGTTGTCGTCTTGACTCACTAACGTTCTCTTGGTGTATCTAACGTTTCGGGGTTTAAATATGACAGACCTTGAAATATTTTTATCAAAGGGTTGGTTCGTAACTTCACAGACTAGAAGTTCCGTAGACGTAATTATTGTCATGGTCACTCACTATCGGATGTGCTAAAACACAAATCTTACATGGGACCTGATTATATGTCTATGTCTATATAGGTTCAGAGACGTTTAAGTGAAGTTTTTTCTATAATTTCGGAGTACCACTTCTATATTATCCTTTCTACTTTTCTGGATTTTAAGATGTCATTTAGGGATGAAGGTGGGGTGTAGAGACTCGATTTAGCGAGGGGAACTTCGACCTTTATCTGACCTAATGTAAAGTTGAAGTCATAGTCATATTTGTCTCTTTCAAAGACCAAGAGAAGGGATTAACGGTAGAATTCTTGACAGACCTTAAAGTTCATCTCATCTAAACATCTCCGTTCTAACATGGGGTCTTTTCTAATTCGATCAAACTCTTCTGTAGTCATTCACCTATTCTTATTATGAAAACCTCTGAACCACACTAACTACACTCATGACTATTATAATTTCAAGGGTCGTGATTCCCCAACACAAAACCCGTGGTTTCAGTGATCCGACACTTGACCGAAATCTTTTTATAACGGTAGTATCCCACTACGTCCTATTTATCTGTGAAAGGACCGGATTTTAAGGACAATACTAAAGAACATTGTTAAAGGTATATCCCTCTCTCAAGACGAGGTCTGCGACCCTCTTTAGAATAGTCTTCTTTAGGTGTAAATCTTAAATATACTACACCCATACTGAGAATTGTTGGATGTAATTCATCTGTACTTTATTAATAAAAGAAATTGAATTTAAAGGTTAAGTATCTACGATAAGGTGATTGCTGAGTCCAATCTATAGAATAGCCTCCGAAAGACCCCTCGACAACGAAAACTCCTTTAGGAGAGAGAAAAGGGTTTCTAAACTGTTACTGAAGACACAGAATCCATTCCCTTTACCAATGAACACCTCCTTTGGAAGACCTAAGACCACCGGAAGGACTGTGACACTTTGTTTTACTAATCTTTATTATACAGGAGATGAGAAAAGGGGGTACCAAAAACGTCCAGGTTGTCCAAATAGAACGAATTTTGGTAATATCTCATAAAAATCCACCGCGTCACCATTTCTTAGACGGACGGTTATATCCTTTACGTTCTCTACACCCAAGCTAAGGATCCCACCCTTCTAGAAGACCTCTTCCTTCACCGTTGGGTCAGGTCATAAGAACGGACCCTTTAGGGTACCTGTCTCCTCGGACCACCCGATGTCAGGCACCCCAACGTTTCTCGACCTGTGTCGACTCTTTGACTCGTGTGTGTGTCTACAAAAATTTTATATTGAACACTAATCACAAGGTACCATGTCTCAGAGTCTACCTCTTCTACTTTTCGAAAGTCTTCACCTACGACACTACCAACGTGTTGTCACGTTCGACTTGGGACCTTGGCATATAACATTTTACCATTTAAAATACAATATAAATAACATGACTTTAAATTTTTTAACAGTGGAAGTTTTACTTCCTAATTAATCAAAGTGTCATTTAATAATCTATATAAATATTATGTATAACAAGAATACTTTATACGAAAAAAATGGACAATTATTTTAAAATAACTTTTATATGTATTTTATGTACGAACAGTTATCGTTTTATAATAAGTAATATTCGTATATGATATTCTTTATATATCACCTTCGAAGAAATAAGTTGATAAATCTGACAACAAAATTTTAATCGAAATAAAATTTTCACTTAATCTGAATTCTAAAGGGACCACTAGATAATCGATTCCGAAACTATTTAATCATTTTCCTCCCTTTACATGAAGTACTTGGTTTAGTCTACTCCAGAAAATTTTTTATTAGTGTTCTGTGACAATAAGTGACTATTTTTAATTTTTCACCTTTATTTAAAATTGTTAATTTTAGACCGTCATATACTTTGTGTATTGTAAAGTACTTATTGAATAAACACGGTGTCTAAGTTCTTACCCAATTGTAGTCCTTCAGTAATTACATAAGATGGTGTAAAAATTTAATTTCCTACTTTTTGTAGTTCAGTTGTCTAAGATATTTTTAGACAGTATATAAACACCGAAGTTTTTTAGTTTTGTTCAGATTTAATTGATCTTTAATTCCTTTATCAAGAATTTGACGACCGGTCACGGATGAGTCTTTAAGATCGATCTACTATAAATTTCAATTTTGTCTCAATTTTCTTCTTTTTATAAGACTAATTTTGACCCTAGTTTTGTACCTACTGACTGTGGTAGTAAATAGAAGTTATACCAGGACATATAGAATTGACCTTGTTTTCTTTTTTATGTCATTTTGTATCTTTTGAACCGTTCTTTCTCTTTTGTGACAGAGAGGAACGTCTACTGTATTAAACTGAATGTTTTGGATTAACTGATTAGCTCACGATCAAAGAGTCGACACAGACTGAGAAACACCGGGAAACCTGACATCGGGTGGTCCAAGGAGACAGGTACCCTACGAGGTCCGTTCTTAGGACCTCACCCTTCGGTAAGGGAAGAGGTCCTTCGAAAGGTTGAGTCCCTAGCTTGAGTCCAGAGGACGTAATGTCCGTTCAATAAATGACAGACTCGGTGGTCCCTTCGACACTTGTTATTTCAATTATATTCGTTTTTGAACTGGTCGAAATGATCTATATACTAATTATATTTTGTACAAATAGTGATATCGAGTATTTTAAAATATTTTACATTAAAATATATTTTTACAATTAAAATTTTTGGTTTTAGACGATGAACCCTGGGTGAACTAATTTCGTTTCATATGTCAGTCGTACTTCTTATTATACCGTAAAATAACCTTGTATAATTTTTCTGAATTATAATATTTCTACTGTTAGAAGGACTTCCATCATTCATTGGTTATGTTAAGTTTGTTTTTAG
Source organism: Capra ibex (assembly GCA_006410555.1). Classification (NCBI taxonomy): domain Eukaryota; kingdom Metazoa; phylum Chordata; class Mammalia; order Artiodactyla; family Bovidae; genus Capra; species Capra ibex. The sequence goes on along the minus strand of SJYO01004349.1, from coordinate 174,080 downwards.
GACCGTTTTTTTAATACATACCACCTCTTTTGAACATCCTTATACGTGGAGGATTTTATGGTAAATATACATGTATAACATCGGATCTGTTTGAGAATGTTTACATGAGTTTCTCTATGTATATTCTCAGAAGAATCGTCTTAGCAACATGTTTGTTATTATTATTTCCTTTGATGTTTATCCAAGTAGTTTTACTCTGACTTCATACTGTATAATTATGCAATTTTAACGGATACTGTTACTATCTTTGATTGAACTCAAGGTGTGTACCGATACTTACTTAGAATCATTGTTGTTCCTAAGGGACCACCGAGTTATGAGTCGTTCCTTCCCAACCGTCTTCTGGACAATAAACTATCACAAATACATATTAACTTTCATGTTTGTGTTAACATTTTCGAATTACGGACCCTTTACGGACCCTCATTATCAGTGGTCTCAATCCGATCTTTGAGTACGACCCCCTCCCTCACCCCAGTCCGGTTTCTTCCCTAAAGTACGTCAGACCCCACAACATAAAGGGTACGTCTCACGACTGAAAACCATAGAAGTCCACGGAATTAGGGAAAACATCACTTCATTTTTCCTCGCATACGATTCCGGAAGGGTCCAAGGTGATCACCATTTTTTGGGAGGATGGTCACGTCCTCTACGTTCTCTCCATCCAAGTCAGGTACCCAGTCCTTCTAAGGGACCTCTTCCCTTACCGTGGGTATGGTCATAAGAACGGACCTCTTAGGGTACCTGTCTCCTCGGACCGTCCGATGTCAGGTATCCCAGCGTTCCTCAGTCTGTGCTGACTCCCCTGAATCGTACGTCGTACGTGTCTTTCTTTTAATGGGAGTGTTTGTTTCCCCTCTGTGTCTTCTCGTTTCGTCCTTCTCCTACCTCTAACAAAGAAAAGGAAAAAAAATCCCCAGTTCTATTTAAAATAAAATAAAATAATAATAATAAAAAATGAAATGTTGTAACATAACCAAAACGGTATGTAGTTGTACTTAGACGGTGCCCACATGTGTACAAGGGTTAGGACTAGGAGGGAGGGTGGAGGGAGGGACATGGTAGGGAGACCCAGTAGGGTCACGTGGTCGGGGTTCGTAGGACATAGGACGTAGTTTGGATCTGACCGCTAAGCAAAGAATATACTATAATATGTACAAAGTTACGGTAAGAGGGTTTAGTAGGGAGGGAGGGGGAGAGGGTGTCTCAGATTCTCTGACAAACTATGTAGACACAGAGAAAACGACAGAGTGTATGTCCCAATAGTAATGGTAGAAAGATTTAAGGTATATTTACACAATCATATGACATAACCACAAAAAAAAAAGACCGAATGAAGTGAGACATATTAGTCGAGGTCAAAGTAGGTGGAGCAATCTTGGCTAAGTTTACATAAGAAAAATTACCGGCTCATTATGAGGTAACACATATACATGGTGTCGAAAGAATAGGTAAGTAGACGACTACCTGTAGATCCAATGAAGGTACAGGACCGAGAATATTTCTCACGACACTACTTGTAACCCCATGTGCACAGAGAAAGTCAAGACCAAAGGAACCACACATACGGGTCGTCACCCTAACGACCCAGTATTCCGTGAAGATAAAGGTCAAAAAATTCCTTAGAGGTGTGACAAGAGGTATCACCGACATGATCAAACGTAAGGGTGGTTGTCCCATTCTCCCAAGGGAAAAGAGGTGTGGGAGAGGTCGTAAATAACGAACATCTGAAAACCTAGTGTCGGTAAGACTGAACCACACTTTACCATGGAGTAACACCAAAACTAAACGTAAAGAGACTATTACTCACTACATCTCGTAGAAAAGTACACAAACAATCGGTAGACATACAGAAGAAACCTCTTTACAGATAAATCAAGAAACCGGGTATAAAACTAACCCAGTAAATAAAAAGACCTTAACTTGACGTCCCCAACGAACATATAAAAACTCTAATCAACAAACAGCCAACGAAGTAAACGAGAATAAAAGAGGGTAAGGTTTCCGACAGAAAAGTGGAACGAATATCGAAGGAAACAACACGTATTCGAAAATTAAAATTAATCTAGGGTAAACAAATAAAAACGAAAATAAAGGTCATAAGACCCTCCACCCAGTATCTGCTAGGACGACACTAAATACAGTCTCTCACAAAACGGATACAAGAGGAGATCCTTAAAATATCAAAGACCAGAATACAAATCTAGAAATTAGGTAAAACTCAAATAAAAACACATACCACAATCTTTCACTAGATCAAAGTAAGAAAATGTTCACCAACTGGTCAAAAGGGTCGTGGTGAACAATTTCTCTAACAGAAATGAGGTAACATATAAGAACGGAGGAAACAGTTTCTATTCCATAGGTATCCACACACCTAAATAGAGACCCGAAAGATAAAACAAGGTAACTAGATATAAACCTCTTTATATGGTACAAGTACCTAGTCTTCTTAGTTATATCACTTTTACTCATATGATGACTTTCGTCAGATATCTAAATTACGTTAGGGATAGTTCGATGGACGCCATAAAAACTGTCTCGATTTTGTTTATTAAAATGTTAAACATACCTTTATGTTTTTTGGAGTTTATTGGTTTTGTTAGAACTCTTTCTTCTTACAATGATCTCCTCAGTTGGACGGACTGAAGTCCAAGATGATGCTTCGGTGTCAGTAGTTCTGTCATACCATGGCCGTGTTTCTGCCTCTAACAAAGACTTGGTAAAAGAGAGTCCGTCCTCCTAGTCTAAGGACCGAGTCTCATTCACCTTTCCCGAGACCCCCGTCCTGTCACTACCCTCCACCCCATCTCTCGAGGTCGTCTAAAGTTATACCTTTTCTTTTGAGGGGGGACGTTGGGACCCCAAACAAATATATAGATGACGAACACATATACACACACACTTCAGTGAAACTAGTACAGACTGAGACACGTTGGAATACCTGACATCGGTTGGTCTGGGGAGACAGGTATTATAAGAGGTCCGTTCTTATGGTTTCACCCAACGGTACGGGAGGAGATACCCTAGATAGACTGACTCCCTAACTTGGACGTAGACAATCCAGAGGACGGAACCGTCCACCCAAAAAATGGTGGTCGTGGTGGACCCTTTGGGTAGATCATGAATTTAAGTCGATTATTACTTATTGGTTATATCTGTCGTATAATTTTTCGTCTCTGTAATTAAACAGTTGTTTACAGGCAGATCAGTTCCGATACCAAAAAAGGTCACCAGAACATATCCACACTCTCGACCTGATATTTCTTTCGACTCTTGTCTTCTTAACTACGAAAGCTTGACACCACAACCTCTTCTGAGAAATCTCAGGAAACTTGAGTTCCTCTAGGATGGTCAGGTAGGATTACCTCTAGTTAGGACCCACAAGAAACCTTCCTACTACAACTTCGACTTTGAGGTTATGAAACCAGTGGACTGTGTTTCTCGACTGAGTAACCTTTTCTGGGACTACGACCCTTTCTAACTTCCACCCTCCTCTTCCCCTGTTGTTTCCTACTCTACCAACCTACAGTAGTGACTGAGTTACCTGTACCCAAACCCACCTGAGACCTTCAACTACTACCTGTCCCTCCGGACCACACGACGTCAAGTACCCCAACGTTTCTCAGTCTGTACTGACTCGTTGACTTGACTTGACTTATCAATTGTATTATAATTACAGTAGTGGTAGTAGTAATAGTAGTGAAACTTGTACTTTATTAAATTTACTTGAAACGACCACCTGAAATAATAGTTCTACCTCCTCCTCTTTCTCCTTTTCCTCTGTAGGACGATCTTTATGACCTTCTCTTTTGACTTATCTTTATTTTGGATAAAGTCTTCCTGTCTCTGTCTGTACGTTTTACAACAAAGTTCTATCTACCCTTAGGAAAAGAACCCTGTTATCCTCTCTACAGCGTTTACTTTGAGTTTAGATACAGGACACGATCTATAATTCCACCTATAGAATTATAATTCCACCTTTCTGTGTGGGAACGAGAATACTTCGTATAACGAATTACTCCGTTGACAGTACATTTTACGAATTTGTATACATACGTAACTTCTTCATAACTACAGGACACCTTGACGTGTTACTACATCGTTTATTGAAATACGTTAGTAGTTCGTGGAATCCTTATATCGGGTAAGTCCCACACAAAGTTCGTACTCGTTTCTACGGATCTACAAATGTCTCTTTCGACTCCTCATCACAGTGAACTGATCTCAAATACAACACACCCCACCGGTAACCCACACCTTACTTCCCTAACCGTCACCTTCTCTGACGTTGCACTTTAGAATATTGTTTCCTGGAAGAATGAATAAAACCTAAAAAACCGTTACTCTTTCAACCCCGTATTTGTCCAGTGTCAATCCCCACCCCACCCCCTTTTACTAAGTTTACCATTAAACGCCCTATTTAATCTTCTCACTTGTGTCCGTTACTCTAACCAGATCTCCTGTAATTTGACTCTTCGAGCACCTCAATACGTCTGGACTGAGTACTCTCACTCCTATCTCGACCGAACACACATTCCCCTGTTCTCTGTAAAGTCTCCATGTCCCGTGGCATCCCAAACTTCTTCCAGATATGTCTTACTTCCCACCAAAAGTCTAAACAGAACTTGTAGACCCTCCTACCAACCATCCCGTGTTTACTGTTCTTTTACCTAAAATGTTTATTCTTTTGACTCCAAGTATCAACAACAACGAGTCAGTACAAGTTGAGAAACACGCTGGGATACCTGACATCGGGAGGTTCGGGGAAACAGGTAACCTAAAGGGTCCATTCTTATGTCTGCACCCAACGGTAAAGGAAAGAGGTCCCCTAGAAGGGTTGGGTCCCTAGTGTGGGTGTAGAGGACTTTCAAAGGATGTCCTATTATATCTTTCTTATATCTACTAAATATTGAATTGAATAACGACTTATTCGAAAATTAGAGAACCAATGTAATGGTAGTAAACAGTAACACTGTTTTGTAGGTGTAAAATATTTGTAAAAAAAAGTTGAATCTCCCTAATTATAGAATCTAGAAATTAGAAAATAAACCTTTAGACAGTAAAAACTTTTCTTCTCGGAATGTGGAACCACTTCTCTACAAAAGAGAAACCACCGGAACGATACTACCTATGTACTGTAAAATAATAGTCAACCACTTTCTTTTCCGGACTCTTTGTCGTCTGTTTCTAGTCACTATTTAGATTTATAGAAAAGTGGTTTAAAAACCTAACAAAAAGAAATCCCAAAAAAAAACCCCCCCCCCCGAAACGGGGCGTCGGTCGTTTCGTTTTTAATAAAAAATTGTGGTAATTTTGCAAGAAGTGTGAAGTTCACATTTACGAATAAACAAGAACTACAAAGGACTTGTCTTGTTAACAGACTTTTATTACAGACCGTACAGAAAGGTCTCTTTCCAATTTTCCCTTATCTGAATTTCATGTCTGTGTGTTTTCAGATGAGTAACGTAAGGAGTGAAACCTTTTGGCAAAATTCACGAACTTAACGAATATTTTTAACACACCGTTACTGTCTAAGGAAAATTGCGTAGACCGAAGAATTTCAAACAAATTAGTCACATCATGATGACTTACTACCAAAGAAAGGGACTTTTGTGGTTATTCTTTACAACAGAACGTCTTGTTTGAAGAAATCGAAGACTCAAAAAATAAAAAATCATTGATAGTACGAAAAACCACGTTCAGTGTTTACTCAAAAAAAAAAAAAGATAATGTGGACTTTTCAACGTAGGTGTAATTCAATGTGAAGAGGGGTAAAAAGTCCTTCAAATCGGATCAATATCATTACTTAATGATTTGTGGTTTCTCGAAAGAGGTAAGAGAAATTACGGATTTCCACGTATATCTCCGTAAGTTATAAAAATTAAAGTAATGTTTCTATCTCTTCTACATCGAATATTTGTAATTAAAGTCAAGTAAATTTTACTTTCTCCTACCATACTATTAATTAACGATTTTATTTTGTACTCGTTTATCCTCTCACATACGATTTTACAGAATGAAACATTACTAAAAACTGGAAATTTTTAAAAATTTATCGTAAACAATTTACATGAAAACTTTTTGAGATCTTTGTAAAACGGTAGAAGAAGAATAACTTTTCAGGAGAACATCAATATTTTCTTTATAAAGTAATCTGTAAGACAAAGGAAACCTGGTTTTAAGAAATACATCGATCCTCTACAGTAATTAGGATCACCAAGATCGAGAATCTTATATACTTTATAGAGATTAGACTTTTTTATAAAATTATATGAACATATAAAAATAAAACGTTGTTTTATCTGTCTGCAGAGTTTACACACTATTAGAGTTTGAGTAGAGTTATTTAACCTAGTAGTCGGAATTTTTGGTTACCGACAAGTACAGTAATCATCGAAAACTTAAAACACAATAATATCACCTGGTTTTGGAAGTAACCCATTGACAGATGAAATAAATAAACCACTATTCCTACCAATTATGTCTTTAAATTTTTCTTATTCTATGAGTGCTTGGATATTGTGTATCCAGGTTTTCGTACAAATACGAAATGTCAATAGGAAGTACGATGTGGGACGAAAATAAGTCACTATTAAAATTTAACTAGTCCTTAGTCAAATCCAGGTTCATTGTTTGTGTCGTTGTGGACGTTGTCGTTTTTGTTTTGTCGTTTGCTGTGGATTAATGACACCAAGTTTATTAACTCTAAGTAAAAGGGGTACATTCGTCAAGAGGTCCGAAAACGACCATAACTACGTCACAGATTTGTAAGAATCTTGGTTACCAGGACGTAAATCAACTGTCAATGGAGTACCCGACGATGGTGAGGTTCATGGTGTCGTATTCAGTACACATACACCAAGAATGTGAATGTAAGTAGATACAGATAGAAAACAAAGAGAACAAAAGTACACGTACCAAGAATGTCAATAAACAGATGAGAAAAGATAAACAAAAAAGTCTTCGTGGGGATCTTTTAAAAGAAGATGTAAAAGACCCAACCTTAGTCAGAGTACATAAGAATCCGTTTTTCCTCCGATTCTGTCATTCGTAGACGACAATTCGGGGATTAAATCACTCTTCATGTTGTATTCTTAAATCCCTACCTAAACCAATGGTCAAAATACAGATGACGAAGATAAGAAAACTTTAACAGACGTCCCAATCAAATTGTTGGAATACTTCTTAATTGAGAGTAAGAGAGTATCATATACCTCTTTCTAGTAAGGGTTTCTGGTCTAAAAGTAAAATAGGAAAGACAAGAAATAAGAAAATTACGTACAGATAACGACGATTTACCCTTATCTTCTCTACACTATTGTCTTTCTTACAATATCAAAACCGTGAGTGTCAACTCTACGAGAATATGTTCTCATTTTATCCATTATGTCTACTTAACAACACGGGAAACTGACGATTTTAATCTAGTGTATCTAAAGAGATTGAACACCTTAGGGATCACTTCTCTTAATTTAAAACATTCCTAATTGATGAAAATTATCACATATTTTATGAATGGGTGTATAACGAGGAACCTTACTTTCGACACTGTTTGGAACCGTCATATAATTTTTCGTCTCTGTAGTGAAACGACTGTTGTCAGGTATATCAGTTTCGATACCAAAAAAGTCATCAGTACATGTCTATACTCTCGACCTGGTATTTCTTCCGACTTGTGACTGTTAACTACGAAAGTTTCACACCAGGACCTCTTCTGAGAAATCTCAGGGAACCTGACGTTTCTGTAGTTCGGTTAGTTAGGATTTCCTTTAGTTGGAACTTAAGTAACCTTCCTGACTACGACTTCGACTTTGAGGTTAGGAAACCGGTGGACTACACTTTTCGACTGAGTGACCTTTTTTGGGTCTACGACCCTATCTCACTCCGTCTTCTTCCCCACTGTCTTTCACCCTACCAATCTATCGTAGTGACTGAGTTATCTGTACTCCTCTGTCACTTCCTGTCCTTCCGGACGACATGGTGTCAGGTATCCCAGTGTCTCAGTCTGTGTTGAATCGTTCTCTTGTTGTTTTTGTATAATTGATTGTTTTAGTCTTTTAAAGTCGGATCGTAAGTTTTCATGGTACCAGAAATGGACATGTGTAAATATCGAAATAGAAGTTGAAGGAAAGGGTAAGACACTTGGTACGATCTGACTCCCCCACCTCATATAAGTACGATTCTAAACCGGGAACTTGATCGAAACTAGTGGGACAAAGGAAGAACGAATTACAAAATTTGTAAGGTAATATGTATTAATATTTCATCACGTCACCATTTCTTAGGTGGACGGTGACGTCCTCTGTGTTCTCTACACCCAAACTAGGGATCTAACCCTTTTAGGTCTTAACAGAATGTACTTATTTAAACAGTGCTGTTCCAGTTTCTTACTGACTACGACTTCGACTTCGAGGTTATGAAACCGGTGGACTACGCTTCTCGACTGAGTAACCTTTTCTGGGGCTACGACCCTTTCTAACTCCCGTCCTCCTCTTCCCCTACTGTCTCCTACTCTGTCAACCTACCGTAGTGGCTGAGCTACCTGTACTCAAACTCGTTCGGGACCCTCTACCACTTCCTGTCCCTTCGGACCGCACGACGTCAGGTACCCCAGTGTTTCTCAATCTGTGCTGGTTCGCTGACTTGTTGTTGTTTCCATTTTCTATTTATTACCTAAAAATAAACTCTAATTTCATTTATCGTAACGTCTCAGACCACACTGTGGGGGGGGGGTTTTTTTTTTGGGATTGTATGTTCTTTTATACACGACATACAAGACTTATTACTAATTTAAACTCCACATCGTCACTAATACATCGACCCTGTTGGTCCATTCTCCGCCGAAAACAAACCACTGTTCGTTGTCACAGTATTGGTAGTCGTCTCGAGAGTAGGAAGATAATATCAAATTTTCTCCGAGGCTAAAAGTTGTTTTTATTCTATTTATCTTGATCTTGTTCTTTTACGAAATTTGGGAAAGTGGTACGTGTGACCGACAAATTATATGCCGTGTATAGGAGGACACTCAATGGGACACTTATGCTCCACTTCTCATTCCGTGACTCCTCACACTTTCTTTAAAGACGTGGAGTGTAAATTTTCGTTCAAAGTGTTTTTTTGACTTTACCTTAGAAAGGTTCCACTGTTTAACACTCTAGGAAAAAAAATCGTTCATTCTTGGTAAACGAAAATGAGGACTCTAAAAGGACTTCACGAATGTGTAGTAAAACACCAAACCCTGTTTATTGCACGGCTTACAAACTCTTTGAAGCGACAGTGTGTAGGAAGTCTCGATAATGAGGGAGAGAAGTTTCAACCTCCAGAACCCTTGTCACTATAGAAGTGTTTAAGGAGAGAACCGAGGGGACCCAATGAGACTCGAGGCTGGTGGAGATAAACGCAGTCATAGAGATGACCCGAAATTCTGTAGTAATTTATGCACAAACACCCACACTATACGTGCGTACGGTGTTAGTAAGTGTTTCGCATATCAAAATAGTGTATACATCTTAAGTGTTAGGTAGAAGTTACGTGTGATCAAACTAAAGACATGTCATATCAATCCGAAATATGACCAAAAACACGAAATGTTAAATATCGGAGTGTCGAAAGTACGTTTTATTTCTATGTCTCCCTACAAAAAATTAGGACATTCCCCCTTTTTATCATAAAATAATACAGTCTATAAATACCAGAAAGAAGATTACACCCATAAAAGAATAAGTGCCCTATAAAATCTTAACGACAAATTGTGACAATACTAAATCTTACCAGACAAATATCCTGTCACTATATACAGGTACATTTATAAATCTAGAGGTGTAATCTTAATACCTCTTCACAAACAGAAACTTTGATAAAACTCCGTAAACGTAATAGTATCAAATAAAAGAATTTTTTTTCTTTGTCGCTTGTTATCCCGAAAACAAACGAGAACTGTAATTGTTTATTTTAATTTTCAAAAACTTTTGATCGTTCAGTATTTATAGAGAGTAAAGGATTTAGATTTGTAAATTTTTGATTAAAGGTAAAGAAAAGTTTTACATATCCAAGAGTTTTATTATCGTGTATATGATAAAATACGAATGTCGAGCTACGGTGTTTCATGAATGTGAGGCCTACCCAATTTGTAGAATGATTTAGAATTTTAAAGAGTATACTAGACTAGTTTTTCCGACTTTCATTACTATTACTTATTACTAGTATTGTTCAAAGACTAGGGACCTGGGACTTATTTAGATAAGGTACAATAAAGACCATAAAGACTGATACTAAGATATACTTAGTTTTAAATTTAAATAGAATAAATAAGAATTGTAAAGATAGGACAAAATACGGAGTTTACATTAACTTCTATTGAAATTGTAGAATAAAAAATTAACAGTTCTAAAATTAGGATCTTTACCGTGAAGAGAAATAATTTGAAAGGGTTTAGTTTCGTAGTTTTGGAGGATAAGTATAACTTTAATTACGGTGTTATGGTACCTCTATGTTTCACTTCCGTACCTATAGTACTACGTTTAATGATTCTAGTTTAGTATTAAGGATAGACAAGAAACTTTCTCCCTCCCGAAGGGTCCTCCGTGATCACCATTTCTTGGACGGACCGTTACGTCCTCTTCTCTAGGTCCAAACTGGGGACTCAGCCTTTATAGGGGACCTCCTCCCGTACCGTTGGGTAAGGTCAAGAACCGACCTCTTAGGGGACCTGTCTTCTCGGTCCACCCGATGTTAGGTATCCCGACGTTTCTCAACCTGTGCTGACTTCGTTTAATCGTGAACTTTCTTCCTTTTTGGGAATCATCCACTATCCTCTTCCCGTGCATACGCAGTACATGATTCAACCTTTAAGTGATTGATGCACCTCGGCAAGTAATGTGGTCGAAGGGAGACGGTCGTCACCCTCCAACTGCACACTAGAACAAAGGTCGAACAGGGTAACGCTGGAACGATCCTCCATGGTTATCCGTTTCTTAGGTTTGCCACTATCACCCTTCTCGAATACTTACCTTTCACCGTGACAGTCGAACAATCTAATGACAGGTATAGATAAACTGCCACACCTCCGAGGACAATTAGTCGGGACCCCGATGTACATTTATTAAGGACACACAAAAGTTCGTGTTCGAGGAAGTTTTTCGTAACACGCTGTGTAACAGTCCTCCTGAGATCCCCGAAAACCAATTTTATTAAGAGTAATATCCGTTAAGTTTTTCGAAGTCCCTACAGGGTGGTAAGGCACAAGAACTCTTGCAAAACGACCCCTCGAAAACTTCCTATGTCCACGACACTCGCTGGAATTAACACTTGAATGAGATTAGTCCGTTTTATTACTCCTTTTTATTACAAACCGACAAATGTTCATATCCACCGTGAATGTTTTTTGTCATTTTTGTTTTGCTATCGTTATTGTTACTTGTTAGTTTTTTGCAGGAACCCTTGGTGCTCACAGAGAAGTCAAAGACAAAGTCTCTTCGGTCACGTTTTTCACTTATGTGTTGTCTTTGTACATAATCGCACAAGTCAAGTCAAGTCAATGAGTCAGCACAGACTGAGAAACGCTGGGGTACTTAGCGTCGTGCGGTCCGGAGGGACAGGTAGTGGTTGAGGGTCTCAAGTGAGTCTGAGTGCAGGTAGTCAGTCACTACGGTAGGTCGGTAGAGTAGGAGCCAGCAGGGGAAGAGGAGGACGGGGGTAGGGAGGATCGTAGTCTCAGAAAAGGTTACTCAGTTGAGAAACGTACTCCACCGGTTTCATGACCTCAAAGTCGAAGTCGTAGTAAGAGAGATTTCTTTAGGGTCCCGACTAGAGGAAGTCTTACCTGACCAACCTAGAGGAACGTCCTACGGTATTTATTTATTTTACCGGATTATCTTTTTCTCCTTTTGTCATATAAGGGACGACATCTTCTGTCCTTTAAATCCAATGAGAGTTCTATCATGGATGAAACTCGATAAAAATAGAAATGTATAACTTTTTTTTTTTTTGGGTTTTGTTGTTTTTTGAACAAATTTTCCTAAGTGTAAACTTCATCACTAAAGATTTCAAATGATGGTTTTACTATATTAAAATGAATAATTTAAAAATCTTCTCGAGACTTCACGGTCTCACTTGAGTGTCATCCATATAGTATTTATATACATCCTGGGTCTCTCCTTTTCTTCCCATCAAAAAAGATCGAACTAGAGACTTTTACTCTAGGTACCACCCAACAGTACCAGAGTTGTTCAAGACTTCGATCTTTCACTCTCATACAATGAAACCCCACACGAATCGTTTTAGACTTATTTTAATTTTCAAAAATCTACTTTAACTATCGGTAATAATAATTGTTTATTAATAACCGACGAAGAAGGTACGTTATAAAACATTCTGCTACTGTTATATTTTACTTCCTCTGTATCGGGGATTTTCTTACGTGTTAAATCATTTCTGGACTGTTTTTAATATCAATTATGACTAAACTCCCGATACGGCAACTGCGATCAATACGGTTGGACACCAAAATCCGGTGTGGTAAGAGATCCACAAAAGATTTTAGAGGTAAAGTTGGAGAAATGACGGTACCTCGGTCCTTTGTGGGCTCAATCCCAGTCTCTGTTCTGTATAGGTGTAACAGGAATTTTTTTTTATGTCGGCTCTTAGGGACGACGACGACGACGACGACGACGACGACGACTCAGCGAAGTCAGCACAGGCTGAGACACACTGGGGTATCTGCCGTCGGGTGGTCCGAGGGGACAGGGACCCTAAGAGGTCCGTTCTTGTGACCTCACCCAACGGTAAAGGAAGAGGTTACGTACTTTCACTTTTCACTTTCGTTCAAACGAGTCAACACAGACTGAGGATCGCTGGGGTACCTGACGTCGGATGGTCCGAGGAGGCAGGTACCCTAAAAGGTCCGTTCTCATGACGATGTTTTCTAATTTTGAGTCTGGTCTTAACTTTACCTCCTCTATTACCTTCGATGACAAAAAGACCCTAGACTTTCCCTCGGTTGACTTCCCTCTTTGATATCCCAAACACTCCATGTTTCCAGTGACGAACACGTATCCAAACGTAACAACCGAACTAGGGCTTGTTCAGACTTTATAATTTACCCTTCCGCACTACGTAGACCGTCCCCGGATCGGACGCGAGGGGAGCCGTACGTACGCGTACGTGTATGAGTGCGTAAGTTGCACGGAGGTTCGGGACCTTTCCCCTTTCCCACACCTTTCTCCTCTCTCCACGCACCAGTCCCTCGTTGGAGTACACGTCACTTTGTAGAGACTTTTTGAGACACTTTTCCTCGTTTACTCGTAGAGTGCACCTCTACCCTTCTCCCTACACCAGGTCTGCGACAACCGTCAGGGATCAGTGCCACAGGTATCCGACGTTGGGTCTTCGTATTAAAATACCCGAGAAGTGACTACATAGGGGTCCAGGGTCTTACGACGAATCCAATGTCATTCATCTACGAATTTTGTACAAACACCTTAATTACTTACCTACGTACCTCAACAATGAAACACACGGACGACTTTGTACAGGAACTATTTCTTATAGGAGGGGAGGATTCTTAACCGAAATTAAAGAACTTCTGAAGCTGATATCAACGTAGAGTCATAACTTATACGAAAGTCAAGTCAAGTCAAGTCAGCGAGTCAGTACAGGCTGACAAACGCTGGGGTACTTAGCGTCGTACGGTCCGGAGGGACAGGTAGTGGTTGAGGGTCTCAAGTGAGTCTGAGTACAGGCAGCTCAGTCACTACGGTAGGTCGGTAGAGTAGGAGCCAGTAGGGGAAGAGGAGGACGGGAGTTAGGGAGGGTCGTAGTTTCAGAAAAGGTTACTCAGTTGAGAAACGTACTCCACCGGTTTCATGACCTCAAAGTCGAAACCATAGTTAAGGAAGGTTTCTTTAGGGTCCCAACTAGAAGTCTTACCTGACCAACCTAGAGGAACGTCAGGTTCCCTGAGAGTTCTCAGAAGGGGTTGTGGTGTCAAGTTTTCGTAGTTAAGAAGCCGTGAGTCGGAAGACGTGTCAGGTTGACAGTGTAGGTATGTACTGGTGTCCTTTTTGGTATCGGAACTGATCTGCCTGGAAACAACCGTTTCATTACAGAGACGAAAACTTATACGGAATGAGAAATAATTTTCACTAGAAATTCAGATGATCGGACTTCTAAAAATTTACCTAAATAATTTAAGACTTTTATAGTTACACGATAAAGATAGTTTTAAGACGTGGTCCCTTCGGGTAAGGCTCATCTCTTTTAGACATTTATCTTACGAATGGATATAAAGGAAAAATTTTTGACTACAGATGACACTAGAAAAAAAAAAAAAAAAGAAAACGAACTCACGTGTATACGAGTCAACGAGTTAGAACAGACTGAGAAACGCTGACACACCTGACGTCAGGAGGTCCTAGGAAACAGGTACCCTAAAAGGTCCTTCTCATGACCTCACCCAACGGTAAAGGAAGAGGTAAAGAAACCCAAATTGAATTAAGAGAGAACTAAAGACTTCGCCCTTCGACTCCAGTGAATAGACTCTATAAAGAAGTAAGGATTATAACAAGAAATCAGAACTATCTTGATTATAAAGATAACTCTACTCAAATTTTATACCACTAATAGGACCCAATAGAACCTCCGAACACAATTAGTGTACTCGAGAATTTTCACCTTCTTCCTCCTTCTAGTGTCTGTACTTTGTACTCTATTTGAGTTACTTAGTGGAGACCTAAACTTCTATCTCCTTCCCTGAACTTAGTTCTTTACTCCCGTCAAAGATCGTCGACCTTTTCCGTTTCTTTGTCTAAAAGGAGCTTTTGAAGGTCTTCCTTTCGTTAGGAAGGTTGTGGAACTATAATTGGGACACAACCTGGAATCCGGATGTCATGACTTCTATCGTTTACACAAATCGTTTGGTGACTCGAACGTTATTAAACAATGATTTCGTTATCTTTCGATTACTCTTAATAGTGAGTAGCCAAACGATTAGAAAAGAAGGTGGTACAAAATAGACCATAGTTAGAGTAGTCACACAAAAAGGAGGGACTGTAACATTAAGAATCGAGCCTTTAAGTTAAACCTAGAAAAATATAGAGGAACTGAGAATTTACAAACAAGAAAGGAGATAGACGAATTTGTATACCCTATGTCATCATCTTTGACAAAAGTATAGGAACAGATGATTAAGATAATAGCGACAACCAAGACCTAGACAAAGTTACCTACCTCAAAATAGAAGTAATACCCATTATGAAAGGATGTAAAAATAAACGGAACATTAAAAACTGACCGACTACCTGTGTCACCTACATGGTACCAGGACATACATACAAATATAGAGGTCCTGAAATCTCGAACGATGGTCCGTTCCCAGTTCATCAACCTCCAGAAAGAAGCTCCGAAACGATCTCCCTTGTCCAGAAGCACTCGGTTCTGGGAAAACGTGACTACGGGAGACTGAATGCAAATAATGCACAGACAACCCCTGTCCGTACCAAAGAACGGGGGACCCTTGAGGTCTTTGTCAAGGGAAATCAGGAAGTCCATAAAAGGGGGGTCCAGAGACCATCTAAAGAGTGTCCGTGCGTGAATAGGTATCGTCAGTCGTCTTAAGAACTCTCGCGGGGGACGTAAAGAGACCCCAAAGAAGGGGTCCGTAGAGAGAGGCAGAGACTCTACGACTCTTGATGTAGGCTGGACTGTAACAACCTGGAGGTCAAAACTAGGGAGTCAAGGACCGAGACTGACGTAGAGAGAAGGGACATGACACTGGACCTTTGAAAAAAGTTCACCATTCACCCTCATCGTGAATTGTCACGAAGAACGACGAGTAGAACAAGTGAGGGCTGAAGGGTAAAGAATTTTCAGTGACGGAACGAGTCGTGGGTCACAAGACTCGCTACAAAAAAAAAAAAAAAAAAAGTATATAAAACAACATTATAAATCAACAAAGTTCACCCTCCTATTTAGACAAGACAATAAGGTAAAACTAACCCTCGTCTTCAGAGTGAACTTTAAGACCGGACGTAAAAGAATCAGAAAAAGGATGCACAAATACACGAGACACACACACGAATCAACGAGTCAGTACAGACTAAGACACACTGGGGTACCTGACATCGGGCGGTCCGAGGAGACAGGTACTCTAAGAGGTCCGTTCTTATGACCTCACCTAACGGTACGGGAGGAGGCCCCCTAGAAGGACTAAGTCTCTAGTTTGAACACAGAAAACGCAGAAGACACAACCGTCCGTCTAAGAAATGGTGTCACGGTGATACTTCGGGGGATGTAAAAAGTCAGTCAAGTCAAGTCAGTCAATCAGTACAGGTTGAGAAACGTTCGGGTACTTAGCGTCGTGTGGTCCGGAGGGACAGGTAGTGGTAGAGGCCTCAAGTGAGTCTGAGTGCAGGTAGCTCAGGTACTACGGTAGGTCGGTAGAGTAGGAGCCAGCAGGGGAAGGGGAGGACGGGGGTTAGGGAGGGTCGTAGTCTCAGAAAAGATTACTCAGTTGAGAAGCGCACTCCACCGGTTTCATGACCTCAAAGTCGAAATCGTAGTAAGGAAGGTTTCTTGTGGGTCCCGACTAGAGGAAATCTTACCTGACCAACCTAGAGGAACGTCAGGTTCCCTGAGGGTTCTCAGAAGAGGTTGTGGTGTCAAGTTTTCGTAGTTAAGAAGACGTGAGTCGAAAGAAGTGTCAGGTTGAGAGTGTAGGTATGTACTGACGTCCTTTTTGACATCGGAACTGATCTGCCTGGAAACAACCGTTTCATTACAGAGACGAAAACTTATACGATAGATCCAACCAGTATTGAAAGGAAGGTTCCTCATTCACAGAAAATTAAAGTGCCGACGTCAGTGGTAGACGTCACTAAAACCTCGGGGTTTTTTATTTCAAACTGTCAAAGGTGACAAAGGGGTAGATAAAGGGTACTTCACTACCCTGGTCTACGGTACTAGAAACAAAAGACTTATAACTCGAAATTCGGTTGGAAAAGCGAGAGGAGAAAGTGAAAGTAGTTCTTCGAAAAATCGAGGAGAAGTGAAAGACGGTGTTCCCACCACAGTAGACGTATAGACTCCAATAACTCTAAAGACCGTTAGAACTAAGGTCGAACACAAAGAAGGTCAGGTCGCAAAGAGTACTACATGAGACGTGTATTCAATTTATTCGTCCCACTGTTACATGTCGGAACTGCATGAGGAAAAGGATAAACCTTGGTCAGACAACAAGGTACAGGTCAAGATTGACAACGAAGGACTGGACGTATGTCTAAAGAGTTCTCCGTCCAATCCACCAGACCATAAGGGTAGAGAAAGTCTTAAAAGATGTCAAATAACACTAGGTGTGTCAGTTTCCGAAACCGTATCAGTTATTACGTGTTTATCTACGAAAAGACCTTGAGGGAACGAAAAAGGTACTAGGTCGCCTACAACCGTTAAACTAGAGACTAACGAGACGGAAAAGATTTTGGTCGAACTTGTAGACCTTTACGACGGTTCTCCTCGATGGGGTGTGATGGGGATGTAAAAATATCAATATATATATATAAAAAAAAAAGTCGAACAAGAAATGTATATATATATCACTCGTTTAAAAGAAGAGAAAGTTTTTGTACAGTATAATAAGATACAAAACTACTACTTATAGAAACGTATATCAGGAAAAATATGTAGAGACTAAAAAGAGTTCTACTTAATACTGATAATTCAATTATAAAATTACATTGACCATGTACACCAGTTTAATTGATGTGACTGTTTATATACAAAAAAGAAAAAGTCCGGCTGACAATTTTAAACCCAAATTTTTATAAAGGACTCTTTTTTTAATTGAAGTCAAATTTAGACTTAGAAATATTTTGTCAGGACTCTGTCTTTACTTGTTGTTATACAAAAAACATCAAGTAACACTTAACGGATAAAAAAGGAACGAACAAAAAAGGAATCGACTTAGTAGGAAAAGACCTATCAAACAGTTTAGAGAAAAATAAAATTTGTATTCTACACATTATAGAAATTTTTACTATATGGGATAAACTATAATAAAAAATGTAAAATTCGTTTATAAATAAAAATACAACAATTGAGATAATTGAAGGAGATACACTTTTGGAAACGAGTCTTATACTGAAACTATAAAAGGTAGTCTATCCATCTATACGTAATGAAAATAAAACATAAAAATATATAGAAATTAAAAAAAATATGAATGACGATAGGAAGTGACTTTAAGCAAAGAACTGCATATCACATCCTACTTCTAGATTAAAACAAAAAAAGACACACCAATTAATTGAGAGAGGTATCTAAAATTCCGTAACTCAATGCAAGGACACACAGATTAAACTCGTTGACCCGTTCGGATAAATATTAAATAGGTTTAACGTACTATGGTTATATTTTTTATTTAAGATTTATCCGTTTTATCGTAAATCATGTGCATCTCCTCTCGTTCGTCTCAGTAGGAGTTAAGCACATTCGACGTAACGATATGAATGTACAAGGTGATCGTGTAGTATCTTTTATATTCGGGACGTCAGTCCTTGAAACATACCGACAAATATTGACCTTTATCTCACGGTAACAAAAGAAATATTCAGAATCCTACTCACAGAAACGATAAGGAACCTGGACACAGTAGAGACATTCATATTTGTCCACGGGCACCCGTAGCTCTCTACTCAAACCAATCGTCCCACTCCGAACCTAAGTCAACCTATTTCCGTCCGGACGTCTAGTCACCCCGTACCTCTGCGCGGTCGTTCTGCAAAGTCTGTCAGTGACGGAAATGAATAATAGAGTCGTGAGAGGTCTGACTGAGTCACCACGTGTGTTTGTTTTATGGTGTACACATGTCCCCCCACGTTGGTCCTTCCCTGGACACTAAGGTCCCCTACTTCTACCTCCCAATTCGGATCAACCACCTCATCGTCACCGCTCCCTCTCTCTACTCCCATAACCTCCGAAATGTCTTCCGACCTTCCGAAGGTACGTCCGAGTCACCATTTCTTAGACGGACGTCAAGTCCTCTACACCCAGGGTAGGGACCCAGCCCTTCTAGGGGACCTCTTTCTTTACCGTTGGGTGAGGATATCAGAAAGAACCCTTTAAGGCACCTGTCTCCTCGGACCACCCGATGTCAGCTACCCCAGCGTTTTCTCAACCTGTGTTGAATTGTTGATCTGTTATTGTTGTTTTCTCCCGACCCTTGGGACAGTACACCCGACCTTGGGGTAGTATACGAGATCTTTAGAGACGTCTCCGACTTTTAGTCCAGTAATCGTCGATGAAGAGGGGTGACCCGAGTGATTCTTCTATTGTGACGGTAAGTGACTCTGTCCGCCGTATCCTTTACCCCTCTAAATCCTTAGTCCACTGCCACCACACTCAAATCTCAGAACTTAAGTGTCGTCTTTTTTACAAATAAAAGAAGAACATTCTGTACACGGGTGAACTATGGGTACTAGAGGGATAAGTATATTTTACACTTACCTCAAGGGTCAAGTCAAAAGGAATACTAAACTCTAGAAAGTTTTCCAGGAAAGGTGTTCTTAGTTGACAAAAGTAGTTGTTCACAATTCCTCCTTTTTACATTATTAGGTGTAGTCACGTAGAAGGGAAAACCAAATTTTCTTTTACCTACTTTATTCCGGAGAAAGGACGTCTTATCGTTCCGTGAATGAGAACCTCTGTGACCTTTACAAATGCCAGTACCTGGAACTCCGGACTTACCCGACATCTCTAATAGATCAAGTTTATAAATAAAACCTCTACTACTGTAGACACTCTTTTAGGTCCTTGATCCTGTAGTTTCTCGACCTAAAATAAGTAGACAAGAGTTAAGTAAAATTTATTGTACTACGTATATACAACATTAACAAGACAAATAAACCAGGTTCATAGCGGTGAAGGACGTTAGTCCGAAAAGAGTCTGTAGTTTAGGGTGAAGAACGAGACCCGAAGCCAACTCTCAAAGATAAGGGACATCATGGAGAGACGAAGGTAAGGAGAATTGTGTCTCTAATCCTTTGCAAAGACATTTCCCTTCTATCATCTATATAAACGAAACGTAGGACACAGTAAAACCAGGGGTCGAGACGACACACCTCGGTTCACCGATACAATCAGTAACAGTACAGGTCGAGAAACACTACGGTATCTGACATCGGGCGGTCCGAGGAGACAGGTACCCCTAAGAGGTCCGGTCTTATGACCTCACCCATTCAGTAAAGGAATAGGTCCCCTAGAAGGGCTGGGTCCCTGACTTGGGTCAAGGGAACAGAACGTCCGTCTAAGAAATGGTAGACTCGGTGGTCCCTTCGGAACACACAGATATTGGTACGTATTTACTTAGTCAACCTCAGATCATTTTGATAAATGTTTCCGTCTTCGTCCCACTTAAACCAGGCAAACCAGACACGTTATTGAGTGGTCTCTATTACGTCACAATATCGTAAAAGTAATAGTAAAGAAGAAGAAATTAGGGGGAGACGAGACTAACGTGCCTGTAGTCGAACTGGAATAAACGAGAAAGCACGGTCGACGAAGACTCGGGGCCATGTGTTTGTAGTGTGTGCAGACCACACAAGAGTTCGTCTCCCTGTTGCGGGAACCGGGACTGGAGGTGAGTGAAAAGACGTCACACGTTGAAAAGACAACGATTTATCGAAAAAAAAAAAAAAATTCTAAGAGACATACAACTCATTCTTTCCCTCTCCTAGAGTCTCGTACTTTTATTAAGGAACGATACAATAGACAGATCCTTGACAACTCGCTGAGACACACACACACACACACACACACGCGTGCGTGTACGCGCGTGAGTCAATACAGAGTGAGAAACACTGAGATACCTGACATCAGACGGTCCGAAGAGACAGATACCCTAAAGGGTCCGTTTTTGTGACCTCGTCTAACGCCACAGGAGGAGGTCTCCTAGAAGGGGTGGGTCCTCATCTGGGGCACGGAGGACGAAGAGGTCGAAACTGTCCACCTAAGAGATGGCGACGCGGTGGAACACCTAGAGACAAGCAAATCGAACCATGTTGGAGACCTAAATGTCGAGTGGGATTTCGAACCTGGTGACAAGACCTACGAGTGTGGGAAGACGGCAAACGGCTTGGGGACATACATTACCACGACAAAAAATCGTCAGTTCTCGATTGAAAGAACCTCGATAACAAAATCTCTTGGACAAAGTAAAAGGGACAGTAGAGACAGAAACTAAGGTGGTGAGGTTGACGAACATAGTTTCGATGACTTATAGGTTTGTGATCAGATTGATTTCCTGAAAGAACTTAGTATGAGTAGGATACTTTGAACCAGTAGTACTATTGTAACCGAACTGTTATAGAAATTAAATATATAGGAACATGTCAACTGGTTTTCAAAAATAGACAAAAGGGAATAAGGTCGAGAGATCGTTGGACTTTTGAGTCCCCATTAATAAAGGGAGGAAAACATCAACTTCTTTTACTCTATGTCTTTCTAGTTCACTGAACCAGTTACAATAGGGCTCAATTAGGATGTCAACGTCACTTTAAGTTCACGAAAATTAAAAAAAAATTTAAATCTTAAGGATGGTTATGCGTACACCAGAACAAATTCCGTATTTAATAAATAACTATCTTCTTGACGAAATCCAGTTGGATGCTTCCCTTATTGTCCCTGTGCATTCATCATAATAAGCGTACATGGATTAAATCTCTGATATATCTCTTTTAATATTAAGG
The DNA here is from genome assembly GCA_006410555.1 of Capra ibex. Classification (NCBI taxonomy): domain Eukaryota; kingdom Metazoa; phylum Chordata; class Mammalia; order Artiodactyla; family Bovidae; genus Capra; species Capra ibex. The sequence continues at coordinate 152,343 of SJYO01004349.1, read as the reverse complement.
AGGTAAGTCATTTATGATTCTATCTTCGATTCCAGATTTTAGAATAGTACTCTCATACGTACGATTTAACGAAGTCAACACAGGCTGAGACTCTGAGACACGGAGTTTCTCAAGGCGGCAGGTACCCTAAGAGGTCCGTTCTTATGACTTCACCCAACCGTGTGGGAGGAGTCCCCTAGAAGGACTGGACCCGTAGTTTGGGCTCAGACAATGTAAAGGACGTAACCGTCCGTCCATGAAAAGGTAATCTCGGGGGACCCTTCGGGTTTTTCAGTCTATCTCTTAGGTGGACGGTTACGTCTTCCACGTCCTCTTCACCCAAACTAGGGTCCCAGTCTTTCTAAAGGGACTTCCTCCTTTACCGTGGGGTGAGGTCATAAGAACGGACCTTTTAGGGTACCCATCTCATCGGACCACCCGATGTCAGGTACGCCACCGTTTCTCGACCTGTGTCGATTCGTATGCACGTTTATGTTAATATAAAAAGACAAGAATGTGACAAGAAACCGAAACGGATAATCCAAATAACAAATAAAAGTAATTATATAAACAAAGGAAAAGATCTAATTTAAAGAACACCCGTTCGAAACACAGAAAACCGATAAATCTTGTGTTTTCAATCACGGACTCTGGAACAGGTTGAAATATAAATAACTTTCTTATTTTACTAAATAAAAATTAGAGAATTTACCCACAGAATACGTATCCGGGAGTGGAGATTCTCCACTATTAAATCAACTCTCTGGTAGGTGTGTGACGTCTTTTGAGTCTAAAGTAATGTACATAATATATTCGTTCATACCCCTTTTATCATTCTTTTTATCCGAGAAATAATATCTTTTATCTTCGACTTCTTTTCGTCTCTATTACACCTAATTTACCAGTCTTTATAAAAGTACACCCTCCATTCTCCTTTTATCCAATTATCCTTCCCTAAATTAAAGGACATCAAGACTCAAACGACTATTCAAAATTTTATATTTATACGTAAATAAAAGTAGTTACTAAAAATGACTTAAACTCTACCAGCACAAAAGAAAGAAATAAGACAATTATCCTCGTTTTAATGAACCAACAGTACCTAAAGGGAAAATTATACAGTAATCTAAAAAGAAACGGTCATGATATAAATCTCAAATATAGAAATTGATGACTCTTTTTAACGGGACATGAAAAGAGAGAAACATTACTAGAACCACTTAAACCCAATAGTTCAAATATAACCGGAGTACTTTACTCCACCATTCAGAAAGTAAAATACATAATAAAAGATCTTCCCAAAGTACATTCTAACTTAATAATGAAGGAACTTACGGTACTACTTAAAGAGTCCTTTTGGTCGACCCAGACTTTATAAAAATACACTTCAAAAATTACTTTCCATAATTAAAATTTACTTACATCCTAATCTTAAGATAATAACAAAATCAAAAACATTTAAAACAAACATTTCTTTAAAATAAAACAGATTTAATCGTTTACATAACTGTATTTAAAGTAAATAAGAAAAAATATATAACTTACAGAATACATAATTACAGATATGACTGAAAAAGTAAATATAAGGAACTTAAATAAAAAGAAATTTAGAACAATACTAAAATAATTGAAATAATAACAAAATCGTTAGGTATTAAACTCAAAAATTGTAAAAAGATAAATTTGGAACAAAGAATAAAGTAACTAAAGACAAGAATTAAAATAACTCATAAAATATGTAGGTCATTATGATATGAAACCATATACCTTTAAATTTCCCCGGTCACCTAGTTATACTAGAACTATCCGTTTTTGATGGGTCAGTTAGGAAATCCGTCAGTTGGCAATTATTAGTGACCCTCCTGACTACGACTTCGACTTCGAGGTTATGAAACCGGTGAACTATTCTTCTCGGTTGAGTAACCTTTTCTGGAACTACGACCCTTTCTAACTTCCGTTTTCCCCGTCGTCTCCTACTCTACCAATCTGTCGTAATGACTGAGTTACCTGTACTTGGACTCGTTTGAGGTCCCTGCCACTTCCTGTTCCCTCGGACCGTACGACGTCGGGTACTCCAGCGTTTTTCAGCCTCTGGTAAATCGCTGACTTGTTGTCGGTGTTCCGCTTATTAATGCTGCAATCTTACTTAATTCACTATTTTACCCTTCCAATCTCACAACCTTAATCTTAAAATAATATTTATACCCCTTCAACACCTCTACTGTTTCATAGACCACACCGGTGTACTCATACACACTACTTAGTTTAGTTTAGTTTAACTTCACTCAACTTAACCTAAATTGTATTATCTCCCAGTCCGTTCTACTACGGTGTCGTCACTAGTACTACCTGACATTACCAGTCGAGAGAGACTAAGAGAATAATTTAATTCGAAGAAGACCCGTCCCTGACTAGTGTGAACAGTATAAAAGGTACATAAAACGTCTCGAAGACTGTATCCTCTACGAATTTATGTACGAGGGTTTTATTATACTTTCGAAAATGATGTTGAGGCAAGTAGGGTGACTTAGGATTCCTTCACTTCAGAGATGGGGTCACGGAATCTCAACCAGCAAATCGTCTTGACCCCGATCTCGGTGTGAGAATACTCTGGGTCGTTCACGTCTGTACTCTGTGGCTCCTTTCTCCAAACCCCACACTTAAACTGTTACCGTCGTTGTTTCATTTCAGTACTAAACCTTTTAGTGCAACCGTTCGTTCGTACAAAAGATTGTAGGAAAACAAGAAATAACTTTATTCTCCCGTCTCATTTAATCTTCATTCCGTGCCCTACATCTTTATGTCAGGCTGGTATAACCCTGTAACACACACACAAAGAACAAATAACGTGAACAACAAGGATTTAGAACTCAAATTGTCATGAACAGATGTCCCTGGAATTAACGAAATTTTCGTAAAGTGTGGCTCACAGTTCCTGACTTTAGAAAAACTTCTGTATTCACCTAAAAATTTGAAGAAATCTATTACTCTACTTCACTGGATATATCTTCTTGAGCCCGTGGACCTCGGGTCCCTTCCTTCCTCCTATTTCGAGAAACAAGTTTTAACTTGACTTCACGGATCACAGGAACCGAAGACTGGGGAAGCACTTCCAGAGGCCACCCGTTTCCGACGTCCACGTGGCAGTTAGTGTCCGTCGGGCGGAGAGAACGGAAACAGACGGAAATGTACGTCTGGAATAGAAAATTACTCTAGAACGGGTAATCTGCAGGAAAACCCAACACACTTCCAAATTCGAGAAACCCGAAAGTGGAAAAAACTAATGAAACTAGAGAGAGTCGTATGACTTAAATCCACGAATATCCTGTTGAGTGTCAATTATCATTTAATACTACAGGTAAGACGGTGGAGGTAGTCACTTAATACATCCGAAGACCTTCCTCTCGTAATGTGTAGGGAATTTATACATATATATGTATATATATATATATATATATATACAAATAAATCCAACACGACCCAGAATCAACACAGTACGTCTTAGAAATCAACGTAACACACTTGAAAATCAACGCTGCATACTTTAGCCCAAGGGGTCGGTCCCTATCTTGGGCCCGGGGTCCGCAACCCTCGTGTCAGAATCGGTGACCTGGTGGCCCCTTCAAGGGTGTATGAGGAATCGTCCGGTGAAGTAAACCCAACCGCTCTACCCCTTTTGATTTCCGTAACTTTGTACGGTCCACTCACTTCTGACCTTACCTCCACTACGACACACAAGGTAGGAAGTCGTTTCTCTCGCTTTAGCTGTTTTATACCGCCACGAATATAACTAGACGTGTTGGCAACTGAAAAATATGGACCTATCACACCTCTTGAATTCCGTACCTTTAGTCGGATTAAAATATAGTGTCTAAGTGTCTACACGTGAGTACATAAAAAAACATAATAAGTACACTTATAAAAGTTCACGAATTATAGATCACTCAGGACATACGTACGTACGATTCAGTGAAGTCAGCACAGACTGAGACACACTGGGGTACCTGATACCCGAGGAGACAGGTACCCTAAGAGGTTCGTTCTTATACCTCACTCAACGGTTCGGGAGGAGGTTACCTAGAAGGGTCGGGTCCCTAACTTGGGTACAGAGAATGCAGAGAACGTACCCGTCCGTCCAAGAACTGGTGATCACGGTCGACCCTTCGGGTTCAGAACAAAACCAGTGTGGTGTGTTTGAACTTCCTACAATCAAGGGGCTCATTCCCAGTTTGGGACTGGGGTCTTTGCTTTCGGGCTTAGAATTGGTAATCCGATACTTAGGAGATATTGATAACAATTTTCTCTTTTACTCCTTATAGTTTTTAACATTCTCACGTAAACTCGTTTTAACTGACCTTGGTCAGTCACAGTGTCACCTTCACCAATCCTCGTGGAACGGTTACCTCTCTTACCGTCTGTCTCATATCTTAGTCCGTCCTCCTTCATTCCTGTGACAATTAATCGACATCGACTTTCGGCTCTCACCTGGACACCTGCGTCACCCCCTCACCCCACCTCTTCCACCCTGTCTAACCTTCTCATCGTAACTGTATAAGGGCCCGTCGGGTCGACCACTTCTTCGACGGACGTTACGTCGTCTGGGACCAAGCTAAGGACCCAGACCTTCTAGGGGACCCCTTCCATGTCCGATGGGTGAGGTCATAAGACCCCGAGGGGACCACCGAGTCTACCATTCCTTAGGTGGACGTTACGCCCTCTGGGTCCAAACTAGCGACCCAACCCTTCTAGGGACCTCCTTCCGTACCGTCGGGTGAGGTGACAAGAACGGACCTCTTAGGGTACCTGTCTCCTCGGACCGCCCGATGTCAGGCATCCCAACGTCTCAGTCTGTGCTGACTTACCGATTCGTATCGTGTATCGTGTCGCAAATCTAAAGCAATGGAACTGCGTAAATCCTTGAATCTAAACCAAACAAACATCCGAGGGTCTGGTGGCCTTGGAGTAATCAGGTTACCGGACAATCAAAATAGTTAAATTGACTTCCATTCTGCGGTCGGTCTTCCTTCGGTCAGGGAACATCGGCCAATGGACCACTCCTTTCCCCTACCTATGTCGCACACTGTCCACCAATGGTCCGACCCTTCGGCGAGTCGATGAACCCGAACCGGTCAGGCACCTGTCATCCGACGTCCCCAGTCTCCCTCCCGAGTTTTGGGTCCCGGTTTACCTCCCTTGCTAAAATACTGAAATTCGTATTTCTCTGAGTTCGTGAACCTTGAACAACCGCCTCACAAATCATTCAGGGACCACGTACCAGACTTTTCTTCTCCTTTTGCAAACCTCAAAATTGTAGAGAGATAACGTCTCATATCAGCCCCTCTCTTTAGGACAAATGATCTCTACCCGTCACTCGACGAACGACCCACCCCCACCCCTCCCTCCTACATCTTTCTATCTGTCTGTCTATCGTTCGTGAGGTCGTGCGGACGACAATGCGACAATGTATGGACAATTATCATTGTCAATTCCCGAAAGAGATAAATCTCTTTCAATATGGAATTTCTTTAGACTCACGACTTCTTAACTACGAACTTGACAGCACAAGCTCTTCTGAGAACTCTCAGGAAATCTGATGTATCTCTAGTTTAGTCAGGTAAGATTTCCTTTAGTCAGGACTTATAAGTAACCTTCTTGACTACGACTTCGACTTTGAGGGTCATGAAACCGGTGGACTACTCTTCTTGACTGAGTGACCTTTTCTGAGACTAAGACCCTTTCTAACTTCCGTCCTCCTCTTCCCCTACTGTCTCCTACCTACCAACCTACCGTAGTGGCTGAGCTACCTGTACTCAAACTCGTTCGAGACCCTCAACCACTTCCTGTCCCTCCGGACCGTACGACACCAAGTGCCCCAGTATTTCTCAACCTGTGTTGACTCGTTGACTCGACTTCACTTGACTCTCTGGAATATGTGACGTATGTTCGGTACGACACAGGAGATCCAGACAGAGATTTGAGATCCTTTCTCTCGATTCATTTAGTAAATCATCAGTTGTTTGGTGGAATCACAATCTTATTGGGAAAGAAAATAAAAACAACATTATATATACACAACGACATGTATAGAAAACCTTCTATAAATAATAATTATTTTACACATAAAAATTTTTTAATGAAAACATAACTATGTCTGACTTTACTCTATATAGAGTTCAGAACGGATAAGTGAACCTCCTTTTGGACCCATGGACGAAAGGATTGACTTAGAAATAAGGGATGGACGAATGCCGGTAAGTCGAATATGCTGTATCTACATTTCGGTGTCAGGACTTTGAGTCCCCCTCACAGTCCCAGTAAACCTTTCAAACAAGTATAATAATTACGAGTCTTGGGCCAACTAATTACTGGACAAAGGTACCACCCCGTCCTGTGGTCACCAAACGTGTACTTGTGGTCCATTAAGGTTTGGTGGTTTTAAACTCGTGGTGAAACAATTTCTTTGTCCAATGTTCGTCATCCACCTGGTCAGGGTTTCCCTGTATGGAACTCGAAGACTGAGTCGTCCAGACCCTAGTCCCTAACCGTAAAAACCATTGGAGAACGGGTGGTAACGGCACGGGGGTGGGTTCTGTCTATTTAGAACGGAATCACTGTTTTGAAACTCTGTACTACTAGGTCTTTAATCTACATCCTACAGCCAGGGTCTATCAACTATTTACACTTCGAAGAAATAGTTTTCAAAACACTTCTAAGAAACCAAAAGTGATATAATCATTAAAATTGGCTGAATCAAAATCGGCACCTCGATACACCGCCATTCCTCCCAACAAGACATAAAACAGACATTCATTAAACAAGATCCCAGACAGAGAACAGAAAATAAAGAAAGAACTCTCAAACCTAAACACTGATACACTCCCTCTCTCTTTTTCTAATCTTACCATTATATTCAAACATCGGTCCTTCTTGACTTATTCCTTCTTTCTTTTTATGTGGTATCCAGGAAAGGTCTCTAAAAATTCGGAAAGATTTATTTTAATTGATATAATCTGGACAAATAAGTCGGACCTCCTTTTTTTTTGTTTGTTGAAATTACATATATTACATGAAGTGTCGACTCTTCGAGATGCTAGGAAAGAAGACACTCATTCTGTCATTCAATGTTTTGAACGGTCACATCTTGATGATAGAGAAAAAAAACGATTACCGTTAGTCTGTGTCAGAATGGGTACTATATATAAAAATTTGATGTCAAAGAATAACGACTTTTCACCATACCTTTCGTTCGTTAAAAAATACGACTCCTCTTTACTTGTCGACTTTTAACACCCGTCTTTTTAACACCAAACGACTAGAACTTTAGCGGTGTTGAGACCTCCAATACATAATATTTATATCTTTTTATAGTTTAAACTAAAAGTTGGTTTTATCAATTGGGGTAAGAGGGTGAAGTGTGTGTGTGTCAATATGTCTACACCCAAAACTAAAGAGACCCAGAGGTAATTACTCTTTGACGAGGACTGTAGTTATTACCGAAAATTGACCTACCACTATTCCACTAATCCACAAAGTCCCAGGTTAAATGACACTCCAATCTAGTAAAAAGTATGACCACCAAAATAAGATAATATGGTTGAAGCCTTACTGAAACTAAAAGTAATTTTACAGTTTACCCGTTTGGACGGAATGTACTCTTATTTGTTAAGGAAGATCTCCAGTAGACAATATAGTCAGAAAATAACATTTTTTAGACTAGTCAGAACATGTGTCTTATGGCGTATACTCTATATAAGAGGGTCACTTCCAGAAACAGTGGGAAGGGACCACGCACTCTAAAGACTTGAGTCTGAAGAAGTCAAAATAACTCTAACATACGGAGTAACCCGTAGAACCGGTTTGTCGGGTACTAAATACTGTTGGGACCCGACCAGAACGACTCACGTCAGTGACCGAGGTCTTTCGACACCTGCGATAAGACTTATAATCGTCAAAGACCTACCAGTCTAAACCTCAAATTATGATCGGAGGTCTGAAAAAAATACTAAATTCGTAAAAGGTTATTTAAATGTATGTTCTGGATAAATAAGTTGGACTGAGGTACTGAACCCACATGTCTTTTTTTGACCATTCAACGACGAGTGACAAGGTACTGGTGACACCGAAGGTTTCAGGGTCCCTCGATGTGAACTAAACACTAGCGGGTTCCAGTTTACCAGGACTGTCACGTTGTATCGTACATAGGTTAATACACAGTGTCGTGGACCCGGTGACTCCCTTCGTCCTAAGAATCAGGTCACTCAAACTCTTTGCGGTAGAGTGAATATACGTTGTCGAACTCGGAGGTGACGAGTCTCTACCGGAACTGGTACCTCTGAAGGACCACCGAGTCACCATTTCTTGGACGGACTTTACGTCCTTTAAACCCAAACTAGGAACCCATCCCTTCTAGGGGACAACTTCCTTTACCGACGTGTAAGGTCATAAGAACGGACCTTTTAAGGTACCTGTCTCCTCGGACTATCCGGTATCAGGTACCCCAACTTTCTTAGTCTGTACTGAATCGTTGAACTGGTGATGGTGATGGCATTCCCGTAGATTGTGTAAATTTTGGACAATTGAAAATAAATTGTGAGAGAACAAGTTTGATGACAATGTCTTAAGGAAAAAAAAAAAAATTGTATATTGAACATGTATACACCGACTTGGAAATAGTACTCCTGTCTTAAAACCTTTACAACCATAATTTCGGTGAAATATTAACCTATATAGACTACACGTCAACGGTTATAACAAAAGATGTCAACAAAATAATAGAATTTCTAGTAGAAACACCTAATTCAACGGTAGAACATCAGCCACTAGGGTGTTTCGAGAGAAGTCATTATTAGTTCTACCTTTTGACTTACTTCTATCGATCCATCCAATATCTTCGGACGTTCTGAAGGTATATTACTATCGCACGGTAGGTCGAGTTCTATATTGTTTCAGACATCTCGGGACAAACCAAAATTGTGAGAAAGTTGGTCCTCGGAAATGTTCTGCGGACCCGATGTAAAACGAAGTACTTGTTAAATTAATTACACTGAGTACTCGGTACGAATTTGTATTACCGTTCTCTCATAGGTGTTTTTACTCTACACTCTGAGACATTGGGTTCACTCTCTCGACTTAGTCACAAACGGAGGTGTGCCAAGACATTGTTTACCCATCTTTGCAAGTAAAATCTTTAGGGGTTCTTCCCCGATATTCACTGATGGGTGTCCTCCCTGTTCTCTTTCTACCGAACTTCGTGGTAAGTCATTTTGACACCCGTCGTGAAATTCTTTACTTCGTCCCACGTCCAACCACTCCTCACTATGTGCCTATTTTCCGTTCATAACGTAACAATCTCTGTGCCATCATTTTAACAAGGAGTCATCCCAAATCTTAATACAAAAAAACCGTTCATATTTACAGACCTGGTCCTTCCAGTCACGATAATTTCTCACAACAAGTCACTTCAGAGTCCCTAGGTCCAAGGAGAGTCCAATGGTGGGGTGGTCGTGAAACGACACGGGCGGTTGAGCACCTGTCTCCGTCGGTGAGAGTCTAAGATAAAGGTCATCACTTTACCTCCGTATCTATGACTTCCATTTTTATCTTCCACGAACGGTGAATAGAAAAAAAGAAGAGAAAAATAAAAAATTTAACCCTTTCATGCTATCGTGTAAATGCTTCTGGACCTTTTGTGTCTCGTTCCAATGTATAACAAGGTGACATATTAGGTTAATCAAAAATTCATCTATTTAATTCTAAAAATCAACCGTAAAGTTATAGTTTGAGAGTTTTTAATTATCTTACCTACATGTTTCTTTATCTTTCTATGTCAACTGGACTTTTCGCGATACTCTGTTAAATTGTATTAATTCTAAATACGTCAAAAGCGTGTTCTTATCCTATGTTTAAGATAAGTTCAAGGGTATCTGATGTTTGATCCTCTGTCACCTTGTATAGGTATACGGGGAATAGAAATCTCCTTCAAAAGATCCTCGACTGTACGTTACGAAAACGAAGGTAGGAGAACCCGTCCCGAATCAACATACTGGTGTTACTCAACGTTCAATCTGTCTCTTCATTGGAAATGAAGTCCTTCTGTACTAGGTCCATTTTACAATGGTGAACCTTCTACCCTTCGACAAAGTCGATGAACTAACAGGTCAACCGGTGAGTGGAGGAGACAGGTTAATAGTGTAGGTTGAGTCTAAGGTCTTATGGATCTATTCCGCGTAAAGAACCACCCACCATATACCTTTGAACAGAATAAGCCTTTGGAGTAAATATACTTTACGTTTCTGTTCAGTAGACGATAGTGGTGAAGATTATATGTGGATCACCGAGTAGTTGTTTCTTAGACGGACGTTACGTCCTCTGAGTCCTCTGTACCTGAGTTTGGGACCCAACTCTTCGATAGGACCTCCTCCTTTACCGTTGGGGGAGGTCATAAGAACGGACCTTTTCGAGTACCAGTCCCCTTGGACCACCTGATATCAGGTGTCTCAACGTTTGTCGGCCTGTACTGACTCGCGTCTTCGCGTTAGTAGGTATCTTTGTCCTAGTCAAGTCAAGTCAAGTCAGCGAGTCAACACAGGCTGAGACACTGAGGTACCTGACGTCGTGCGGTCTGAAGGGACAGGTAGTGGTTGAGAACCTCAAATGAGTTTGAGTATAGGTAAATCAGCCAGTACGGTAGGTTGGTAGAGTAAGAGACAGTAGGGGAAGAGGAGGGTGGAAGTTAGAAGGGGTCGTAGTCCCAGAAAAGATTACTCAGTCAAGAAAAGTAGTCCACCGGTCTTATAACCTCAAAGTGGAAGTCGTAGTCAAGAAGGTTACTTATAAGTGCTGTCTAAAGGAAATTCTAACTGACCAAAATAGAGGAACGTCAGGTTCCTTGAAAGTCCTCAGAAGACGTTGTGGTGTCAAGTTTTCGTAGTTAAGAAGTCACGAGTCGAAAGAAATATCAGGCTGAGAGTGTACGTATGTACTGATGATCTTTTTCGTATCGGAACTGATCCATCTGGCAACAACCTTTTCATTACAGAGACGAAAAATTATACGTTTTTGTCCTATTGACGTTACTTTTTAAGAGTGAACCTTTTCGTCAGTGATGAGGAATCGTCAATAGTCTAGGTGTTCCCTACCCAATTACTGAGGAAGTAACACCCGTCACCCCAGTCGGTGACAACTGGAATCACTGAAGAAGTAACACCCGTCACCTCAGTCGGTGACAACTGGAAGACCGACGAAGACAAAGACTGAAGACCCGTCTAGAGGGGGTGTATACAGGAGACACTCATCGACCGAGACGGAGACCCTCTGGGGAGGGGAGGCGATAAGAGGTGCGGGTCGGTGTGGATGACGGTTGGCCCCTTGGACGAGTACCCTCGATAGGTCGAAAGACTCCCACACTCAAACCTCTGGGGTCCCACAAAGTCTACACTTGTTTGACGCCAAGAACAGTCCGAGCGGTCAAGGAACTTTTATATTAACAAAGTGTGAGAGACGACAAACGAGGACCGGGAAAGGACTCGTACATGAGTCTCGATCATCGAAAGTTCAGTGCCTAGAATGACTGACCAAAGAAAGGGGAGGAGGGTGAAGGAACTGTTTTACAGTCCTTTTGGTATCCCAATTGGAAGACCCTGGGTGTACCACGGAAGCAAGACTGGACACCCGGGTGACGTGGTGACGACTGGACGCCTAAGTGGAGGCACTACACTTCGTCGTTGGTGTGGACATTAACACGAAAACGGACACGCCACCTGAAGTGCAAAATGGGGTTCGAACGTCGAAGGTCGGATCACCACTAGAACGGAAGGACTTATGAATAGGTCCTCTGAACCTCGATCAAGTCGATCTGGACACTAACATATGAAAGAACACTATTCATTTATCAGATATGGATGTATAGACACTATCAGATATGGATGTATAGACACATAGATATCACTACGTAAAAATATATAGACGTTTATTCTATATATGTGGATGTACACACACATATATATATGTGTGTGTGTGTTTATACAACGAAGAGACGAATTGTGAGAAAACTCCTAAAGAATTTGTTCCCCGAACTTACCTTTCGGTTGTGAAAATTAGACTCAAACGATAACCAAACTGGGGGTAACAGACCGAATCTTCAAAAAAAAAAAAAAAAATTAACTTCATATCAACGAAATGTTACAACACAACTAAAGACGACATGTTACTTAACTCAGTCGATATTCATACGTGTATAGGGGAGGGACAACCTGGAGGGAGGGTGGGGGGTGGGATGTAGGATGGGCAGATCCAGTAGTGTCTCGAGACTCGAACCTCGAATCGAGGGTCACAATATGTCGTCGAAACGTAATCGACAGACGAAATGTGTACCGCCATATATGTACAATTAGGATTAAAGGGTTAAACAAGGTGAGAGGGGTTACAGGTATATGGATAAGAGACACAGACGTAAAGACATGGACGGGACCTTTATACACCTCAGATCTTTTTACCATGTCTCCCGTATTTTGCAAATTACCTTCCATGAACTTTTACTTTCGACACCCAGAATTAGAGGATGGGTCCAACGACAAATTCTCGACACCTACCATCGATGAGATCAACCTCTTCCCTTCGTACGATGAAAGAGTCAGACGTTTTGACACCAAACGATCTAAGCATCCCGAAAGGTCCACCGTGATCACCATTTCTTAGGAGGACGGTCACTTTCTCTTCAATCTCTGGGCCCAAGGTAGGGACCCAGCCCTTATAGGGGACCTTCTCTCGTACCGTTGGGTGAGGTCAGAAGAACGAACCTCTTAGGGTACTTGTCTCCTCGGACCACCCAATACCAAGCACTCCAGTGTTTCTCGACCTGTACTGACTTCGCTGACTCGTACGCACATGACCTAAAAACAAAACAAATGTCCCGTCGGACCTTTCTGTCTCTACGAAGAGAATGTGAGGGGGTATCGGCGCACGTCCGTCCGGTCTCCTCCGTCGAAAGTAGAGAAGAGTTCCGAAACGGTTTCACTGTTCCTTGTCGGTCGTTTTTAATTAGTAGACTCAAAAGCATTCTAGAGAATCATAAAAGGGATTACAATCTATTGACTGTACACCAGACGGATTCTTTGTCGACCTCTATCCAAACAGTCACAAGTCAGACCCATATTATTCGGTAGTTCTCTGTTATTGAGTTAATTACTCTACAGGGTGGACTGGTTAAGGTGATTCGTTTCCGAAGTTCAAATCCAAGATAATGTACATCGGAGAATAAAGGAATAAAAACCAGGGATTAAAGGTCCATGGTTTTAGACAAAATCAACCCCAATCAAAATGGACACTCGTGACATTGTCGACGAAGAGTCCACCGAGTCACCATTTCTTAGGCGGACAGTTACGTCTACTGTGTCCTTTGTATCCCAACTAGGGTCTCAGCTCTTCTAGGGAACCTCTTCCTATCCTTCCTTCACCGTTGGTTGCGGTCATGAGAAGGGACCTGTCTAAAATATTAACATAGGTAAAGTCGTACCTGTACACTTTTACTCTCTGTTTTCTACACAAAAGTACAACATAAGTTGAGAACCATCAAAGAAAATATAAAAGTAAGGTTTAAATCACTACAAATGTTTTGGTTGTGTTAACCGAAATTGATACACATAGCTGTATTGGTAAGAAAAACAACAAATTCGAATAAACCTTTGAATTTGTTTATTTATGTTTCCTTTATATAAAAGTTGTAGTGAGACTACGAGTCAACTCTCTCCCTTTTCTTTCATTAAATATGTTTCGTGATAAATGCAAACCGAAGGATACCCTTTCAAGACTCAGTCGGTGTCATTACTAATCTGTATTAACCTTGAATTACGAAGAACAATTTTACCTTTCCTAGTAAAATCCTACAGACCTCCGGTGACTCTTCGGGATGGTACATACAGATTTGTCTGAAAAGACTTTCTTGTTCAATTTATCTAACTAAACTGCGAAAGTTTGAAGGGACTGTAATTTCACCTGTGTTCACTTCAAAGTAAAATCTTTACCTCTAGTCGATTCACCACGAATTCTCATCTACACCTTTGTCTCTCGACTGAGTCATCACTCTCCCCCTTAGTTAAGTTCGACACAACGAACGACTTCATCGTGCCAGAGTCAAGTCAAGTCAAGTCAGCGAGTCAGCACAGGCTGAGAAACGCTGGGGTACCTGACGTCGTACGGTCCAAAGGGACAGGTAGTGGTTGAGGGTCTGTAATCTATATTCTGTTTTGAATTGTTTTTAATAATTTTCTCTAATTCATATACAGTAATAAATAAACATATATAAATACAATTCTACATCCGTACAAAAATAACGTTAAGTATAATACACCTAATAGTAGATTACAAGTTTAGTTATGTAAAACATAGATAGAGTAATGAAAAGAAAACTTCTACTTAGTTGTCTGAGGAGTGACAATTCAGTAAGTGAATTCAACTATGTTACCACCAACAAGTCAGTGAGTCAGTCCAGGCTGAGAAACTCTGGGGTACCTGACTTCCTCCGGTCCGGAGGGACAGGAAGTGGTTGAGGGTCTCGAACGAGTTTGAGTACAGGTAACTCAACCACTACGGTAGGTTGGGAGAGTAGGAGATAACAGGGGAAGAGGAGGACGGAAGTTAGAAATAATCGTAGTCCCAAAAAAGATTACTCAGTCGAGAAACGTAGTCCACCGGTTTCATAACCTCGAAGTCGAAGTCGTAGTTAGGAAGGTTACTTATAACCCTGAGAGTTCTCAGAAGAGGTTGTGGTGTCAAGTTTTGTAGTTAAGAAGTCATGTTACCGGTTATAACCATTTAGAGAACCAAAAGGAATAAAACAAAAGATGAACTTTGTAGAGAAAAGAGAAATTAAGATAGGAGTATCTGAGTTTTAGAGTAGGACATAATAAGAAATAATTAGAGTTGATCGGAAGCGAAAACGTTTAGATTGGTAATTTAATCAGACCAACTTTATATACCGGTGTAGGGTTAAATGTATGGTTGTCGAACCGAATCGTCCCTCTGGTACCCAGACCTCTGTCTTCTTTTTCGAGGTCAAGTCCCAGACCATCGAGAGACTAACAGCACTCAATAAACGTATATCACAAGGTCAATCTGATATGGTCGTGATTGAAACGTTCTAATGACCTCTAATTTTAAGACATGCCTTACGTGGTGTAAGTTTTATGTTGGGAGAATTATACAACATCACTCTTTTCAAATTTTAACGTTTCCCTGGGACAGAATTTAGAACTACGGTAAGGACTAACCTATACAGTGTATAAGCTGTTAATGGACTTAAGGATTTAGATTTACAAGAAATAAAGATTTTATAATGTTTCTATTTACTCTATGTCACGTCTATTTAACATCGAGCATAACAATCACTAAACGAAACACAATAAAAATAAACGATTACTTACTTTCTGAACTGTTGGTTTGACTACTTTCGAAGATTACTGTCCTAAAAAGCTAAACTTTACTAGATGTTTCTTTTATATAAAGAGAAATAAGTCCTTTTGTCACAAACATTTTAGTCGAATAAAACACACCTAAGTAGGTCAAAGAAATTTCCGTCTTTTCGTAGACACAAAAAATTACTTGAACTTACATATTGAACTTCACAACAAGTAGTGGGAAAGAGACATAGAAGTAAGTCCTACCTGACTATTAAACGTTTGTACTTTATAACATGGTCATTGTGAAAAATTAACATAGTGACAGTTACGAAAATTTGACGGATTTAGTTAACGAAACTTGTATCCTGAAGTTGAGTAAACTATCTTATCTTGCGGAATAACGTTTTAAGTCTAAATTTATCTTATTTCATCCCTTTTGGTGATCTGGTAGGTCCATACTGGATTTAGTTTATGAAATACTAATATGTAACCTTTACTGTTTATCTAATTTCCTTAATCCAGAAAGTCTTACGGACTTCTTGATACCTGTCTTCAAGCACTGTAACATATCTTCCGTCACTAGTTCTGGTAGGGGTTTCTTTTGTTTACGTTTTTCCGTTTTACCAACAGACTCCTCCCGAATACTTATCGACTCTTTTCTTCTCTTCGATTTCCGTTTCCTCTTTTCCTTTGTATAAGGGTAAACTTACGTCTCAAGGTTTCTTATCGTTCTTCTCCATTCTTTCGGAAGGAGTCGTTAGTTACGTTTCTTCATCTCGTTTTGTTATCTTACCCTTTCTGATCTCTAGAGAAGTTCTTTTAATCTCGATGGTTCCCTTATAAAGTACGTTTCAGTCTGTGTTATTTCCTGTCTTTACCATACCTGGATTTGTCTTCGTTTTCGATAATTCTTCTCCACCGTTCTTATGTGTCTTCTTGATATGTTTTTTTAGAAGTACTGGGTCTATTGGTACTACCACACTAGTGAGTGGATCTCGGTTTGTAGGACCTTACGTTTCAGTTCACCCGGAATCCTTCGTAGTGATGTTTGTTTCGATCACCTCCATAACCTTAAAGTCAACCCGACAAAGTTTAGGACTTTCTACTACGACACTTTCACGACGTGAATTATACGGTCGTTTAAATCTTTTAAGTCGTCACCGGTGTCCTGACCTTTTCCAGTCATAAGTAAGGTTAGGGTTTCTTTCTGTTACGGTTTCTTACAAGTTTGATGGTATGTTAACGTAAGTAGAGTGTGTGATCGTTTCATTACGAGTCTTAATAGGTTCGGTCCGGAGTTGTAATGTTCTTGGTACTTGAAGGTCTACAAGTTTGACCTAAATCTTTTCCGTCTCCTTGGTCTCCAGTTTAACGGTTGTAGACAACCTAGTAGCTGTTTCGTTCTCTCAAGGTCTTTTTGTAGAATTAAGACGAAATAAGTGATACGGTTTCGGAAACTAACACACCTAGTGGTGTCTGACACCTTATGAGAAATTCTCTACCCTTATCGTCTGGTGGAATGAACGGAGGATTCTTTAGACATACGTCCAGTTCTTCGTTGTCAATCTTGGTCTGTACTTTGTTGTCTGAATCAAGATATAGCCCTTTCCTCATGTAGTTCCGACATATAACAGTGGGACGAATAAATTAAATAAACGTCTCATGTAGTACACTTTACGGTTGGACCTACTTCGTGTCTGACCTTAGTTCTAACGACCCTCTTTGCAGTTATCGGAGTCTATGCGTCAACTGTACTGGAAATACCGTCTTTCCCTTCTTCTTGATTTCTCGGAGAACTACTTCACTTTCTCCTCTCACTTTTTAAACCGAATTTCGAGTTGTAAGTCTTTTGATTCTAGTACCGTAAACCAGGGTAGTGAAATACCTTTTATCTACCCCTTTGTTACCTTTGTCACTGGCTGAAATAAAAGAACCCGAGGTCTTAATGACGTCTACCACAGACCTCGGTTTTTTACTTTTCTGGGATCGAGGACCCTTCTTTTCGATACTGGTGGGACGACGACGAGGATGACGATTCAGTGAAGTCAGCACAGGCTGAGACACACTGGGATATCTACCGTCTGGTGGGATCTGTTGTATAATTTTTCGTCTCTGTAATGAAACGGTTGTTTCAAGACAGATCAGTTTCCAAATCAAAAAGGTCATCAGTACATACCTATATTCTCAACCTGATGATTCTTTCAATTCACGACTTTTTAACTACGAAAACTTGGCACCACAACCTCTTCTGAGAACTCTCAGGGAACCTGAGGTTCCTCTAGATTGGTCAGGTTGGATTTCTTTTAGTCAGGACTTATAAGTAACCTTCCTGACTACGACTTCGACTTTGAGGTTAAGAAACCAGTGGGCTACACTTCTTGACTGAGTAACCTTTTCTGACTACGACCCTCCCTAACCCCCGTCCTCCTCTTCCCCTGCTGTCTCCTACTCTACCGACCCACCGTAGTGGTTGTACTACCTGTACGCAAACTCATTCGAGATCCTCAACCACTACCTGTCCCTTCGGACCACACGAAGTCAGGTACTATAGTGTTTCTCAACCTGTACCGACTTACTGACTTGACTTGACTCGACAATCCTATCTTACAGGATCTTATAGGAAATAGAAAGAGTAATTAGGATTGAAGTAAAATAAACCAAATTCTTGAATTGAACCCATCACCTCGGAGAATTTTCTTTTATCTTACTACCTGTTCCCCGCTCCCCTCCTCTTTCACTCTACATAGTTCTCTCATTGTACCTTTGAATGTAATGGAATACATTTTACCTTTCGGTTACCCCTAAACGACATAAAGAGTCCCTTGAGTTTGTTCCCGAGACACAGTTGGATTTCCCCACCCTACCTCTCACTCCAAGTTCTCCCTCCCCTGTATACATGTGGATACTGACTAAGTACAACTCCAAACTGTCTCTTGTTGTTTTAAGAAATATCGTTAATAGGAAGTTAATTTTTTATTTAATCAATTTTTATTATTAGAGAATTTCAATAAGACCTTATCTATCAAGATCATTTATACCGGATGTTGGTTTATAACAACGGACTAAAACTTGTATTTTAACACATCTTTGTGTTAGTTAGTGTGAGGAAGAAATATATAAAGACACTGACGAAAACCCGATTTCACTGACTCGACACAGAAACGTAGTGGTCTGACTTATACAACTGGTGGGTCACGAATTTTTCTTTCTCAAACGGATGACCATGAGACACTAATTTTAATTCTACTAAATAATAACATCATAAACTGTTTTCTATGAAAGACGAAACAGGGAGAGAGAGAGGATTCAGATCTCCTTATAAACTTTACTTAAACTAATACAACAGTAGGTAAACATATTAAATATTGAAGAATTGAAGACTTTTCCCGTCACAATAATTATGAAAACAGAAAACAACTTATCCTAGAAAGAAACCTTCTTTTGAGAGTAAAATTTTTTACAGGGTGAAGAAGTAAAAACTCTCCGACAAGACACGTTAAAGAGAGTCAACGCGTGATAGAAAAGAGAGTGGAACGAAGGTCTCAAACGTAGGTTCGAAAATCAATAACCCCTAAACCTTGTATATATATAACTTTTTGTAAAATCGATACCATAATTAAACAGTGAGTAAAGACGTCAATCCTTTATAACGATTTCGGTTGGTTTAGTACCAAATTTTACTAATGTAGGTAAACCAGGACCAACTTAATCATGTAAAGTATTTACTGAGTGTCTTTACTTTCTCATGTTTAAACAGTGAATTACGTACGGGGGAAACCCATATGTGATAATTTATTTGTGACAGTAGTTAATAAACGTCAAAACGTAATAAAAACACTTGGTAAAACAACAAATATGGTCGTGACACATGACAAAATCTTATAATTTTTTTATCCTTTTACCTTAGTAAAAAGTAACATTGTTCAATGATTTTAATTTTTTTTAGGTCAAACTCGTCTGTTACACACAGATTTAACACCCTCAATTTACTGGTGTAAAGTACCGGGTACATAAACCTTTACGTCCAACGCTCAGGTGTCCATACGATCCGATACAACGATTACTTCGTTAAACGAGACACAGGTCAGGGTAAAGTGAGCGACAGTAGTTGTTAATTTCTTGTGGGACCTTCCCAGTCAGACCTAATCGTGGACTGAAACGTCTCTAGGGATGAACTTCTTCCTCCTAAAAGCAAACACAAACCCACTATGGTGTCCATTTTCAGTAAGTTGTCCTCATCATAAAAGATTTACGAAAGTAATCCGTCAATAGTAACTCCTTCTGTTTACACCTTTATAGGGGTTCACTTTGTTAGCTAAATATACCGAGTCTTTGAATGAATTGTGTTTTGACTCGTATGGACCGTCGTTGGAGGTCTGTCCTCCTTTCGTTTAGTCCGTTTGTTTGTCTTTTCCTATAATTCTTTGTTTGTTTGGACCCTTAAAATTTCTTCACAACTATAAGTTCCTTTGTTCGAAAGGAGGTTCGATAATGACGGACATCGAAGTTGTCTTCTCTAGAACATTGTATTCTCTTTTCGTCCCTGTTTCTGGAGAAGATGAAGAAGAAGAGGACGAATAAAATATATATAGTATATACTATATATATATAATAAATGTATAGACACAATATACAGAAAAAAAATCTTATTTCAGCTAATTTTCTGTCAGTGTGTTGTACCGTGGGTGGAACATTTTATGCTGTAAAGGTTGGTGACAGTCTTTGTACCTTCAAATTTCCTTTCGTGATAGTTCAGTACATTCCTTAAATGAAGAGATTTTATTTAAATCACAACACATACAATACATAGTAGAATAGTTGTCTTCATATCGCGAAGTACCTATGTATAAATTTTCAATTTATTTTTACATTACTGTCACAATAACCATGGACTCTTTCGTGTGTGATAAAATTCATTAGGTGTAGAATCTAAAGTACCTTATCTTAAAGATGAACATATGTCTTGGCACGAAAGTTTATTATTCATAAATAACTGGTGGTAAATTATACATAGTTCGTAACGAACACTTAATTCCGTCAAATCGTAATACATACGTACATACATACTTATATACATACATATATAAATCGTTATTAAATTGGTTTCTAAATGGATATTGTTTTACTAGAAAATTTTTTATATCTTCGTCCAATCTTCTAAAAACTTTGAGGAATATGTATACTTTTCATGGAAACCTCCTTATTGTACATTAATTAAAATATTTATCTTCTAAAACTCAACTTACCGGACTAAAGAAACCTTTTACAGTGTATTTAAAAACCAAATATCATTGTCGGATTCCTCTATTCTTTCGGAAGAAGTCGCTAGTTACGTTTCTTTATCTCCTTTTGTTGTCTTACCCTTTCTGATCTCTAGAGAAGTTCTTTTAATCTCTATGGTTCCCTTGTAAAGTACGTTTCTACCCGAGCTATTTCCTGTCTTTACCATACCTGGATTGTTCGTCTTCTATAATTCTTCTCCACCGTTCTTATGTGTCTTCTTGACATGTTTTTTTTCTAGAAGTGCTGGGTCTATTAGCACTACTACACTAGTGATTAGATCTCGGTCTGTAGAACCTTACACTTCAGTTCACCCGGAATCTTTCGTAGTGATGCTTGTTTCGACCACCTCCACTACCTTAAGGTCAACTCGATAAAGNATCTTTTCCGTCTCCTTGGTCTCTAGTTTAACGGTTGTAGACGACCTAGGACCTTTTTCGTTCTCTCAAGGTCTCTTTGTAGATAAAGACGAAATAACTGATACGGTTTCGGAAACTGACACATCTAGTGTTATTTTACACCTTTTAAGACTTTCTCTACCCTTATGGTCTGGTGGATTGGACGGAGAACTCTTTAGACATACGTTCAGTCCTTCGTTGTCAATCTNGGACGGAGAACTCTTTAGACATACGTCCAGTCCTTCGTTGTCAATCTTGACCTGTACCTTGTTGTCTGACCAAGGTTTATCCTTTTCCTCATGTAGTTCCGACATATAACAGTGGGACGGTTAAATTGAAGATACGTCTCATGTAGTGCTCTTTACGACCTGACCTTCTTTGTGTTCGACCTTAGTTCTAAAGGCCCTCTTTATAGTTATTGGAGTCTATACGTCTACTGTGGTGGGAATACCGTCTTTCACTTCTCCTGGATTTTTCGGAGAACTACTTTCACTCTCTCCTCTCGCCTTTTCAACCGAATTTCGAGTTGTAAGTCTTTTGTGTCTAGTACCGTAGGCCAGGGTAGTGAAGTACCCTTTATCTACCCCTTTGTCACCTTTGTCACAGTCTGAAATAAAAAAACCCGAGGTTTTAGTGACGTCTACCACTGACGTCGGTACTTTAATTTTCTGTGAACGAGGAACCTTCTTTTCAATACTGGTTGAATCTATCGTATAAGTTTTCGCCTCTGTAATGAAACGACTGATTCCAGGCAGATCAGTTCCGATACCAAAAAGGTCACCAGTACATACCTACACTCTCAGCCTGACACTTCTTTCGACTTGCGGCTTCTTAACTACGAAAACTTGACACCACAACCTCTTCTGAGAACTCTCAGGGAACCTGACGTTCCTCTAGGTTGGTCAAGTAAGATTTCCTCTAGTCGGGACCCTAAATAAACCTTCCTTGTTACGGTTTCGACTTCGAGGTCATGAAACCGGTGGAGTATGGTTCTCAACTGAGTAACCTTTTCTGAGACTACGACCCTCCCTAACTCCCGTCCTCCTCTTGCCCTGCTGTCTCCTACTCTACCGACCTACCGTAGTGCCTGAGTTACCTGCACTCAGACTCACTTGAGGCCCTCTACCACTACCTGTCCCTCCGGACCGCACGACACTAAGTACCCCAGTGTCTCAGTCTGTGTTGTCTCACTAACTTGACTTGACTTGACTTATCGGATTCCTTCGTCACCACTAGAGTTGGGACTATTGACTTACCCCTTTGTTAAATGTCCCTCCAAATCTCTTGACAATCTCATAAACACGAAGGGAACTACCGAGTCCCTTATCTCCCTATTTCTTACACGAATTTTACGTCCTCAGTGTCCTCTACGTCCAAGCTATGGACCCAACTCTTCTAGGGGACTTCTTTCTTTACCGTTGGGTGAGGTCATAAGAACGGACCTTTTAGGGTACCTGTCTCCTCGGACCGTCCGATGTCAGGTACAAAAGTCTCAGTCTATACTGACTCGTTGAGTGTGAAAGTGAAAGTTCGGTCGAACGACCTTTTCAAAACATCAACAAAAGAAAAGATAAGAGAAATCAGAATATCCATATACGGAAATTTTTTTTGTTTTTTAAGAAAAAAGATAAAAATTGTCGCAAAAAAACACAATACAATGGAGAGAGTCATTGTCTCTATTATCTTATGTTGCTTGACGTTTTATCTAAGAAGAGACCGGAGGGAAGATCATTTTAGTCTGTCACTTTTTTCTCTTTTAACTCTGGAAATCTTTTATATGAGTAAAGACGGTCTGTTTCTAACATCAAAACTGGGATTTGTTAAAAGAAACGTATAACCCCATACAGATATATTAAAACATCGTTTTGGTACATTTGTATAGTCTTATGATTTTACATAACCTTACTACTAGGTCTGTCTTATCTTTCCGTCTTTGAACATGAGAGTTTTTCACGTCAGAAGTTTCGTAAACGACCACAGTACCCGGTCTGGTCACTTTTGGTTCTACGACTCCGATGGATCCTAACTCTCGAAATCTCAAATATTCATTTGCACACGATACCCTCCAATCTATTGATGACCTCTAAACCGTTCTTCCGTCCCTCAGATCACCACGGGTGACCACTTGACTTTCTCCTACAAGAATCTTTCCGTCCTCATACCTTAGTCCCCCAGGTCATCTCGATTTCCATCTAGGTATATGGACTCTAGACATTACTTCTTAGATGTTATTTCATTTTGACGACTAAAGCCGTACCCGACCTTCTTTTAAGATCTTTGGGTCCTTGGACTATTAGATTATGTTCCTTTGTTAAGAGTAAGGGTTTCCCTTATTTTACTATTCCGTGTAAAATTAGGACTTATTCGTATTCATACACATTTAACCGGGTTTGAACTGGTTCAGTCCACTACGTTTCTAGGTCAGTGCTTCCTCAGTTGTCTTCTTAATCTGAACTTTTTTTATTGGTTCCGTAATGGAGCACCGATCTGGTCGAGTGCATAAGTAAATCTCTGGTTACAATTTCAGGTTAAATTACGACTTGATACCTCGATAACGGGACCCGACAAATATTTGTCCCAACCAGAATCCAAAATTCGTCGAATCAAATATCTGTCTATAATATATCCGGGTCACCACCTTTACTTTCCTTTCGACTCCCAATCGAAGTTCCTGTAATACAAAAGATAAAGGGAACCCTATCAGGAGTAATAATAGACAAGGAAATCGAGATTCACAGTGGATTTAGTAATAATGGATTTCAGGGTCCCCTTTTCTTGGTATATGAACTCAAAATTTAATGTAACAAGAAACAAGTAAAGATATTTTACATTCACCTTCCCCGAAGTCCAGTTATCCTTTGCGGGATTCGACTCTGAACGGGTAAAGAATCCTTCGTTTTATTAATCTCGTTCCCCTCGAGTCGAGACACGAGGTACCACTGGATCTACGCACCCTCCCCAACCCCGACCCTCTCTCCGAGTGTTTTGATGAAGTAGATCCACATATGCATATCGACTGAGTGAAACAACGGGTCGTCTTTGTGTTGTGACATTTCGTTAATGTGAGGTCATTATTGTAATTTGGTTTCGTTACTTTTCAAAACACTTTTCTGGGTTATTTGTCCCTCGTTTGTTGTAAAAATACAGGCATAGAAATATTCTTCTTACTTTGTCAGAGTCAATTAATAAACGAAAAGAAGACAGAGAGATTGACCGGTAGCCAAACAAAGACACCAATTTTACAAGAATTAATGACGGGAAGTAGGAATAAAGATATCCACGAAAGAATCATTTCTAACAATGGTAGAAAGAAGACAATGAAGGTTATTGAAGACGAAATAGAGTCATCGAGATTAAGTAGGAGTAAGACCATACTCTCGACAGAAAGACTTTCAATTTATATCGATACAACAATAAAGTTGCGATTTCTATAAAGTCACTGAATGACGTGTTATTTAGATTTAAGGTGACATACTGTATACCTTATAAAATAGTAGACAAGGTATAGATGGAAAGATTTGAAAGAGTTGTTTGAGATCAGGATATTATAGAGTTTCAAGGTACTTATAGGAGACGAGAACTTTTGGACATTCAGAAAAGTAGAGAATCTGAAACAAAATACCAAAAGGGTAGTGAACGGTACGGTTCTCAGTCTTTCGTATGAAGGAAGATTTCCGTCCTCAAATCTTATCCTGTCCTTTCCTTAAAAAGATAAATTGTGGGAGATCATCTTCCTTACACCTCTTCCGTTACCGTGGGGTGAGATCATGAGAACGGACCTTTTAGGGTACCTGCCTCCTCGAACCATCCGACGCACGTCAGGTACCCTAACGATCCTCAACCTGTGTTGACTCGCCGAAGTGAAAGTGAAAAGTGAAAGGATGTGACCTCTTCCTTTACCGTTGGGTGAGGTCACAAGAACAGACCTCTTAGGGTCCCTGCCGCCTCGGACCACCCGACGGCAGAGACCCCAGTGTGTCTCAGCCAGTGCTGACTTCGCTGAATCGTCGTCGTCGTCGTCATCTTCCTTACCCCGAAGGGTCTCAAGTCCCCACTTCTTAGGCGGACGGTTACGCCCTTTACGCCCTCTGGCCCCAAGGAAGGGACCCAGCTCTTCTGGGGGACCTCATCCTTTACCGTTGAACGAGGTCATAAGAACGGACCCTTTGGGGTACTCGTCTCTTCGGACCACTTGACGTCTGGGTACCGCAGAGTTTCTCAGTCTGTGTTGAATCGCTGACTCGTACGTGTGTCACTCCTTCTTATAAACAAAACGAAAAACAATAACAACAATTAACAGACAAAGACAAACACAAAAAAAACAAAATAAAACAAAACGGTCTTTTTTGAGAACCTTTTTACCAAGGTTTAAGACCCCTTTTTTTTACGAAAAGTTTATACAGAGGAAAAATTACTTCTTTCAGTAATACAAAACTAGTCTAAGGTGTCTTTTGAGTAAAAAAGAAACGGTCAATTTTCATTTAAGAAACAACTTTATACCGGGTACAGTCTGCATCTTCTCTTACAGAGGGTCGAAGATTTAAGGGACATGGAGTCGGTCTATTTTCCTTACACTTAAAACCACTTTAATTTTTTTTTTTTGACGTTACTTATTTGGGTTATAAATATTTTCACATAGTTCAATTAATCATTAGAGACTCCTTTGTCTCCACAAACAACTTCGTCGTCCTTCTCTCTACTAGTCACTGTCTAACAATACGTTTATTATTGGAAGTTTAACTTGGGACTCAATTATACCCATTATATAATACATCTCATATTTCACATATAATACAATATATATTTCTTTCGTCGAATCCTTGTCTATGTAAATTTACCGAGAGGAATTTAAGTCTACGGACCTACGTCCGACCGAAAAGTCAGTTCTTACGTCCGACCGAAAAGTCAGTTCAATGAACCTACCCGTTTTAAAGTACTAATTAAAGTGACTGACACTGAGAGTTAAAGGACACTTCTGTGTTAAATCAGAGTCTTTTCTTATGTGGAAGTTCCCAGGGACTTGGTGTAGACACCGACATTCTTCGCCCCTTGGGACTTCCGGTCCGAACAGAGACAAGTCTAGTTTCTCTTTTGTTCCAACAGAGGCTCCGGGGGGTGTGACCCACCCCTGACGTCTCTCAGGACAGAATGAGGGAAAAGGATTCGCAGGAACCCCATCCTCCTGACGGATCGGACGAAGTGAGCCGTTACAGGAGGAGTGCAGATCGAGAGGGTCCCGACGGGGAGCTCCTCATGTCCTAAGTCCCGTCGAGTCGGTGTCGTTCCAGGAGACTCCTGGAAGGGCTTTTCTTCGAAGCACTAACGGTAGTCAATAAAATCACCACCACCACATCGGGGAGTCAGGACAGACTGGGGTACCTGACATCAGGTGGTCCGAAGAAACAGGTACCCCTAAGGGTTCGTTCTTATGACCTCACCCAACGGTACGGGAGGAGGTTCCCTAGAAGGTCTGGGTCTCTACCTTGGGTACAAAGAACGAACCGTCCATCTAAGAAAATGGTGACTCGGTGGACCCTTCCAGTAGTCAGAGAAACCTCACCACAATTTCCCGTTAGAAAAAACAACAACAACCAAACCTTCGTTTCCTTTCAAAACGGGAGATTCGTCTTTTACCTCCCTACACTCCAGACTGAGTAAACTTTTCTGCGACTACGACCCTTTCTAACTCCCGTCCTCTGCCTCTGTTGTTTCCTACTCTACCAACCTACCGTAGTGGCTGAGTTACCTGTACCCAAACCCACCTGAGACCCTCAACCACTGCCTGTCCCTCCGGACCGCACAACGGCAAGTACCCCAACGTTTCTCAGTCTGTGCTGACTCGATGACTTGACTTGACTTGACTTGACTTGACTCCAGAGTCCGCGTCCCGCTCCGACAAAAGACGTCGTCTTCCCCCGCCCCAAGGGGACCCATCCGCGTCCGAGTCAGGGTGAACGACCCGAACGTAGGAACCTGACTCCTCGACCCCACAGACACATTGGTAAAACGTGGTCCTTGAGACCGGACTTCAGGGGTCGCACTCCCGAACCGTGACGTCATGGCGCACTCGTTACTTTGATCTGTCTCGTGTCTCCTTTTCTCTTTCTGAAATACTGGGTCTAAGTTAAAAATAAGGTACCCTTAACAAGTGTCCGAAACGCCGTTACTATCCTCCGGTGACCCTCACCATCCGTTTCCCCTAGCGGTGCAGAATATAACCGAAACTGTCTACTCTGACTCAGTGTCACATGAGGACACCCTTAACTCCCTTTTCTTTGTCCTGCGACAATGTAAAGTGTCACTAAAACGACTCGTAAAAGGCGGCTCCTTGGAACACAAGGACAGGCATAGCGTCTTTCCTGAGACGAAGGTGCCTACGACGACGACGAGGGACCGGACTCGGGAAGGAAGTCCCGTCCGGATCCCCGACTCGTAAATGTCTATTCTTTCACTTTTTCACTTCAGCGAGTCAGTACAGGCTGAGAAACACTGGGGTACCTGACACCGGACGATTCGAGGAGAAAGGTACTCTAAAGGGTCCGTTCTCATGACCTCACCCAACGGTAAGGAATCAGGTGCCCTAGAAGGACTGGGTCCCTAGTCTGGGTGCAGAGAACGCAGAGGACGTAACCGTCCGTCTAAGAAATGGTGATTCGGTGGAGTATCTCGTCTCACAGTCATCCCGGGTCCAACCTCTACCGTCTCTTTCCCGAACTTCTTCGTATGAAACCAAATACTGTTGGTCCTTGGAACTAATTGGAGGTTTTCAAGGGGTGTTTAGAGAGTATGGGATGTGATAATTTCGTAGAAGATTTGACATTAAAGTAGTTTCTACAGTCACAAATCCCTTGACTGTCGGAACCCATTGTGGATCTTCATGACTTATAGAAGACCTTCTATACTTTCCACGTAAAACCAGGAGACCATCCGTTTTTTACGACAATGCGGGAAGTCAAGTCAAGGCAGGTCAGCGAGTCAGTACAGGCTGAGAAACGCTGGGGTACTTAGTGTCGTGCGGTCCGGAGGGACAAGTAGTGGTAGAGGGCCTCAAGTGAGTCTGAGTACAGGTAGCTCAGGCACTACGGTAGGTCGGTAGAGTAGGAGCCAGCAGGGGAAGAGGAGGACGGGGGTTAGAGAGGGTCGTAGTCAGAAAGGTCACTCAGTAGAGAAGCGTACTCCACCGGTTTCATGACCTCAAAGTCGAAATCGTAGTAAGGGAGGTTTCTTTAGGGTCCCAACTAGAGGAAGGCTTACCTGACCAACCTAGAGGAACGTCAGGTTCCCTGAGAGTTCTCAGAAGAGGTTGTGGTGTCAAGTTTTCATAGTTAAGAAGCCGTGAGTCGGAAGAAGTATCAAGTTGAGAGTGTAGGTATGTACTGGTGTCCCTTTTGGTATCGGAACTGATCTGTCTGGAATCAACCGTTTCATTACAGAGACGAAAACTTATATGATAGATCCAACCAGTATTGAAAAGAAGGTTCCTCATTCACAGAAAATTAAAGTACCGACGTCAGTGGTAGACGTCACTAAAACCTCGGGGTTTTTTATTTCAGACTGTGACAAAGGTGACAAAGAAGTAGGTAAAGGGCACTTCGCCACCCTGGCCACGGTACTAGACTTACAACTCGAAATTCGGTTGAAAAAGTGAGAGGAGAGAGTGAAAGTAGTTCTCCGAAAAATCGAGGAGAAGTGAAAGACGGTATTCCCACCATAGTAGACGTATAGACTCCAATAACTATAAAGAGGACCGTTAGAACTAAGGTCGAACACAAAGAAGGTCAGGTCGTAAAGAGTACTACATGAGACGTATCTTCAATTTATTCGTCCCACTGNTAGGTGTGTCAGTTTCCGAAACCGTATCAGTTCTTTCGTCTTTATCTACAAAAAGACCTTGAGAGAACGAAAAAACTACTAGGTCGCCTACAACCGTTAAACTAGAGACCAAGGAGACGGATAAGATTTTGGTCGGACTTGTAGTCCCTCAAGTACCAAGTGCATAACGACTTCGGACCGAACCTCTTAAAACTCGTAATGAAATGATCGTACACTCTACTCACATTAGCACACCATCAAACTCGTACGAANGGTCGGACTTGTAGTCCCTCAAGTACCAAGTGCATAACGACTTCGGACCGAACCTCTTAAAACTCGTAATGAAATGATCGTACACTCTACTCACATTAGCACACCATCAAACTCGTACGAAACCGTAACGGAAAGAAACCCTAACCTTACTTTTGACTGGAAAAGGTCAGGACACCGGTGACGACTCAGAAGGTTTAAACGACCGTATAACTCACGTCGTGAAAGTGTCGTAGTAGAAAGTCCTAAACTTTGTCGAGTTGACCTTAAGGTAGTGGAGGTGATCGAAACAAACTTCACTACGAAAGATTCCGGGTGAACTGAAGTGTAAGGTTCTACAGACCGAGATCTAATCACTAGTGTAGTAGTACTAATAGACCCAGCACTTCTAGAAAAAACATGTCAAGAAGGCACATAAGAACGGTGGAGAAGAATTATAGAAGACGAAGACAATCCAGGTCTGGTAAAGACAGGAAATAGCTCGGGTAGAAACGTACTTTACAAGGGAACCATAGAGATTAAAAGAACTTCTCTAGAGATCAGAAAGGGTAAGACAACAAAAGGAGATAAAGAAACGTAACTAGCGACTTCTTCCGAAAGAATAGAGAAGAACGATAAGAAACCTTGAGACGTAAGTCTACGAATATAGAAAGGAAAAGAGGAAACGGAAAACGGAGAGAAGAAAAGTGTCGATAAACATTCCGGAGGGGTCTGTCGGTAAAATGAAAAAACGTAAAGAAAAAGTACCCCTACCAGAACTAGGGACAGAGGACATGTTACAGTGCTTGGAGACAGGTATTAAGTAGTCCGTGAGATAAATAGTCTAGATCCGGGAATTTAGATAAAGAGTGAAGGTGACATATGAGTATTCCCTAAACTAACTTCAGTATGGACTTACCAGATCGTCAAAAGGGATGAAAGAAGTTAAAGTCAGACTTAAACCATTATTCCTCAAGTACTAGACTCGGTGTCAGTCGAGGATCAGAACAAAAACAACTGACATATCTCGAAGAGGTAGAAAACGACGTCTCTTGTATTAGTTAAACTAAAACCACAACTGGTAGACCACTACAGGTACACATCTCAGAAGAGAACACAACAACCTTCTCCCACAAACGATACTGGTCACGTAAAAGAACCGTTTTGAGATAATCAGAAACGGGACGAAGTAAGGCGTAAGGTTCCGGTTTAAACGGACAATGAGGTCCACAAAGAACTGAAGGATAAAAACGTAAGGTCAGGGGATATTACTTTTCCTGTAGAAAAAACCCACAATCAAGATTTTCCAGATCATCCAGAAGTATTTTAGCAAGTTGAAGTCAAAGAAGTCGCAATGACCAACCCCGTATCTGAACCTAATGACACTATAACTTACCAAACGGAACCTCTGCTTGTCTCTAGTAAGACAGTAAAAACTCTAACGTAGGTTCATGACGTAAAACCTGAGAAAACAACTGGTACTACCGATGAGGTAAAGAAGATTCCCGGTTATAAAATTTTGACCTAACATAACTACAAGTAATTTCAAGAATAGGTATACGTCGGTACATACGGAAAACGAAGAGGGATGACTTTATAAATAGTAACTTCTTAACCATATCTTAAGAAGTATACACCTTTGACATGTCAAAGACGTAACAATAGATACTTTTGATTTATATAATTATTTTTATCTTTATTGAATAACTGATTCCCCAGTGGGAACTTACAGGATGAACGGACTCAACATTAAGGTCGATACGACGAACTATCGACACGGTGAACCCCTTGAAATCTAATACATTTGAAAATTTGGGAATAAACATTATCTTTTAAATATCACAATATACATCACCTTTAGTCCATGTCAATTGAATACTTTTTACTCTTAAATAATGGACCGACGTTTGTTAAGGAGACCTTACTTGTTGTCCGACTACTCGTCATGAACATCGGTCGTACTGGGTTCGTCGAAGTCTTCAAAGACCTCCTGTGACGTTGGAAGAACCTTCCTGTACGTCCGTGACAGAGACCTTACTTACTGAGGGGTGGGGACTGGAACTTCTCTCTAGAATCAGACACAATCCGGTTTCTGGTACAGAAGCCACAAAACCCTCCTACTGTTCTTCCTAGAGTCTCCTCCTAGACATTCTTGGTAAGAGGAAGACATCACATAATCGTCTGAAGACTTAATTCGGAGGAGGGTCCGGACCCCAATCCTTCTCTCTTGTCTTCGACCCCACCCCAGCCCCCATTCGGTAACGTATTGTAATCAATGTAGTTCCTGAAGGGGCTACTGAGTCGTCACTTCTTTGATGGACCGTTATATCCTCTGTGTCCTTTGTGTCCAAGCTAGAGACCCAGTCCTTCTAGGGAACCTCCTCCTTAACTGTCGGGTGAGATTATAAGAACGGGTCTTATGGGGTACCTGTCTCTTTGGACTGTCCGATGTCAGGTACCCCAGTGTCTCAGTTTTGTGAGTTAGTCTTCAGGTTTCCCAACAAATTCTCTTAAGGTACCCGAAACGTACACATGAATCTTACCATATAGAAATCAACGAGGTCTTAATCTTGTATCCGAGTAGTCGACTTTACACTAGTCCCTATCAACAAGGNCTCTGTGTCCTTTGTGTCCAAGCTAGAGACCCAGTCCTTCTAGGGAACCTCCTCCTTAACTGTCGGGTGAGATTATAAGAACGGGCCTTATGGGGTACCTGTCTCTTTGGACTGTCCGATGTCAGGTACCCCAGTGTCTCAGTTTTGTGAGTTAGTCTTCAGGTTTCCCAACAAATTCTCCTAAGGTACCCGAAACGTACACATGAATCTTACCATATAGAAATCAACGAGGTCTTAATCTTGTATCCGAGTAGTCGACTTTACACTAGTCCCTATCAACAAGGGTAAGATTCTTCCGGGGTAGAGATCTTAAATGACCCTCTAGTTCGGACTGGTGGTCCTCACTTACGACAACCAAGAGACGGGTCTAGGTGACTGGTTCAGTTGTGTCATCGGGAGTCATCCCTCCAATCGACGATAACCGAGGATCGACGGGGAAGAAGAGGTCCCTAAAGGAGAGTCTACCAACCCCGGTTTAAGGATGTTCTAATTCTGGTCGAGACTACGTGGGGATAAACGGGGCCAGACACCTTACTGTACGTCTATTCTACCTACCCGAACAACGTCTTTCCTTCTGGGGAAGGTCCCGGGCTTTGACCAGAGAATAGATTGTGAGTCTTTACTTAACAGGCTCCTCTGTCTACACGACTGTTTCGTTCTCTAAAATAACCCTTTCCCGTGGACCCACTCTCGTCATCCCATTCCCTGGGGTCCTCTGGACGAGACAGTGTACAGAACGTCACAACCCAAAATACCACTACCCTAATCAAAGGCCCAAGAGAAATCGGTTAGTAAGACTGACTCTCAGGAAGGAACACCACGTGCGGAACAAGTCGGTTTTACCTACGGTCTCTCTTCCTAAGACCCTTCACCAGCCTGTTCACCACAGAGGAAAACTGGAAAGGACTTGAGAAGGCCAACCACCACCGAATAATCAAGACACAAGAACTCGTCCTGGAGGACAGTATTTTGTTGTTGAGTACGTTTACCAATGATACCACGGACCGGTCCCACCCGACAAAGTTAGTCGCACGAAGGAGATTATCCGACTATCTCCAAAGTTTTGGGAAAAAGAAAGTCTTTCCTGTCACGACACTACACTCAACGGGAAACTCAAGGGGTCATGTAGTTCAGGTAGAGAGTGTCGGAGTCATTTAGAACACGAGAGACTAGGTAGAGTCCGAAACAAAGACCCCCTGGGTTCCGTGTAAATGGAGGGTCAAATACACAACTTCCTGTCCCTTCCGTAATTATAAATGAGATACCCCATAATTCCCGTGTGGATAAGGGTTGAAGAGCATAAAGAGGAAACCTTTGTTAAAGTTAGTTTTTCTTTCTTTCTTTCTTTCTTTCATGTCCCGGTTGATCCTTTAGACATTACTCTGTGCTGACTTGTCTACCTACACACAGTTCTCTGGACCCTAAAAGCTTCATTTAGATCTAGATGTGCCTTCTTTTCCTTATCTGGAGTTTCGTAGGGGATGTCAGATTTTCGGGAGTTCGTCGTATAAATTTTGTGTTCCTCGACAAAGTCGAACAATAATGTAGTCGTTCCTGCCAACCCGGGGTCTATTAAATCATCTTGAGTCTTTCCTCAGTCTTTACTCAAGGGTCCTTCGACGGATCTAAGATGGTTCTTCGTGTAAAAATTTCGACGTGTCACGTCAATCTCTTAGAAGAACTTGTGAACCCGGTAACAAGATTCCTTGACCATTTTTACACTCGGTTAAAGTCTCCCTTTATAGTTCTTCTAATTCATGTTATGAGTTTCTTGTTAACCTACTCGAAAGTCTACTGGGTCAAGTGGACCTACTCCTATCTTCACAGTGAACAAAGGAACCTCTTGTACGACCTCTCTAAATATCTTAGTCCTAAGGTCCTTCTGTGTCCTTCTATTCCATGTAATTGTTGTTTCAACAGTAGGTGTATCATAAAGACGGTCTTCCGAAATCAAACATCGATTCGTACTCATTTGGTTCTCTGTTTTTATTCGTTGATTTTAGCTAAAATATTTTCTGTTTTTGTGGAACTTTTTGGACGACCTAATTTTTTCTGGTTTTTCTATACTGTTAATTTACGTTTGGTACTTGGAATTAACCTAGAACCTAATTGTTTTGTTTATTTTTGACTGTCGAGATCTCCTGTTATAACCCTATGAACCTCTTGTAATCCACACTACATACAATCTATTATCGTATTTTAATTATGAATTACGGGAGGCACACCAGTAAAATAAAAACCTGAAACTTCGACCGTACACTTTGAAAGAAACTTCAAATTGAATATTTCCCTCATCAAACCCCTAGATTTTAAAGAGAAAGTTTTAAAAGATTTTCATCTCGAAACGAAACTCTGTAGACATACAGTTTACACAACTTGAAATACAATGGAAAAACGGATTGGATCATCTTATATACCCTGTCTGTCTAACCCACAGTAAACCTTGTATTTAATGGTAACTCTCATTTAGAAGTTGGAAACCCATTACATCTCGGGACCTCAAGTAATTACAGAATATGACCAGTTAAAATCCTAACATACTCTTTTAATATTATCCGAAGGGACCACCGAGTCTGTCATTTCTTAGACGGACGTTGCGTCCTCTTGGCCCAAGTTGGGGACCCAGTCCTTCTAGGGGACTTCTTCCCTTACCGATAGGTGAGGTCATAAGAATGGACCTCTTAAGGGACGTCTCCTCGGACCACTCGATGTCAGGTGTCTCAGTGTTTCTCAGCCTGTGTTGACTCACTGATTATAAAAGTGTTAAAGTGCGTCCTGGGACCTCAAGTAATTACAGGACTAGACTGGTTAAAATCCCGATACACTCGTTTACTATTGTCCGAGGACGATCAGGGTCTTCTCGTAGACGTCCCTTCGTACCATCTTTACTCCCTTACCCAGACAAAGGGATACGTTTTAGAAATTCTCTTTCACAGTCCGTACAATTAAAGTTGGTCAAATAGTCCGAACCGGTGGATCAACCAACACGTGTGTGAGTCCATGAACCTTTCAATAACGTACTGAAAAAATTGACCAGTAGGTCCGTTCCACTAGTGAAAACGGTGTTGGACTCAGGTACTTCCTTACTACGATTTCGACTTTGAGGTCATGAAGCCAGTGGAGTACACTTCTCAACTGAGTAACCTTTTCTGAGACTACGACCCTCCCTAACCCCCGTCCTCCTCTTCCCCTGCTGTCTCCTACTCTACCGACCTACCGTAGTGACTGAGCTACCTACACTCAACCTCACTTGAGGCCCTCAACCACTACCTGTCCCTCCGGACCGGACGACATCAAGTATCCCAGCGTTTCTCAACCTGTGCTGACTCGCTGACTTGACTTGACTTGACTCAGGTACACTAGAAGTCCCTTCTCTAAATAGACACGTCTGTGACGTCGACTTAAAACGGAGTCGAAATCCTTTGGTCAGTTTAATCGAACTAAGAACACTGATGAAAGTGAAGTCTCGGAGTACAAACAACTCGACCACACACACACGACACGAGTTAACGAAATCAACACAGGTTGAGACACGCTAGGGTACCTGGTATCGGGTGCCCCGAGGATACAGGTACCCTAAAGGGTCCCGTTCTTATATCCTCACCCAACGGTAGAGGAGGAGGTACCCTAGAACGTCTGGGTCCCTAGTTTGGACACAGAAGAAACCGAGGACGTAACAGTCCGTCTAAGAAATGGTGGACTCGGTGGACTCTTCGAGAAATGACTTGACCTCTAACGTTATTTAAATCCTTCCGACTCTGTGGTGCGGGAGTCTTTTCGTTTTGTTTTCTTAAGATCTGACCGGGAGATTTTACTGTCGTTCGTTGTCATTGTGTTCACAATCATCTGGGAAGAATGGACTAATATGTCTCCGACATCAAGTTCTCAAAAAGGTGGACGTTCTGAGAATGCTAACGAACGATCACTTAACAAACGAAGGAGGGGCGGGGGTGAACCACCAAAACTACCCAAATGACACTATGTCTCACAAGAGGAACGGACCGGAAAACGACCTAGACGAAGCTGCAGAAGTTTACTCTAAGGTCCGGACGAGACCAGGACACAAGACATTATAAAACATCGTTGGGTAATCGCTGTGTTTAATGGTAAAAGACTGGTAATGGTTTAACCGGAATGTTGAAAGGGACGTAAACGTATACAAAAAAAAAAACAAAACAAGAACGAGCGTCAAACGTTTTAAAGTGGTCTATTGGAGATCGAGATACTTTTATCGACTCAGTCTTGTGTCGACCACCTTTTCTTTTACCGTACTTCGGAGATTTAGTCGTACCATCTCTTTTACGGTACGACAGGACCACTCTCTAAGAAAAAAAAAAAAAAATCTTCAGGAAAAATATGTCGGAAAAGAAGTTTTCATTTTAAAGCTATGTGAGTATAGTGTCACTCCAGTATTTAAATGTAAGACAGACCTC
Source organism: Capra ibex (assembly GCA_006410555.1). Taxonomy (NCBI): domain Eukaryota; kingdom Metazoa; phylum Chordata; class Mammalia; order Artiodactyla; family Bovidae; genus Capra; species Capra ibex. Next base: position 116,182 of record SJYO01004349.1, on the reverse strand, counting down.
ACTCTTTCAACTCCGTTACCTTTTTTTGTTGTCCCAAGGCTAATTATCCTCTGCTGTTGAACTGGTTTGTCCTCCACCGTCGAACGGCCGAGGTACCGAGTCGCCGGTACTGTCCGTTAATCGTCAGAGTCGGCGGGTCTACATTGCCCTCCTCGGCGCGACGAGACTCGTGAAGGCCGAAGAGACGACGAAGATAGTAAGCGCCACAAACGTCTCTGTTTATTTGTGAGTACGTACTAAACAACAACAACAACAAAAGAAAATTTGTTACCCTAATCCTTCTTTCTCTGTCTTAGTGTCCTAGTCTTTTGGGTTCCAAGATTGCTTCCGTTAGCGGGGTTACGTATGGCACCATCTTCTTTACGGCTATCAGTTTGATAAATTATCTTCTATTTGTATAAAAAAAGTACTGTGGTATCTTAAACTTCCTTTAAAATCTTCAGTGGACCGTAGAGGTCACGTCTTGAGTGACTAACGAGAAGATGTGAACGGTGTTCATCGGCCAAAAAAAAGAGAAATTAAAACGGAAACCGTCAAAACGGAGAACAAACAACAGCAAATCAGTGAACTAGGACGACCTGAGAAACACTGGGTACCTCACGAAGAGACAGGAAACGCAAGAGGTCCTCGAACGAGTCTGAGTACAGGTAACACAGCCCTTACGGCAGGTCGGCAGGGTAGGCGACACAAAGGGAAGAGGACGGGAGTTAGAAAGGGACGTAGTCTCCGAAAAGGTAAAAAGGGTACGAAGATATATTTAAGTATTTTAACCTTTAATGTGTAGTTATTGTTATTTGGAGATGAATGACGACGACGATTCAGTGCAGTCACCACAGGCTGAGACACGCTGGGGTCTCTGCCGTCGGGTAGTCCGAGGAGGAAGGGACCCTAACAGGTCCGTTCTTGTGACCTCACCCAACGGTAAAGGAAGAGGTTACATACTTTCACTTTTCACTTTCACTTCAGCGAGTCAGCACAGGCTGAGAATCACTGGGGTACTTGACGTCGGATGGTCCGAGGAGGCGGGTACCCTAAGAGGTCCGTTTTCATGACCTCACCCCACGGTAACGGAAAAGGAGATGAATGATTATATAGATAAATTAAATTTTTTTAATTTACGAGACACCGACATCTATCCACTTGAACCATAGAAGTAATTGTCACATTGGAGGATACATTCATTGAGAAATCACTCAATTACAATAAAGACGTGTAGTGTCAAACGAGGACTTAAAGTGCCTATGTCATAGAAGTCTCCACATGAGTCAAGGTTTTTTATCTCGGATTTTAAACACTACGTCAATCGTCGGGTAAGGGGTTTATTAAATACAACTGGGGATGTGTGTACTCGTGTAGTAAAGGTTACGTCGTGTATGAGAGTTTACATTTGGATTTAGTGGGAAAACTTTAATTTATAACTTACGAAGTTATTAGAAGTACATAAATTTATAACACCTATATAATTTAAACCTTATGTCGTTACCTTTGATATTTGACAGTCAATTCTGGTCATCGACCGTAATAGTCACATAGAGTACTAGTGGACTTGACGGTATATTCTTTTTTTTTTTTAGTTTCACTATATTAGTACAGACGGTACATACTCATACCTTCGTCTTCTTCAATTCAAAGGTATTGAGTCTTCGTCTACAAAGACTTATGAGTAAATAGATCAGTGACTCATATTACTTTACTTTTATATCTTTGCAAATGAACTTATGTAGTTAGACGTTTTTAGGTTGAAATACAATTTCTCTGTAAATTTATTTAGATGGGTGTAAATAAAATGATTCACTTAGAATAGTACTTTAATACCCTAAACCTTAAAGTCCGTTTTAGTCAAATCGTGACTACGGAATTTTTTCAGATAGAATTTCAAATACTAGACAATCGAATGAGGACATTAGTGATTTTACCCAAAGTTTAATAAAAGTTCACAAAGATTTTTGTAAGTGTGAGTTTCTTTTTTACATTTTAAAAACTTCTATAACTTTTCTTTCACCGTAACAAGAAGTTATGATAAAATTTTCACCTTTAGACTTTGTCATAAAACATAGTACTATCGTTATAAACACACTACTCGAAAGTTTCCAGAATTGTGTGTAAGTCTACATATGTACAGATAATTTGTATTCGAACTCAAAGACAAAAGCTTGATCCCTCTAAGAGGACTTTGTTCTCTGTTTTCTATTCTTTTTTTCTTTTCTCTCTCTCTCTCTCTGTAGAGACGGGTGAACCTCGAGTATCAAATTATTTTCTTTATTTTGGATTTGTTTATAGACTATTTTAACATCATACAAATATTATATTTTTTTCACCTTCGTTCAACTCTCTTTTAGGGTCTTTTCAGTCACCAAAAGAACTGATATAATCCAATCCACTAAAATCACATTGGTAAGAAGTCTTGTATTGATTTTTACGATCTATGTACATTCTATTTAGAATTTTCACACTTCTTCCCTATTATAACTATCTTTAACAGACCACTTTAAGTTCGTTGTGTGCTGAGGTCTCTCTATTTGTCTCCAGATATCGACGAGAAGAGGACTACTTAAACAGACAGCGTGAAACCCTTCTAGTAGTAACCGTTACACTTAAGATTCTTTGGTTAAAGGTCATCTTCTTTTTACTATGTTTGTGTAGGTTCTACCTTAACTTTTGTTTATTTTACATTTATACGACTAAGAAGGTCTACTAACTTATTTAACTCCTCCGATTTTAGATTAACAGAAAAATTTCTTTTTAATTTCACCGTTGTGACTATTGAGACTACCCTTCCCATTCACCTCTATTTCTGGAAGATTCTAGAGAATGTAACATGAAATGTAATTCCCTAACCCTCTATATTCTTCCCAGAAATATAAGTGAGGTCATAAGAACGGACCCTTTAGAGTACTCGTCTCCTTCGACCGTCCGACACATCAGACATCCCAGTATTTCTCAGCCTGTGCTAAATCGCTGAGTCGGTTCACTACTTAACCTCCACGGACTACTTAATCCACAAATCTTTATACACTTGAAGTGGAGATGAAATTTTTCTCATTCATCGTTTAGTAGTCAAAATTCTGAGATGGTTATCTCTCACGTATTTCGATATAAGGAGGATAATGTAAAAACGGACACATTCAGATCCATATCACCACTTGTGTCTATGAGAAGAGCGGTACTGATCTGTCATGTCTTTACACTTCATTCACTAAAGGAGATCTTTAATACCTTGGCTCTCTGTCAAACAAAGACAAAAACTTATTTAGTGTGACGAGACAATAATTGGAGTGTAGAGTGTAACACGTAAACAATTTTTTAACAACTCCGATAAAAGAATAAATTTGAGTAACCTTACTTCACAACCTTTTGTAATAGCGGTTATAAAAGTTGTATCAGAAGAAGTACAATGTAGTAAACTCTTTTGAGAATTGTTATTTTGTTTGACCCCGTCTGTCTTTTTTCTTCCCGTACTAAAGAAAATAATATTTCACACTGGGATTACCTATTTATAATGGACTATAAGTTTTCAATAATTTGATTAATTTTAGTGAGTTTAAATTCATTGCAGTCGGTAAAATTCAAAATACTGAGCACTTTATATTAAGAGTATTTATCCAACACCAAACTATGACTTTCGTCACTTGTCATATTAGTTTGTGTTTAAGCCGTCAGTTGAACCGAAAGATATTATATACATGTGACAGTAACAGAAGAACTAGTTACATCTGTGTTCAGACCCAGGGTCATTCTCTGTACCGGGAAGTACCTTCAAACAAATTAGTAAAAAATTGGTCCTGGTGTTTTTGTTCATGTCTAAAAAAAAAAGGAAATCTGTATTATAAAAACTGGAATTATTTAAATTTTCGTAACTCTAGTACGTTTCAACAAGAGGTTGATGTTCCCTTATTTTAATCTTTAGTTAATTGACCTCCTTTGAACTCTTTAGGTGTCCATACACCTTGAATTTATTATGTGAGAATTCTATAGTCACCCAGTCCGAAGGGACTACCAAGTCACCATTTCTTAGACTTACGTTCTCTACGCTCAAACTAAGGACCAAACCCTTCTAGGGTGTACGGTGTCTCATGGACCCGACCACATGGTGTTGGCGACTTCGGGCACGTGGGATCTCGGGCACGAGACGTTGTCTTTGGTGACGTCATTCTTCGGACCCGTGGTGTCGATCTCTCATCGGAGGTGTGGGGTCTTGATCTCTTTTCGGTTGTAAAGTTACTTCTGAGTCGTGTCGGTTTTGTCGTCTTTCTTTTGTTACCCAATTTTTTCCTTTTTGTTCTTTATAATCTTTTATGTAACTCTACTTATTTTGTGTACTATGAAAGAGAGATATATGTATATGTAAACCCGATTCTTTCTCAGGAAAGATATCTATCCGGGTCATTAAAACTTTAACTTCGTTGATGTACTAACGATACCCAAAGATTCTATTATCCCCCTTTAGTACTCAGCACTCCTACTAGTTGGACTAACCTCTGTTTATTATTTCTTCTCTTACCTGGGGTTCCCTTTTTCGTTACTAATCTCACTTCTTCTCAACAAATACATTTGGTTGGTTCTCAAAATCTTGATCTATACATGTGATTCTTATGAACCAAAAGAATTGATAAAGAAAAGAAAAAATGACTAAATCCATGATCGAGGAGTTCGTTGTATAACAACAGAATAGGGGTTACCGACATTATAAGGACGAATCTTTGGGACGACATTCATTATTTTCGAGACCATTTACAATGATTTTATTACATGGAAAATGTATACTTAACTTCTACTTGAGAGTTTTTTCTTTTACTCTTATCACTCCCCTATCCCTATATCTATATCCGGTATTCTGACCTTTTCCAGTCAAAAGTCAGGTTAGGGTTTCTTTCCGATACGGTTGCTTACGAGTTTGATGACATGTTAACGTCAGTAGAGTGTGTGATCGTTTCATTGTCAGTTTTAAGAAGTTCGGTCCGAAGTCATCACACACTTGCACTTGAAGGTCTACAAGTTCGACCTAAATCTTTTCCGTTTCCTTTTCTCTAGTTTAACAGTTGTAGGCAACCTAGTAACTTTTTCGTTCTTTCAAGGTCTTTTTGTAGATAAAGACGAAATAACTGATACAGTTTCGGAAACTGACACACCTAGTGGTGTTTGACACCTTTAAGGGAGTTCTCTACCCTGATGGTCTGAGGGACTGGACAGAGGACTCTTTAGACATACGTCCAGTTCTTCTTTATAAATCTTGTTCTGTACCTTGTCTTACCAAGGTTTAGCCCTTTTCTCATGTAGTTCCGACACATAACAGGGGGACGAATGAATTGATTATACGTCTTATGTAGTACTCTTTACGACCCGACCTACTTTGTGTTCGACCTTAGTTCTAACGACCCTCTTTATAGTTATTGGAGTCTACATGTCTCTTGTAGTGGTAATACCGTCTTTCACTTCTTCTTGATTTCTCGGAGAACTACTTTCACTTTCTCCTCTCACTTTTTCGACCGAATTTTCAGTTGTAAGTCTTTTGATTCTAGTACCGTAGGCCAGGGTAGGGAAGTACCGTTTATCTACCCTTTTGTTACCTTTGTCACTATCTGAAACGGCCTCAGGTCGAGGTCGTCGGTCCCTAAGTTGGACTTGACCACTTGCCACAGTCGCTTACTCTGTCGGAAAGTCAAAAGATACCTGACGGAGAAATAAGGTTCAAATTCTAAGAGAAAATATGATGATGTTTTTGTAAGTCAAGTCAAGTCAAGTCAGCGAGTCAGTACAGGCTGACAAACGCTGGGGTACTTAACGTCGTACGGTCCGGAGGGACAGGTAGTGGTTGAGGGCCCCAAGTGAGTCTGAGTGCAGGTAGCTCAGTCACTACGGTAGATCGGTAGAGTAGGAGCCAGCAGGGGAAGAGGAGGACGGGGGTTAGGGAGGGTCATAGTCTCAGAAAAGGTTACTCAGTTGAGAAGTGTACTCCACTGGTTTCATGACCTCAAAGTCGAAGTCGTAGTAAGGGAGGTTTCTTTAGGGTTCCGACTAGAGGAAGTCTTACCTGACCAACCTAGAGGAACGTCAGGTTCTCTACCGGTCTACAAACTGTAAAAGTCAAGGGGGAGAGGGTCTAAATAATAGAGGTATTTAGCAACAACGAGAAGTTTGTGTCAAGGACGAATTCACTAAGAGAACCTTAGTCGGAATAGTAGACAATAGATGGAGGAGATTACACAGGATATCAATTGAAAAGTATGACAAGTACCCCAAGAGTACTTGTCATTCTTTTCCGTTTTACCATCCTATGACTTTCTCCTTGAGGGGTCCAGTCATCCACGGGTTATACGATGACCTCCAGTCACCTCTTTATTGAGGTCTTTCTTACTTCCCTACCTCGGTTTCGTTTTCGTTATTGGTCGACACCTACACTGACCACTATCTTCAGGCTACGACATTTCTCGTTATAACGTATCCTTGGACCTTACAGTTCAGGTGCTTAGTTCCGTTTAACCTTCACCAGTTTGTCCTCTACCGTTCTCCCTTGCAGCTGTAAGATCCTTAGTCGCTTGATTTTACCTGACCTTACCCACTTAAATGGAGTGTACTGTGTAATAGATGGTGACACCCGTCCTTAGGGAGTCTTCTTTACCTCATCGGTAGTACCAGTTGTTTTCTCAGACTTTACGTCATGAACCTACGTTAGAGTTTTTACTGTCTTACTAGAGACAAGCAGAGGTTCCGTTTGGTACGTTATAGTGTCATTAGGTTCAGATACGGGGTTGGTCATTGCGACTTCTTCGACTTCAACTTGCCAAGATACTTCTACATGTTCTGGAAAATCTTGATTGTGGGGTTTTCTACAGGAAAAGTAATATCGCCTGAGTTTACGTTTTCATCCTTCAGTTCTTTGTGAACCTCATTGTCCGTATAAACCGGAACCTTACACCTTACTTCGTCCCGTTTCTGATTATCTCAAAACGGTTCTTTTACGTGACCAGTATCGTTTGTGGGAGAAGGTTGTTGTGTTCTCTTCTGAGATGTGTACCTGTAGTGGTCTACCAGTTGTGGTTTTAGTCTAACTAATACAAGAGACGTCGTTTTCTACCTCTTCGAGATATGTCAGTTGTTTTTGTTCTGATCCTCGACTGACACCGAGTCTAGTACTTGAGGAACAATGGTTTAAGTCTGAGTCTAACTTCTTTCATCGTTTTTGACGATCTGGTAAGTCCATACTGGAGTTAGTTTAGGGAATACTAATATGTCACCTTCACTCTTTATCTAAATTCCCGGATCTAGACTATCTGTCTCACGGACTATTTGATACCTTACTCCAAACACTGTAACATGTCCTCTGTCCCTAGTTCTGGTAGGGGTACTTTTTGTTTACGTTTTTTCGTTTTACCGACAAACCCCTCCGGAATGTTTATCGACACTTTTCTTCTTTCCACTTTTCCTTTCCTCTTTTCCTTTCTATATTCGTAGACTTACGTCTCAAGGTTTCTTATCGTTCTTCTCTATTCTTTCGGAAGAAGTCGTTTAGTTATGTTTCTTTATCTCCTTTTCTTGTCTCACCCTTTCTGATCTCTAGAGAAGTTCTTTTAATCTCTATAGTTCCCTTGTAAAGTACGTTTCTATCCGAGCTATTTCCTGTCTTTATATACCTGGATTGTTCGTCTTCTATAATTCTTCTCCACCGTTCTTATGTACCTTCTTGACATGTTTTTCTAGAAGTGCTGGGTCTATTAGTACTACCACACTAAGGAGTAGATTTCGGTCTGTAGGACCTTACACTTCTGTTCACCCGGAATCTTTCGTAGTGATGCTTGTTTCGATCACCTCCACTACCTTAAGGTCATCTCGATAAAGTTTAGGACTTTCTACTACGACACTTTCACGACGTGAGTTATACGGTTGTTTAAACCTTTTGAGTCGTCACCGGTGTCCTGACCTTTTGCAGTCAAAAGTAAGGTTAGGGTTTCTTTCCGTTACGGTTTCTTACGAGTTCGATGACGTGTTAACGTGAGTAGAGTGTGTGATCGTTTCATTACGAGTTTTAAGAGGTTCGGTCCGAAGTCGTTATACACTTGGCACTTGAGGGACTACAAGTTCGACCAAAATCTTTTCCGTCTCCTTGGTCTCTAGTTTAACAGTTGTAGGGGACCTAGTACCTTTTTCGTTCTCTCAAGGTCTTTTTGTAGATAAAGACGAAATAACTGATACGGTTTCGGAAACTGACACACCTAGTGTTATTTGACACCTTTTAAGACTTTCTCTACCCTTATGGTCTGGTGGATTGGACGGAGAACTCTTTAGACATACGTCCAGTCCTTCGTTGTCAAACTTGACCTGTACCTTGTTGTCTGACCAAGGTTTATCCTTTTCCTCAGGCAGTTCCAACATATAACAGTGGGACGAATAAATTGAATATACGCCTTATGTAGTACTCTTTGCGACCTGACCTTCTTCGTCTTCGACCTTAGTTCTACCGGCCCTCTTTATAGTTATTGGAGTCTATACGTCTACTGTGGTGGGAACACCGTCTTTCACTTCTCCTCGATTTTTCGGAGAACTACGTTCACTTTCACCTCTCACCTTTTCAACCGAATTTCGAGGTGTAAGTCTTTTGTGTCTAGTACCGTAGACCAGGGTAGTGAAGTACCCTTTATCTACCCCTTTGTCACCTTTGTCACAGTCTGAAATAAAAAAACCCGAGGTTCTAGTGACGTCTACCACTAACGTCGGTACTTTAATTTTCTGCGAATGAGGAACCTTTTTTTCAATACTCGTTGGATCTGTCATATAAGTTTTCGCCTCTATAATGAAACTGCTGATTCAAGGCAGATCAGTTCCGATACCAAAAGATCATCGATACATACCTACACTTTCAACCTGACACTTCTTCCGACTCACCGCTTCTTAACTACGTAAACTTGACACCACGACCTCTTCTGAGAACTCTCAGGGAACCGGACGTTCCTCTAGGTTGGTCAGGTAAGACTTCCTCTAGTTGGGACCCTAAAGAAACCTTCCTTACTACGATTTCGACTTTGAGGTCATGAAACCGGTGGAGTACACTTCTTAACTGAGTAACCTTTTCTGAGACTACGACCCTCCCTAACTCCCGTCCTCCTCTTCCCCTGCTGGCTCCTACTCTACCGAACTACCGTAGTGACTGAGCTACCTGTACTCAGACTCACTTGAGGCCCTCAACCACTACCTGTCCCTTCGGACCGCACGACACTAAGTACCCCAGCGTTTCTCAGCCTGTGCTGACTCGCTGACATGACTATCAATTGTACACTAATGTAACATTGAGTACGATGTAAGGAGTCAAAAGGTGAATAGAAGGATTTAGGACAAACGGGGATTGGAGGACTCGAGTGATACAGAATTTTTCCGAAGATCGATATCACGGAGATTTTTAAGGATTGAAGATATTCGATATCGTTTTATACGATTGAAATGTAGTAAGGAATTTAGAAATAGAAGATTGATAAAATGAATAAAGATTCGGGATTTAAGTCATTTGAGGAAACGGTATTTGTAAAGGGGGTGTTTATTCGAAGTCTATCGTTAGGGAGGGTACCGGAGTTCGACGTCGGATACACAAGTCGGACGTTGAGAGAAAACATTTTCAGGAATTTGTTTACATCGTGTCGACGTCCTCTGAAACACGGAAGAGTACGTGGAGAGTTCTTGTTATTCGTAGAATTATAAGGAAAAGTCAGTTAAGTCGGTTCCTCTCCTTTTCTGTTCAGTCTTAATGTTCCGGATTACGGAAGTAGGGACCTAGGTACGGACACCTTACTCCTCTCCCCCGGACCCCGACACGGAGGTAAAACAGTCATTACGGATTGCACCGAGGGTATTCTGAAGTATAAAACCCCGAGGTTTTAGTGACGTCTACCACTGACGTCAGTACTTTAATTCTGAGAACGAGGAACCTTCTTTTTAATACTTGTTAGATCTGTCGTATAAGTTTTCGTCTCTGTAATGCAACGACTGTTTCCAGGTAGATCGGTTTCGACACCAAAAAGGTCATCAGTACATACGTACACTGTCAACCTGATATTTCTTCCGACTCGCGACTTCTTAACTGCGAAAACTTGACACCACAACCTCTACTGAGAACTCTCAGGGAACCTGACGTTCCTCTAGGTTGGTCAGGTAGGATTTCCTTAAGTCAGGACTCAAAAGTAACCCTCCTGACTACAACTTCGACTTTGAGGTTATGAAACCGGTGGACTACACTTCTTGACTGAGTGACCTTTTCTGGGACTTCGACCCTTTCTAACTTCCGTCCTCCTCTTCCCCTACTGTCTCCTACTCTACCAACCTACCATAGTGACTAAGTTATCTGTACTCAGACTCATTCGAGACCCTCAACGACTACCTGTCCCTTCGGACTGCATGACGTCAGGAACCTCACGTTTCTCAGTCTGTACTGACTACTGACTTGACTTGACTTAATTCTCTACATCTTGTAAAGACGGATACTGATCGTTTGGTGTTTAGATCTCCTGGTCTATCAGAATATAAATCGTCTTAAATTCAGAATCAACAAAAAAAAAAGAATTAGGATTGGATTACATCTTGTTAGTTCAGTCCCTTCATCTTTTAACTTAACTATTCTTTTGACTCTGGATCTATTCCGATTTTTCGTGTCCTACAAAATAGGAGGTACAAGTCCTCACTTTCTCTTGGTCTGTGTACCATCTAAAACTGTCATTTATTAAAATTCACTAACACTGAAGACTCACGACCATTATATTACGACTAATAAAAGAACAAAGTGAGGATAAATATAATAACAAACGTTTCCATGTTATATATTTCTCTGAATCTACACTATTTATAATTTTGATTACACCCCAGACTTCTGTCTTATTAAAACGGTTTATTACGTTAATATTGAAGACTCTGTCTAACATTCACCTTTATTTTTTTTCTATAAACTATTATAAATGGTTATTTTTCCGTCCTACGAGTATTACCTTTAATATTTTAAATAAATCCCTGTGTTTTAGTTTTTAATATACTTACTTCTCTTTAAGGTGAAAAGATTTAATTGTGAACTTTAACAGTTAGGAGGGGTTTAAATAAATAAATATTCTCCAAAAAAGAAAACTTAAAATTAAAACGTGACCCTATATCGGTCAATAGTCACAACACTGTCAAAGGCCACTTGTCACTTCCCTGAGTCCGTATGTATATGTACATAGGTGAGAGGCGGTTTAAGGGGAGGGTAGGTCCGACGGTATTTTATTACTCGTCTCCCGGGACACGATATGTCATCCAGGAACAACCAATAGGTAAAATTTATATCGTCATACACATACTGGTGGTGTTTGAGGGATTGATGAAGGTTTTAAATAAAAGTTCATTTACGTTAAAATAAGTCTTAGGGTTTTCTTAAAGTTCCTTCTCAATCCATTATATTAGAGCTTCGAGGATAGACGAGTCAGAAACAGACCTACAACATAAACTAAGTCACGAAGTCAGTGTTTACTGGTGCCTGAACCACTAAATATTGTTGTCTTTACATAACGGAGTAACAAAACCCCCCCAGTCTCCAGGTCTTACTCCCACGGTAGTCGACACGGGGGAGGCTTCTGAGATCCCCTCTGGGAAGCACCCGGAAAGACTGAGGACCCCGAGGCCCGCAAGGAACCGAACGACGACGTAGTAAAGACAGAGTTCAAAAGTGTACGGGACAGGAGACAAAGACACAGAGGGAAAGGAGGAACTGAAACCTGGACCCTAGGTGGGTCTAGTAGGTGGGTCCCACTAGAGTAAAACATTAAGAATTGTATTAGTATAGACGGTTCTAGGAAGAAGGTTTATTCTAGCGTAAGAGTCTAAGACTCTAACCTGTGTCTAAAACTCCCCGGCAGTAAGTTGGATAATGACTATAGTTGAGGAGTAGGAAGAATACCATTGGTCCGGACTAAACAAATAAATCCCGTAGCCTGGACTGAAAGGTCGTGATTGTCCGCAATTTATGGGGTGTCCAGTTAATGTACTAAGATGAGAAGACCGGTCTCACTAACCAAGGAACCAAATTTGGTCAGACACCAATCCCGACATAACCACGACCACCACCAAATCACCGATTCAACACTGGTTGAGATCGTTGGAGTACCTGATATCGGACGGTCCGAGGAGACGGGTTCTCTGAAGGATCCATTCACATGACCTCACCCAACGGTAAAGGAAGAGGTCCCCTAGAAGTGTTGGGTCCTCAACTTGACCGTAGAACTTGGACGGAGGGGACGTAACGTCCGTCTAAGAAATGGTAACTTGGTAGTCCCTTCGAGTTTATATCGAAGTTTTCCCGACATAAAGATACAGTATTTATCGTTCTCGATTACGGACACACACACGACAGAGAACCAGTACTGGGTTGGGAAAACGTTGAGGCACCTGACATCGGCGGTCCGAGGAGACAGGTACCCTAAAAGGGTCCTTTTTATGACCTCACCTAACGGTATAACAGGAGGTCCCCTAAAAGGGTTTGGCCCCTAACTTGGGTGGAGAGGACACAGAGGACGTGACAGTCCACCTAAGAAATGGTGACTCGGTGGACCCTTCGGTGTTAGATTACGAAATTTCCCAAATTTTTTACAAATTTTCTTAGTCAGTTTATAAGAGTCAAATCTCCGGATCGAAGTTTTGAGTGACAACCAGATTTGTTGAAACGAAAAAATAAAGCTAAATAAAAGTCTAAAATATTGTACCTATACGAGTCAGAAATTAATAATAATACTAATCATATAATTTATAAGTGTCGATCTGAAACATATCCTCAATCACAATACAAACTTTAAAATATTTAACAAGAGACGGAATCCGTTATTAGAAACCATAAATTACAATTTTCGTAAGTCAATAAATTTATATCTGTGTTATCTTTTTATCTCAAACTAACTTGTTTCCCCTTTTTAATTTGATTCCGCTATAGTGATAACATTTCACTACAACATGTACTAAGTCGATTTTGGTACCGTAATTTGAAACGTAGTCATAAGTATATTTATGTGTATTTCTATCTCGTCTCGTCATCTAACATACTATTCGTCATTTTATTTTATTCTGGTAAACGGAAATTCCAAAAGTACACTGAATACCTACCTTTGTGTAACCTAAGTACCTCCTATTTTGTATGGAGGTAGATCCATCTACTTTTTAGCAGATAGACTTATAAATCATTTTAATTTTACATGGACTTCGGAGTCCTTTACAGTGACTTTCTTTCTTATCATTGGCGGACACTTTATCTCGGACAAAGGGCGACCTACCTAAAAATCATTCGTAGGAGAGTAGTAAAGTTCTCCTCGATCGTTCGGTACACTTTTTACCTTTTTCGGCCCGTCGGATGTGCGAACGTAGTACCAAGGAAGGGTAGCGGGTAGTTCCTTTCAATTGACAGTGACGTCACCCTCGCACCTAATTACAGCTTGAATGACGCCGGACTGTGGGGGTAGATAGAAGTCGACAGGGCTCTCTCACTCCGTACGACTTACCTTCTATCGAGTTTTTACTACGTTGAGTGAGTTCGGTGTTTCTTGAAGAATAGGTCCGTCGTAAACCGGCTTCGGGGTCCCGAGAGAACCTATGCTCTACCCCTTTTTTTAATTTATTTGACCACCTACTATCTCACCTTCCGTACTTTTAATGTTTGACATAAACTAGAACACTCGAAAGGAACCACAAAGACAAACCTGTAATACATTACAAATGACCTTAGTACAACTGAAAACGGTGACGTGGGAAACCTTACAGAATTTTTCCTTTTTTTGGATCTAAATCTCACTTTAAATAAAAAATTTACTTAATGTAGAAAAAGCAGGAAGAACACCTAAATAAACAACAAAAGGAACGACCACTCAGATCCAACACTACTTCCTATCCGGAAAAACAAGTACAAACTACGAGTCCAAAAGTAGAGAAAAACTTCTACGATTTCCAAAAACAAAAACGGAAACGAAAACCTTTATCGTATTTCAATCAAAGACGTAGTCGTAGATGAGTACCATCTTTGTCTCTAGACTTGAGTGAAAAGTTATGATGTCAAAGCTCAACGAACTCACTGAACCCAAAGACTAAAAAATCTACGAAAACTGAGTTTTCCCGGTGGCACAAAGACGTTGGGCCCCTAAAGTCGTGTGTTTACGTGAGTCACGAGTAAAACGATCTGCCTCAGTAAGGGTCCTTCTAGGAACCACGTTATTCTAATAAGGTACTCGCAAATAAATTAATTCTGACAAATCATATACACGGTTCGTGTCGTCCTTACTGTTTTTATGTGTCTGGTTTTCAGTCTTGTGTCCTCTGGACGAAGACTCGTCGGGTGTCGACGAACCGTATTACCTTAAAACCCGTACCCAGTCTCAGAGGGTCCACTAGAAAAAGTTGTATAAATGGAATATCTACTCTGGTGACCTAAACCCTCTATAGTTTCATACACAAGTCTTAGTGTACTACTTACACGATTGTCCTCTTTAAGTCAAGGATTTAGAGTAGTTACGAGAAAAAGGAGGAGGTACCTCTCGTCTGAACCTTGGTCTCACCTCTTTCTACCTTCGTAGATCTTCGTATGTAATATGTATGTGCTTGACCCTTTCTTAAGTACCTCGACTGTTGGTACACAATTCTCCTACGAATTGAGTGTCATACTCTAAAGGTATCGGTAATCATATTCTTACCTCTATTTTTCGCTAGATAGTCAAGACCAAAGGAACCACACATACGGGTCGTCACCCTAACGACCCGGTATTCCGTGAAGATAAAGGTCAAAAAATTCCTTAGAGGTGTGACAAGAGGTATCACCAACATGATCAAACGTAAGGGTAGTTGTCTCATTCTCCCAAGGGAAAAGAGGTGTGGGAGAGGTTGTAAATAACGAACATCTGAAAACCCAGTGTCGGTAAGACTGACCGCACTTTACCATGGGGTGACACCAAAACTAAACGTAAATAGACTATTACTCACTACAACTCGTAGAAAAGTACACAAACAATCGGTAGACATACAGAAGAAACCTCTTTACAGATAAAGCAAGAAACCGGGTAAAAAACTAACCCAGCAGTTAAAAAGACCTTAACTCGACGTCCTCAACGAACATATAAAAACTCTAGTCGTCTACTTACCTATTCTTTCGAAACCACGTATATGTTTTACCTCATAATGAGTCGGTAATTTTTCTTACATAAACTTAGTCAAGATTACTCCACCTACTTTGACCTCGGTTAATATGTCTCACTTCATTCGGTCTTTCTTTTTGTGGTTATGTCATATGATTGTGTATATATACCTTAAATCTTTCTTCCATTACTATTGGAACATACGCTCTATCGTTTTCTCTGTGTCTACATAGTTTGTCAGAAAACCTGAGACACCTTCTACCTCTTCCCCCCTACTAAACCCTCTTACCGTAACTTTGTACATATTATAGTACATTCTTTGTTTAGCGGTCAGATCCAAGCTACGTCCTATGTCCTACGAGCCCCGACCACGTGACCCTCCTGGGTCTCTCTACCATACCCCTCCCTCCACCCTCCCCCCAAGTCCTACCCCTTGTGCACATGTGGGCACCGCCTAAGTACAACTACATACCGTTTTGGTTATGTCATGACATTTCATTTTATTTCATAAAAAAATTTCACTAAATAGATCCTTTATGATTTCTCGGGACAAGTACCCCCTTTATAACTCCCGTTACTCCCCCGTTGTCTCCTACTCTACCAACCTACCGTAGTGGTTGAGTTACCTGATCTCAAACTCGTTTGAGACCCCACAACGTCAGATACCCCAGTGTTTCTCAGTCTGTGTTGGATCGCTGACTGGTTGGTGTTTTTACGGGTCACACTGATATCGTTCTAAAATTGGATTTGTCTAATGTACTCAACTATTACCTCTCCTTACTGGGTCCGAGACAAGTTTTCAGGAATCTTCAATTGGCCTTTGTCCATAGTTACTATGTTGAATTATGTAACTTTATTTTCGTTTATTGTAATTCTCGAGAATTTGATTACTTTCAGTGAAATGAAAAACCTTCAGTTAAGTCATATCCTTACGAAACCCCAATTGGAATAATGTACATTCTGTACCCGTTTACCTACTACTGAAAAACAATTCTTACGACGGGTAGTGGGTGTGTTGTAAATAAAATACAAATAATTTATTTTTGGTCTAACATTTAAACTGCAGTTTGTAAAAGAACCTGTATCCATATAGACAGACGGTCAAATGGGGACCGATAACGTCCAACCATATAAAGACACGGACAGTCCGTCGTGAGTGTATTAATTTTATAGTAAATTCCCCTTTGTATGTTTTACAACACTGTAAATTTCCGAAAAGTCCGTTAAACATATGTTTTAGTATAAATAAGGATAGTTGTTAAGAATCTCCTAAGTTATATCATTATCTCGCCACCCGTCTTATTCTTTACTAACACCCAAAACCTTAGTGAAACTTGTTCCTCACGAATATTTCATTTTTATTAAATCTTACTGTCATATGTACACCCTTGAATAATTAATATGTAATTTAAATTTGTTTCTATTTTCCACATCCCGTAATAATGGGTCTAAGTCCTCTACGTACCTAAAATTTTGGTTCTTGTACATATAAACCTTCTCTATAAAATCTAAAATTCTAAAGATTTATGTCCGATTTAGTGTCGTATTAAGTAACAATCCGATAGATCATATTATCAATTTGTCTTCTTGCACAAACATTCAATGAATATTTATTAGGTAAAAGAAACGAAATAAGTAAGTATGATAGGTTATCAACCTCCATGGGGATTTGTAGTCTTTCTCTCGATCTTAATAAGACGTGTTTAGGTGAAAATGTTGTTTTCCGGCACCTTAAACATGAGTCACTTTAAGGTCATTGTCTCTTTAAAAATATAAAAGGGAGTGAAGTTTAAAATGACACACGAGTCAACACAGGTTAAGAGACTCTGGGGTACTTGATATCGGGCGGTCCGAGGGTGCAGGTACCCTAAAAGGTCCGTTCTTATGACATCACCCAACGGTAAAGGAAGAGGTATCAAAAGTACAACGGTTTGGATTACGTTTTGGCCAGGACTTATATGTATACGTTCCTTTATAACATACTATTCTTTCCGTCTAGATATGTACTTTAACGTTTTTTTTCCCTTGTTTTGGGTGTTATGACTTAAAGTAACGTACCAAACGTGGATCATAACGTAGTCAAGTCAAGTCAGAGAGTCAGTACAGGTTGAGAAACACTGGGGTGCCTGACGTCGTAAGGTCCAAAGGGACGGGTAGTCGTTGAGGACCTCGAACGAGTGTGAGTACGGGTGGGTCAGCCACTACGGTAAGTTGGTAGAGTAGGAGACAGTAGGGGAAGAGGAGGATGGAAGTTAGAAAGGGTCGTAGTCCTAAAAAAAAAAAATTAAAAATTAAAAAAAATTTAAAATTTTAGAAATTAAGAATGTACGTAAGGGTTTGTACTTGGGGGAGGGTGGAGTGAGGGGTGTTGTAGAGAGACCCAGTAGGGGTACGTGGTCGGGGTTCGTTCGACGTGGGATGCACTCTGTACCTGACCGCTAAGTTAAGAATGTACTGTCATATGTACAATCTTAAGGGTAAGAGGGTTTAGTAGGGTGGGAGAGGGAGAGGGAGACTCAGGTTTTCAGACCATATGTGTAGACACAGAAAAAAGGACAGAACGTATGTCCCAGCAGTAACGGTAGAAGGATTTAAGGTATATATACACAATCATATGACATAACCACAAAAAGAAAGACCGAATGAAGTGAGACATATTAACCGAGGTCAAAGTGGGTAGAGTAGTCTTGACTAAGTTTACTTAAGAAAAATT